>CM053336.1:1141520-1340721 GCA_028583605.1 Dastarcus helophoroides | reverse complement strand
CTGTTATTAATTCTTACGGATACAAATAGGAAGTTTAATAAATAAAAAGGAAAATATTTGATCCAATTTGTTTAATTTTTCAAAAACCTTAAATAGATTCTTAAGACGAGGGATGAAATTCCGTTTATCTATTTTCAGTTTGGTTTTAGTCATTTTCAGTTTAATAATAATAAAATGAATTTTGTTTGGTGGAACGGGCTGGTCCTTTGTTATCTTCAAAAATTGAAATACAGAACTTGGCCCTAGAGACTCTGAAGATGACAGCTTGACTGTCGAAACGCCTTTGAGCAACGTCTGTCAGGTTTTTTATTTCTTGGTTTTAGTGGACAAGTTCCGTATTTCAATTTTTAATAAAGTGAATATGTTTGATTCAATTAGTTTCATTTTCTGAAATGGATTCATGAAACAAAAAATGAAATTAACATTTCCATTTATTTATTTTCAGTTACAAATTGTCAATTTAGATGTAGCTAATTCAGATTCTTATATTAAAATTTTGATAAACGATTTTGTATTTTATTTTTTTAAATTTAGATCGAGGCTTAACTGTCAAAAGAATTGTGGTTTTACTGTTCTTCAAAGTTTCAAGTATAATATGCAATTTTGTGAAATTAATTTTGAGTTTATGCCAATCTGCATTATATTTTTTTTTTTTTTTGAAATCTCCACTTACAATTACACCGCATTATTTGTTTTCTCGCACAATTTTGACGTCGAATTTTCGGTGTTTGCTCTTTTAATCAACATATCTGCTATTAATTGGAGAAGACTTTTTGTCATCAAACATTTTTGAACGACAATATTCCCCTTTTAATAATCTCCCATCAAATCCCGTTCTTTATCCAATCTCCTATAAATCCGAAACTCTACATGCTCTCTTAGTTTTTAAACTGCAGGGCAATTTTGAAAGTTTTCTAGTTTAGACCATTTACTCAAAATTCGGTATTTAACTTTTAATATTCGCCTGACAATATTTTTAGTTTTTGCATTCTTTCACCGAATCTAGACTTCAAGTTTTCAGTTTGGATTTGTAAATTATTTTTCTTTCTAAACATTGAAATCGAAAGACCTACTAAACATTAAAATCGAAAGACTT
Organism: Dastarcus helophoroides; assembly: GCA_028583605.1. NCBI lineage: Eukaryota > Metazoa > Arthropoda > Insecta > Coleoptera > Bothrideridae > Dastarcus > Dastarcus helophoroides. The sequence continues at coordinate 1,339,625 of CM053336.1, read as the reverse complement.
GGTTAAATACGGAATTCATATTATAAACTTCATTAGAGAAATAAAACGAGTGCCGTTTAGGCTTACATATAAGGCTTTATTAATTTCTTACAAAAAGATTATTAATTTAACAAGCAACATTCTTAAGCTTTAGTTTCTTGTTGCTCAAATACTGGATACTTTTTCAGAATGTCTTCCCAAGATTCTTTGCTGTACGCTAAATTGTGAACAACTGTTGCTATGTCCCCCATCTGAAATATATAATTAATTATTTCTATCCAGTAGGAACATTAAAATAACGAACCGGAACTCGAACTTGTTTCATGGAATCTCTTTCCCTCAATGTAACCGAATGTGGTTCCTTGAGTGAATCAAAATCAACCGTAATACCATAAGGAATAGCTATTTCATCAGTTCTAGCGTATCTTTTACCAATAGAACCAGAACTATCGTCGACCTTATGGGATACATCGACCCTTGTTAAAGCACTCGCTGTAACAAAACATTAAAACAACTTATCCTTGTTCAAGAAGGCGATATCCTTGTTTCGGCATCCTACTCGCAGTGCTTTGAAAGCATAATGGGGTTACCCTTTGCGAGTGGATTAAACTTAAAAAAAAAACTCGCACGCAGCAAGCAATAAACTTACATAATTCTTTAACGAACGGTTGGAATTCAGCATTGTTACTTAGGGGCAAAACGCTGCATTTTAATGGTGCTATAACTGCAGGCAGCGAAATATACGTTCGTTGTTCGTCGTTTTCGCGCATTTTAAAGTTATGCTCGAAGATGGCATACATGACGCGGCCGACACCTACAAATTCAGCTCAATTTTTTTCTAATTACTTTAATTATACTCACCAAATGAAGGTTCAATTACACTGGGGGTAATTTCCTCAACGTGTTCCGTTTTTCGTATATTTTTTAACTTCTACAACTTCTTTACCCAACGTGAACGTTTTTCCATCAACAGTCAAATTATATGATCTGAAATTAATCATTTAGTTTACAAATGACGGTACGAGTGGCAAGTAAAGGTTCATAAGTAATACCCGTTTTGCGTTAATTGCGTTTCGATCTCTTGCAGATCATTCAAAGATAATTTGGCTAGAGCATCCGTAATGATTTTCGCATCTTTTCTAAAGGTTTTTCCAAGTTGTCCCTTGTTTGGCACAGCTTCGATAACGTCGACCAATTTTGGTTGATCTAATTTTTTCTCTGCTGCCAACCGGACACCAGTAGCTTGAGTGTGTTGAGTTAGATCAAAAGCAGACCTATCGGCGCAGCCGACACATTCAATCCAACCCTAAATTAGAATTTGCATCACGTTTTGTTACTTTTATCGAAATTACATTTCTCTTTTTCTAAAAGTATGTAATTTACACTTCAAATTATAGATATAAAGCTAAAATTTTGAGAAAAACCAGTTTTTCGATATGCCAAACTGATACAATGAAAAGGTCTCATGTTTAAATCCCTCATGAGTTAAACAGTTATTATGTTTGTCAATTTGTCAGAGTATCTTGTTTGTCTTGGTATTTTGTGACTTTTATCACTTTTTATATATAACTGGAAGACTTTTTTGCGACATTCCTACAACTTACATAACTTGTCAAACATTCAGCATCCCAACAATCTTGAGCGTAATGCGCCATTTCATTCGCCATATGTTGCCTGAATCTCAAACGCTGGGGATCAACTCCACATTTAATGAGAAACAAGTGAATCCTCGCCATGAAATAACCCAATGTCTCATTAGCAACCAAACCCTGAAAAATAAACTCAAAAAATGCGAACTTTCAGATCATATTCCATACTTTTTCAACTGCTTCCCCAATTGTTTTCCTCTCGGCAGCTTTACCATCCATCTGATTACAAGCCGAATATAATAATAATTCGGTATTCTTCACAGCTTTCGAATTTCGAATGTTTTTTATCTTTTGGATCACAAAAATGTTCGATTTCGGCCATTGTGAACTCCCTAACGCGTATCAATCCAGATCTTGGGGATATTTCGTTTCTAAATGCATTACCTTGAAAAACCAATTTAAAAATTCAGTAGGATATTGGAAAAAAGGTTGGTTTACCAATTTGGGCTGCAGCAAATGGTAATTTTCCCTGATTAAATTCTAAAAGGCGCTTAAAATTGACAAAAATGCCTTGTGCGGTTTCAGGACGTAAAAATCTACGAATTTGATGGTAGAAATTAAAATAGCGGATATTTATTTTATGACAAACCCTTTAATTAAACCAGATGGACCAATTTGGGTACCAAACATGAGGTTAAACTCAATAGGTTCAGTCAGTTCATTGCCAGTGAGGGGACTCCGCATATTGTACTTTTTCATAATAGTTGACATTTCCTCCTTGTTCATGCCATCCAACTAAAAATAAATTTATAAACCAAGCTCAGAAAAATTCATCCTTAAAAAGAAAAATATCAATATTGCGAATAACGACATTTTCAGAAAGTTAAAATATTGAGAAAAGTCAGTATTTTACTTAAAAAGTAAAACTTCCACTTTTAAACTCAATCCTTCTAATTATAGAAGAGGTAAGCAAAGTGTATTATTAAATACACTTTGCTTGTTCATATTTAAACAACGAAAGTCACTTATAACGAGTATTTTTACTGGTCTCTTGCATTCTTCTTATAACATGATTCTACTATAATGAAAAATTCCCAAAATTTTAAAATATATTCTGTTTCTGTACCTTAACAACAATGTCCTTACAATCCTCTTTAACTTCCGCAGAAGTCTTCTTATCTGCAGCAACCTTCTCCAAATGAGCCTTAATGAGATGATCAAGCCTGAAACATTCACCAGTTCCGACATCTTTCACCATAAGGTCAGCAAACCTATCCACATGTCCCGATGCCCTAAAATTCAATTACAGCCACTTCGAACTAACGAATTCACAACAACAAATACTTAAGAACAGATTCTGGGGTCAAAATGGAGCAATCGACCTCCAACATTTGTTCCTCCAAAACGAAAAACTGCCGCCAAGTTTGAAGTAAATTGGCCTTCATGGCGCACCCCATAGGGCCGAAAATCAAATTGCCCAGCAATACCCCCGTAAATCGCAAAAGACTGGTCATAGAAAAACCTCCGCTTGAGCAAGTCTTCCATCTTGGCTCTGTCAAATGTAACATTTGGTGCTAAACTCAATTCTTTTTCCTCTAACGGCCTTTTTCCTGGCCAATAATTCGGTAACAGCCTTCTTAACATCTAAAACTGGGGCGCCTTCCTCTTTCAGTTTTCGAACCAAATCTCCCTAAGGTATCCATTAAGTTGGAACTGTAACCAGCTGTAACCTGATATTTACCTGTTCTTTAACGCTGGCTCTCAAAGGTGCTAAAACTTCTTCGATTTTCGGGTCTGCCATATTATCCCGGTACAAGTTCAATTTAATATTTCGATGTTTCTTTTTAGTTCCCCACTTCTGTTGTAATAACCGGCTGGTGCAAACACTTCGCGCGGTTACAATATGCAGTAAATTGCTTTGAACTTTATGATTCAACGCACGATTTACAATCCATAAGTTGCACAAAACGGAATACAGTTTCATTTACTTGGACACTGCCACGAGGTGAAGGAGAAGTTTGATGTTTTGCAAGAAATGTGAAAGTACTTTATAAATCTGGGATCTTTCAAACTTCTAGGTTGAAGTTTACGTCAAGTGATTGTCATCGTGTCATTACTTATGTGTTGGCATCACTATATTAATTTCTGTGATTTCTAAAGCTAGCTTCACAAAAAAATAATGATTAATGTGTTGCCTACATTCTGAAAACTTCTTTGAGCACGTTGAGTGATTTTAGATAGGGGGTAAACTTCCGTGACCGTCACGCCTTACCAACATGCCCTAATACCTAATAAATTAATCTTCATGGGGGGCTCTTACTGGTCGGAAAAATGTTTATTAATTTTATTTAACATTTCTACGATCCAGTTTGGAAATGTTAAATAAAATTTATAAACCTAATATATTCTATTGTTAATATAAGAGAATGTTAAAGTGTATTTCTTTATCAGTAAACATTAAAATCGGTAAAAATTGAAATAATTGAAAATTGAATTTTTGAAGATAACCAAGGACCAGTCCGTTCCACCAAAATTGGAATCGTATTTACACGATACAATCCACAAGTATACAAATAAAATATAATAATAAATAAAAATATAAAAAAATTAGAAAAATCATAGAAAAATTAAGGCTTGCCGCACATGATAGATTTTAATAGATCGATTTTTTTCGAACGACCTAAGGCGAATCGCAAGGGAATTAAGCGTGTGCGACTCGCCTGAGATCCTTCGAAAAAAATCGATTAATATCTATCATGTGCGGCTAGCTTTAGTTTTTCTATGATGTTTGTTTTGTTCTATAGGACAGAGAATTTCTGTGGTTTGGTAAAGTTGACAGATGACAGATAGCTAGCGGCACTAGCGGATTTTAGGTTATATGTTTGCTATAGCGTTTTATTAACGTTTTGCAATAATTTTTCAGTATATAGTCTAGTAAAAACCAAATTAGTCAAAATGGTAAGTCCTCTTACATCACCGAAACCGAAATTTTACTTATTGTATCGATACTTTCAGACTATCGGCAAGAACAATAAAATGATTACAACACATCAACTACAGGGTTAGAATAACCCTGCAGGATTCTCGCACATTTATAGGCACTTTTAAGGCCTTCGATAAACACATGAATATGATTCTTGGCGATTGCGAAGAGTTTAGGAAGATTAAACCTAAGAATTCTAAAGTAGAGAGGGAGGAAAAGCGGGTATTAGGGTTCGTTTTGCTTAGAGGAGAAAGTATAGTTTCTTTGACGGTCGAAGGACCCCCACCACCAGAGGAAGGTTTGCCAAGGGTGCCAATTCCGGGTGCAGCACCAGGGCCAGGTAAATTTTTACTTTTATACTCTTCATTCCCCCAAAATTAAGTATTCTGTTGGCCCCAAGTTTCATTGTATTCAAATTCTTACTTAAAAAGGTTGCTAATTATTTATTTTTGTAGGTATTGGTCGTGCAGCTGGGCGAGGAATGCCAGCTGGTATGGCGGGTGTTCCAGTGGGTCTTCAAGGGCCAGTTAGGGGTGTGGGTGGGCCTTCAGCTCAAGTTATGACCCCAGGTGGTAGAGGTCAAGTGTCTGCGCCTCCTCAGATGTCGTCCGGACCACCGAGAATGGGCGGTCCACCACCAGGGTATGATGGGACCACCTCCTGGAATGATGGGAATGCCACCAGCTCCGATGGGTATGGGACGTGGGGGTCCCCCGCCACCGATGGGAATTAGAGGTCCACCACCTGGCATGATGAGAGGAGGACCTCCTGGGCCTCCAAGACCGTATTAATTCAAGTTATCAGTTTTTGGAATTAATGTTTTCAGTTAAATAGTCAGTTAAGGCTTACTTTAAGAATGAACTTCTTCATTTATGTAATTTTTTTCTAAATAGACAAATGGGTGTATTTCGCTGCTTTTTTTTGTATCCTGTTAACATCAATATTGCAAAAACCAGATCAAAAAAAAAGGATCTTATTTATTAAAATTTGATATAATAAAACACTTCTGAATTCACAAGTTTTCTCAATTGAATCAGAATGCCAACTGTGTAAAGTAAAAAAAAAGGTAAGGGTTTTCTTTTGAATCAACTAATCACTTTACCTTCAAAGATCGATTACAAATCTTGTTTTCTAAACCAAAGAAAAATTTGTTTCATTTTTCTTGATTTACAAGAAGATTCGTATATCAATTTTTTTTTAGCTAAAGGTTGACCAAATTTAACATAAAAAATTCTTTTTAAATAACCAACATAGAAGAACAAATGATAAGAGGGGTGCAATATAGTGTATTGTGATCAAATTTTCATTTATTTATCCAAGTAACATTGTTGTGGATCTATTTTTACTTAAAAATAATTAGGCACTAAATTTCCACTCAAGACACTTTTTTTTACTTAGTCGTTGGTAGAGAGTACTTGAAGCGTTCAAAAAAGTTGAAGATGAAAATACCAAAAGATAAATAAAAATCTTTACTCAGTAACATATAATGTCACATCTTTATTAAAAATAGAAAGAACTGTTTAATATTCAGTCAAATTTATTGCATATTCGGGTATTTTAAAGATGGCCAATCAAAACACAAATTACCACTAAAAACTTAGTATTTTAAGGGTAATAACTTAACAAAAAAATTGACAGAAGGTAATACAAAACATATAAAATAATTTTTTTGATAATTTATAACTATTCAAGGTCAGGAATAGGCTCATCATCCGAATCTGCTTCATCTAAATCATCGAATGATGGTTTATCACCGCCTTGTCCACCCAAACCGCCCATTTGCTTCAGCATTTCCTCGAAATCTCCTCCACCGCCCATACCACCGACACCTTCATCACCAGAGTCGTCTTCGTCCTGCCATTTGTTGAAATCGCATTTGACCCAGTGATGCTTCTTGTTGTCGGATGTTAGCATAGGCCAGTATGGTTCATCTGATTGTGCTTTGGCTATTAGGATTTCGATGCATCTACCTCTGTTGAAGTATTTGCTTTTTTCTGGGTCTATTTCTTTGTACAGTGGAATCGTTACTTCGTATTCTTTTTTCTCTACTCCGCCAGTCCCTTTGAAGTAAATTGAATCTTTGTTGAACCTATATCAACACAATGAGGCATTAAAATTCAATTTGATTCAGCAACCGTTCAAATCAGCAATTTCATGATTAGTTTAGAATTGAAATGCAAATTTTATTGTATATGTGCACTATTCCCCCATTCAAGGTTTTCTTATCTTGTATTATTCAAATGCAGTACGCATTCGTGACAAAATTTGATTGTTTGACATCATATTGACAGTAAAGAAGGAAAATAAATTGTCATTAATATTTCAAATTGAATAAAAACGTTCATTTTCAAACGTTACGATGCGCACAGGAGCACCCTTAATCTAGTTTCGATATTAATTCAGTTTAAAGCATCTCATTATTGCGTAACAAATTTTTGCGATAACGATACTTACTTTAGGTCAGGGTTTTTAACATCTTCTAAATTTATCGTTAAGAATACTACGCCCGCTCGTTGAGCCCACATCACCGGGGGTGGCAATCTGAAAATTAGAGGTTATGTTTAGGGTTTGCCATCACTGAATACATTCATTTGGCTTTGTGATCACCCCCCGACACCGAAATTCCTCCACAATCTAGATTCTACCCCATAATTAAAGCTAAAATTCATATAATTCGAATGAAACAAATCGTGGAGAAGTTTCTGGAATCGATTATAAGTCAAACAACATGGCCGTGACTATGTGAAATTTCGATAGGTTATTTTAAGGTATTATTTGTGTGATAGATGTGCTTAATTGAAAGCAAAACGTTTGGAATTTGATATACTTACTTTTGATCAGTCATTTTGTAGTTATTGTATTGAATAAATCGTAAAAAATGTTTAAATCAGCGGAATTTACACCGGTCGCTATATTCTTGATTAGATTGCCAGAATAAGTGTAGGCAACCTAAATGACATTTGGTGAAATTCCCTAGTAGGATGGCGGTAATTTTAATTTGCCTTAGGGCTCGTTCACACTGTATTAATAATATAATTTGTTATAAAAACTGTTGACGTGCACATAAGATCCAACAGGGAGGGTTCTGCGTCACACATTAAATAAATATTTGGCTTCCTTTACCCGATTTATAACCTAAATCTCGGGATTTTAACTAATTGTTGGAAATATTAACTATTAACTGGGATTTTCCAAAAAAAATCATATTTTGGATATTTTCTTGCAATTTCAAATCGAAATTTTTAATCGTAAAATCTAAATCTCCATTTTAAATTCAAGATCTTAGGGTAAAATTGGAAATTTTAAATCTAATTTGAATAAGTCCAAGAAGGTTTCACCCCTTTACCACATCGGCAATTAAATAAATAATTACGCGTAATTATTTATTTAATTGCCGATGAAACCGGGGTAAAACCTTCTTTGGACTTAATCACAAGCCAGAGTGTTTAGTTCAGTGCTTTAATAACTAAATTGAATAGGTGGAAAAAAAATTTAAAGAATTGAGAAATCACTCGAAAAAAACGATTTTTTAATTTAAAGATTTACGAGCGTTGAACGTAGTTCAAGCTTTTTTTCAACGGTCGTAGTTTAATTTTTAAATTACAAATTCGTTTCAAGATTTCAAGTAAAGTGCTTTAATGGCTAAATTAAATAAGTGGAGAAAAATTTTGAAGAATTGGGACATCACTCCAGAAAAAAACGATTTTTTAATTTAAAGATTAAACTACGAGCGTTGAACGTAGTTCAAGCTTTTTTTCAACGGTCGTAGTTTAATATTTAAATTACAAATTCGTGTCAAGATTTCAAGTAAAGTGCTTTAATAGCTAAATTAAATAGGTGGAGAAAAAATTTGAAGAATTGAGACATCACTCGAGAAAAAACGATTTTTTAATTTAAAGATTAAACTACGAGCGTTGAACGTAGTTCAAGCTTTTTTTCAACGGTCGTAGTTTAATCTTTAAATTACAAATCCGTTTCAAGATTTCAAGTAAAGTGCTTTAATAGCTAAATTAAATAGGTGGAGAAAAAATTTGAAGAATTGAGACATCACTCCAGAAAAAACGATTTTTTAATTTAAAGATTTATCTACGAGCGTTGAACGTAGTTCAAACTTGTTTTCAACGGTCGTAGTTTAATCTTTAAATTACAAATTCGTTTCAAGATTTCAAATAAAGTGCTTTAATAGCTAAATTAAATAGGTGGAGAAAAAATTTGAAGAAATGAGACATCACTCGAGAAAAAAACGATTTTTTAATTTAAAGATTAAACTACGAACGTTGAATGAAGTTCAAACTTTTTTTCAACGGTCGTAGTTTAATATTTAAATTACAAATTCGTTTCAAGGTTTCAAGTAAAGTGCTTTAATAGCTAAATTAAATAGGTGGAGAAAAAATTTGAAGAATTGAGACATCACTCCAGAAAAAAACGATTTTTTAATTTAAAGATTAACCTACGAGCGTTGAACGTAGTTCAAGCTTTTTTTCAACGGTCGTAGTTTAATCTTTAAATTACAAATTCGTTTCAAGATTTCAAATAAAGTGCTTTAATAGCTAAATTAAATAGGTGGAGAAAAAATTTGAAGAATTGAGACATCACTCGAGAAAAAAACGATTTTTTAATTTAAAGATTAAACTACGAGCGTTGAACGTAGTTCAAGCTTTTTTTCAACGGTCGTAGTTTAATCTTTAAATTACAAATTCATTCCAAGATTTCAATTAAAGTGGAATTTACAAAGTTTTCGAGAGAGAGGTTTTAGAAAAGTAGATTTGGGGAAAAAGCTCGAAATTAACAACAGAAATATTCTACAATTTTCGACTTTAAAATCTAAACTAGGAATTGTGAAACCAATAGTGCGAACTAATCTAATGTCGAGTTTAAAGTGGACAATTTGGAAAATACATTAGAAATTGTACATTTAATCCCAAGAAGTTAGACATAATTCAATATTTGGAAAGAACACGTAATTTATATAAAAGTAATTTTGGTGGAACGGACTGGTGCTTGGTTATCTTCAAAAATGTCAGTACCTCTCTGAAGATGATAGCTTGGCTAGCGAAACGTTCTGTTGTGTTTTCTAATCTTTTTTGGTTCCAGGGGACAAGATTTGTATTTCATAAGAGTAATTGTTACAGTTTTAGATTTATTGATTGCCTTTTTGGCCTTTTATCTCGAGATTTCAAATTTCAGTTCAAATTTTCAGATTTTCCTGAACGATTCGACTTACCTTGAAGCCCAAGATTAAAATTAAAAATTCCAGAAAAAAGCAACAATGAGATTAAAGTAGCAATTTTAAAAAGAGGTTTTTTTTAAAGAAACGCGCTTTGTTTAGAAGTTTGGCCTGTTTATTTGAATGTTTGACTTTCATATTAATAATAGTTATAAAAAAATCTGTAATTTTCGAAAAAATGAGCTCGCTATACGTTAATAGAGTCGCGACACGTTTTTAATTACTTTTCGGTCAGTCGGTATCTCTCTGAAGATGATAGCTTGGCTATCAAAACGTGTTAGAGCAACCTCTGTTGTGTTTTTTTAATCTTTTTTGGTTTCAGAGGACAAGATTTGTATTTCAAACTAGAGAATATACAGTAATATTTATTTAAATAAATAAATCAAGACTTAAAAAGTTCGTTGATTGAAATAACTTTTAAATATTAATGTAAATACCTAAATTTTGTTAATATACGTTTTAACTGTGATTCGTTTTACTAGGAATTTATTGTGAATTAAAACAAATTCATATCTACCGTCTATTGTGCCTATTATTATTGAGATTTGTGTAAAAGTGAATAATAGCTTTTATATCTTTCTGATTATAAATGAATGCTTGGGTATACCAAAGAGATAATAAGTATTAAGCGATAGTTAAATAAAATTATGATTTTTTTTGTTTCCTCAAATATTTTTAAAGTTATTAACAGAGACTAGTTATTACAATGTTCGTATATTCAACAATAAACACAATAAAAAAAGTATGAAAATTCCACAATGTCTGAAATATCCATCCAGACGCTATGGGATTTTCATTCATAATTTTGTTGTATTTATAGATTATTATTAGCGTTTAGGAAGAATGAATATTGAACAATCAGGACATATGTTCACTTTCCTATGTATCTATCTCTTGTACTTTTTGAGAGATAAATAGCTTCTACTCTTTGTATCTACTAGTATTTGGCTTAGGGATGTCGATTCCTCTTTAAAATAATCGATTTTTGGATCGATTGGAATCGTGAGCAAAAGTATCGATTTCCGATAAAATTGGGTACTGAAAGATCGATTTCCGCGCTTTGTAGGTGAAATTATTAAACATTTCTAATAAAAGAAAAATTGAATGATAACAATAAATTGGCGTAGTTTAATTTTGAAAGTTTTTTCTTGGATTTTAAACACTAATATTTATATTTTAATTATTTATTCCTAATTAGAAAAATCCGATATATATTGATTTTCTGCTTTGTTTTTTGTTTATGCATTTTTGGTTTTTTACGAAGATGTAGAAAGGGCATCCATTTATAAAAATTTCAAACATTTCAAAGTTAAAGTAGAATGTTCGAGAAAAAATTCGAAATTTCGAGCTCAAAGTCCACATTTTACAAAAACGTAGAAAGGCATTGATTAAAAAAAATATATTTTGAAATTTCGACATTTTACAAAGACGTAAAATAGACATTGATTTAAAAAAATATTTTAAGAGATTTTGACTTGTTTCTCGAAATGTTTTTTTTTCGAAATTTCGACTTTTTTTCTCGAAATTTCGACTTTAATCTCGAAATTTCGGATTTAAACTCGAAATTTCGGCTTTAAACTCAAAATTTCGGCTTTAAACCTGAAATTTCGACTTTACACTCAAAATATCGATTTTTCTTCGAAAATTCGACTTTTTTCTTGAAATTTCTACTTTTTTCCTAAAATTCCGAGATTAATCTCGAAATTTCGACTTCAATCTCGGAATTTCGACTTTGATATCGAATTTTTTCTCAAAACGCTCTATAATAAGCACACTTTATGCTTAAATTAGGCAGACGACAGTTACGTTCCACCACTCCTCTTTCCCAACAATCTTGACAGTTGGTAGTAGGGTGCCACTAATAATTGCTATTTTTAATTAGCAACTTTTGGTCTTCTTAGAAATTTCGAGATTAAAGTTGAAATTTCGAAAAAAAGTCGAAATTTCGAGTTCTAAATCGAAATTTCGTGATTAAGATCAAAATTTCGAGAAAAAAGTCGGAGTTTGAGAAAAAAAGGCGAAATTTGAGAAAAAGACGAAATTTCGACCTTATAAGCTCAAAATTTTGAGAAGAAGAGTCGAAATTTGAGAAAAACGTAAGTCGAAATTCCGAGAAAAACGTAGAAATTTGAGAAAAAAGTCGAAATTTGTAGAAAAATGTCGAAATTTCGAGAAAAAGTCCAAATTTGATAAAAAGTGGAAATTTCCAGAAAAAAGTCGAAATTTTGAGAAAAAAAAGTTGAAATTTCGAAAAAAAGTCGCAATTTTGACTTTAAAGTCGAAAATTTCGAGAAAAAAGTAGAAATTTGAGAAAAAAAAACGAAATTTCGCGAAAAAGGTGGAAATGTCAAGAAAAAAGTCAAAATTTTGAGAAAAAAGGTCGAAATTTAAGAAAAAAGTCGAAATTTTGAGAAAAAAGTCGAAATTTTGAGAAAAAAGTCGAAATTTCGAGTTTACAATTGAAGTTTTGGAAAAAAAAGTCGAAATTTCTAAAGATAACGTGTTTTTTAATCGATGTCTTTTCTACGCCTTTGTAACATTTCGAAAAAGTTGAAATTTTTAGAAAAAAGTCGAATTTTGGGAAAAAAGTCCAAATTTAAGAAAAATGTCCAAATTTTGAGGAAAAAAAAGTCGAAATGTTCAGTTTAAAGTCGACATTTCGAGAAAAAAAGTCGAAATTTGGGAAAAACTTCGAAATTTCGACAAGAAAGACGAAATTTAGAAACATTTCGAGAAAAAAGTCGAAATTTGAGAAACAAAAAACAAAGTTTCGAGAACAATTTTGAAATTTCCAGCAAAAATCGAATTTTGAGAAAAAAGTTAAAATTTCGAGAAAAAAGTCGAAGTTTTGAGAAAAAATGTCGAAATTTGAGAGAAAAAATCGAAATTTCAGGAAAAAAGTCGAAATTTCGAGCTTAAAATCGAAATTTGAGAAAAAAAAAAGGTGAAATTTCTAAAAAAAGCATTTTTTTAAATCGATTTCCTTTCTGCGCCTTTGTAAGATTTCCAAAAAATTCAAATTTCGAGAAAAAAGTTGAAATTTGAGAAAAAAGCGAAATTTCCCGAAAAAGGTCGAAATGTCAAGAAAAAAGTCAAAATTTTAAGAAAAAAGGTCGAAATTCAAGAAAAAAGTCGAAATTTCGAGAAAAAAGTCGAAATTTCGAGTTTAAAATCGAAGTTTGGAAAAAAAAGTCGAAATTTCTAAAGATAACATGTTTTTCAATCGATGTCCTTTCTACACCTTTGTAACATTTCGTAAAAGTTGAAATTTTCAGAAAAAAGTAGAATTTTGAAAAAAAGTCGAAATTTAAGAAAAAATGTAGAAATTTTCAGAAAAAAAGTCGAAATGTTGAGTTTAAAGTCGACATTTCGAGAAAAAGTCGAAATTTGAGAAAAAAGTAAAAATTTCGAGAAAAAAGTCGAAGTTTTGAGAAAAAAGTCGAAATTTGAGGAAAAAATCGAAATTTCAGGAAAAAAGTCGAAATTTCGAATTTAAAATCGAAATTTGAGAAAAAAGGTCGAAATTTCTAAAAATAGATTTTTTTAAATCGATTTCCATTCTGCACCTTGGTAACATTTCTAAAAAGGTCAAATTTTCAGAAAAAAGTCGAAATGTCCGGAAAAAATTCGAAATTTTGAGAAGAGTCGAAATTTGAGAAAAAAGTGTAAACTAGAAATAAAAGTCGAAGTTTCAGAAAAGAGTCGAAATTTTTAAAATAACATTTTTTTTTTAATCCATGTCTTTTCTACGCCTTGGTAACATTACGTTAAATTTCGATTTAAAAATTGAAATTTCTACTTTTTTTTCTAGAAATTTCGACTCTAAACTCCAAATTTCGTTGAAATTTTGACTTTAATGTCGGTATTTAGAGGAGAAAAAGTCAACATTCCGTGATAATTTTTTTTCAAATTGATGTCCTTTCTACGTTCTTGTAATTTTTACTTCAAAAAAAGTTAAGTTTTGTAGTGTATTTATTAATACGCGTGTAACGTTTTCAACCACAAAATTAAAGTTTTTAAGACCGGTAAGAGGTAATAAAATAAGGTAGAGTAATTTTTGTGAATATATGGTAATTTTAATTGCGTATGTACGGAATTTTACCTTCAAATATATGGCAACACTGCACCACAGTTATCTTTCCTATTCAGTCAACGACATAATGAATGAAAAGAAATATTAATGCTGCCATCTGTTGGCTTATTAATGCAGCTATTACTAGTAGATGGAAGTAGATAATAACATAACGACATAAATACACTTAAATAACACATAAAAAATTTTTCTCATTAAATTTACAGTGACCTGCATCTAAGGTAAATCGATCCGATTCTTAGGATTTTTGAATCGTTCATTACATCGATCCTATATTTGAGATCGATCTAACAAATCGACCTTGAGACTTGAAAAAATCGATTTTTCGATTAATCGATCTCAGATCGGCATCCCTAATTTGGCCCTCCTAAATTACTATTATTATTTGCTGATGAAGTATGGAGGCGAGAATTTTCTTTTTCTATTTTATAAATTATAGATCATTAGTTTTGTTAAAATTATTTACGTTTTTGACGTAAGAATCGATTTTCCCAAACTCACCCTCTTGGTTGATCCTCCATGCAGTAGTTTGACTTCTCTTTAGTTTCTTACCTCCAAAAATGTCCAAAGAAAGACGAATTTCGAGGATGTTCTGTGAAATTTTGTAAACAATTACGAAATTTGGAAAAAAAGTCGAGATTGAGACTTGAAAAAATCGATTTTTCGATTAATCGATCTCAGATCGGCATCCCTAATTTGGCCCTCCTAAATTACTATTATTATTTGCTGATGAAGTATGGAGGCGAGAATTTTCTTTTTCTATTTTATAAATTATAGATCATTAGTTTTGTCAAAATTATTTACGCTTTTGACGTAAGAATCGATTTTCCCAAACTCACCCTCTTGGTTGATCCTCCATGCAGTAGTTTGACTTCTCTTTAGTTTCTTACCTCCAAAAATGTCCAAAGAAAGACGAATTTCGAGGATGTTCTGTGAAATTTTGTAAACAATTACGAAATTGGAAAAAAAGTCGAAATTTCGAAAAAATGTTTCAAGAAATTCGAAGAAGAAGAAAAGGAAATTTTGGGAACAGCCTCCAGATGAATGAATACAAATTTTCATGAACCAGAGGCCCCTCCCCGGGCGCATATGCTCCATTCTAGCTAGGTCTATGCTGTAGCCCTATTTTCAAGTTTAATAGAACTGCAAAATGCCTAGAAAATAATAATATAAGCAGAATTTTATTTTGATACAACTTTTTTTTAACCTTTAACAACCAGTATATCTACTAAATAAAAGGTGGCAACCCTACTTTGACATGATATTTCGGATGTCTGAATTCTGGATTAGTTGTGGGTTGCCTAATGTTTAGGCTAGTACTTAGGCCACCCTTTCCAGGCCCATTGTGCTAACCCCGTGATTGAGGTGTCCTTGGTCAACCCACCCTGGTTGAGAAACTGAAGAACGTTCCTTGGATGCGCCTCTCTCAAAATATTTCGAATTTATTAAAACGAATTCTTAATATGTTCAGATTGAAATCTAAATATAAAAATGTTCTACAAATTAAAATTTGAAGTCTAAATTTAGAGAGAAAATAAAAATTAAAAATCAAAGCCAGAATTTCAAAGAAAAAGTGGTCGAAAAACTCTACATTTATGAAAAAAAACAGAATTATGACTGAAATAAAAATTCCAAGTTTAAAGGGTTAAAAACAGAAATTTATAGAAAATCTTAGGAAAAACTAGATTTTCTATTTAATAAAGGAACCCCACGCTCATGTTATAACGTAATACAAATAATAAACTACGCGTCTCTATCCTTTTAAATTTTAGATGCTGAAGCCAGTGAGATATTTTTTTGGTAGCCCTTGGTTATCTTTAAAAATTAAAATAACAATCTTGTCTCGTCGAAGGTTTTTCTTCTTTCTTAACTTTAACAATATTTCCAATTCCACAAAATTCAATTCCTGGAATTGGGATTGTAAAGTAGTAGTAGTTTCTATATCTGTATTTACGCAGCAAAATATTTTTGGTGCAACGGATTGGTCCTTGGTTATTTCCAAAAATTGAAATACAAATCTTATCACCTGAAACCGAAAAAGATTAAAAAACACACAACAAAGGTTGCCCTAACGCGTTTCGATAGCCAAACTAGCATCTTGAGATAGCTCTCTCAAGATTTGTATTTCAATTTTTCCAGTTGAGATAAAAAGATTATCTTTGATGCACCAACGTCGATTTGGTGATCGAACGCAATATTGTTAAAGAAGTAAACACAGAAACAACGGATTTTAAAAGTAGGGGAACCTCGTGTTGTGTCTCCTACTATCTCACTATCTAGAAAGTTTAATGTTTTGTTGATTCCTGCGACAGGTAGTTATGATTCGAATGCCGGGCAATGGTATTACGGAGCGCACACATTGTAAACCGCTAATTGAACGAATTTAGTTATGAAGCGTTGGACAATAATTTATATATTGCTGTAGCAAAGTACACCAACGGTAACAGATAATTTGTGCGTTAGGGGAACTCTTGATAAATTGTTGAAAATCGCGCGAGATCCTGTCGTTTAGTACACGAATTTGACCGGCAAAAGGACCTTTCGATGGCCAGTGCTAAGTGAAGAAAGTTAACAACGAGTGAGAGGAATACGAAGTGTTTAGGAAAAAAGGATAATCACGATGTCTATTTTTAAGGATAATAATTGGGTAAGTGGTCATCCTAGTTAATTCACTGAATTGCGTTTTGGTGAAACGGACTGGTCCTTGGTTATCTTCAAAAATTGAAATACAAAAGCCTGTCTTAGTTTCAGGGGACTAGACAAATTAATTTTTAATATTCATAAATAAAGTAATTTTAGCTGAAGAAACTGTTCAAAGGCATTTTAACATTTCTACAATTACTGAAAAAAATTGAAATACAACTTTATCCCCTGAAACCAAACACAACAGAGGTCGCTCTAACGCGCTTTGTTAGTCAAGCTATCAGCTTCAGAGAAATTTCTGTTTTTTAATAATCTGAGTCAATCGAATTAAACATTTAAGGATAAATTTGCGACCTCGCCCTCGTAGATTTTACAGGTAAGATAAGAATTTTTAAAATATTGTTATATAATAATCTTGTCCCCTGAAACCAAGAAAGAGTATTACTCTGAAGATGATAGTTTGACTATCGAAAGGCGTTAGAGCAACCTTTGTTGTGTTTTTCAATCTTTCTTGGTTTCAGGGGACAAGATTTGTATATCAATTTTTGAAGATAACCAGGGACGAGTCAATTCCACCAAAAAAATTAAAACTTTTTACATTAAGAGTTCTCAGTATTTTTTTTTCTTACGCTGCTCTCTTGTGAAGTTGTTCTTCATCTAAAGCAACTATTATATTTGCTTTTGGAAGAGCTGCACTTTCAGCGAGACAAGTGATCTTTATAGAAAATGTTCACCATTTGGAAGGCATTTGCCCCAAATTGGTTTTTGCTATTTTTAATTTTGAATACTTTAGTTCATAATTTGATGCAACAGAATGGTCCTTGGTTAGGTTTTGGTTGAGTATCTCTCTGAAGATGATAGCTTGGTTGTCAAAACGCATTAGAGCAACCTTTGTTGAGTTTTTTAATCTTTTTTGGTTTCAGGGAACAAGATTTGTGTATCAATTTTTGGAGATAACCAAGGGCGAGTCGGTGCCACCAAAAAAATTAATTATTTTTACATTAATAGTGCTCAGTATTTTTTTTTCTTACGCTGCTCTCTTGCGAAGTTGGGCTTCATCTAAAGCAACTATTATATTTGCGTTTGGAAGAGCTACACTTTCAGCGAGACAAGTGATCTTTATAGAAAATGTTCACCATTTGCCCCAAATTGGTTTTTGCTATCTTTAATTTTGAATACTTTAGTTCATAATTTGGTGGAACAGAATGGTTTTTGGTTAGGTTTTGGTTGAGTATCTCTCTGAAGATGATAGCTTGGTTGTCAAAACGCATTAGAGCAACCTTAATTGAGTTTTTTAATCTTTCTTGGTTTCAGGGAACAAGATTTTTGTATCAATTTTTGGAGATAACCAAGGGAGAGTCGGTTCTACCAAAAAAATTAATCATTTTTACATTAATAGTGCTCAGTATTTTTTTTTCTTACGCTGCTCTCTTGCAAAGTTGGGCTTCATCTAAAGCAACTATTATATTTGCTTTTGGAAGAGCTGCACTTTCAGCGAGACAAGGGATCTTTATAGAAAATGTTCACCATTTGCCCCAAATTGGTTTTTGCTATCTTTAATTTTGAATACTTTAGTTCTTAATTTGGTGGAACAGAATGGTCCTTGGTTAGGTTTTGGTTGAGTATCTCTGTGAAGATGATAGCTTGGTTATCGAAACGCGTTAGAGCAACCTTTGTTGTGTTTTTTTAATCTTTCTTGGGGACAAGTTTCGTATTTCAACTTTAGTTCAATTTGGATCGATTAAACTGTCTCAAATATGTCCATATTTACTTTCGTAATCAAAATCGTTGTTGTGCCCGTGTTCCTGTGATATTAGAGGGTGCACATCAATTCGGGTTAATGGTCAGCATTTTAATCCCTTAATTCCATTCAAATTTAATTTCCGAGAACGATTACCTTTTTGTAATTCTCTGGGATTCAGCCATAAAATATCCCTTGATGAGTCTTTAATCACCGGAGTATTTGACAGTCTATTCCTAACCATTCAATGGTTCTTTTGGGGCTTCTTATATTTATAATCTTTTGCTCTTACAAACAGAGAATCATGGAAATATTTATCTAATGAAAATATTCTCGAAAATCTTGTGACATTTGAGGGTATATCAATTCGAGTTCATGGTCAGCATTTTAATCCCCTAACTTTATTCAAATTTAATTTCTGAGAAAGATTACCTTTTTATAATCCTCTGGGATTCAGCCATAAAATATCCTTTAATGAGTTTTTAATCAGTTAAGAATCTGACAGTATTCTTAACCATCCAGTGGTTCTTTTGGGATTTCTTATATTTATAATCTTTTGCTCTTACAAACAGAGAAACATGGAAATATTATCTGATGAAAATATTCTCGAAAATCTTTTGATTCAAATCTAAGCACGAAATGTTGAGACAAGATTTCAAATTTTAATAAAAACGCTAAGGTTGGGTAAAAAAATTCAGTTCCAATATAAAATCTTATCGAAACATTGAGAAATCATGTCAAAATCTCTAAAACGCTTAGATCTTGACTTTTAAGTCGAAACTGTAGAGAATTCTTACGAGAAGCAACCAAACGTTTCAAAAAATATGGAATTTATTGAAAATTAAAAAACACAACAAAGGTTGCTGTGTTTTTTAATTTTTCTTGGTTTCAGGGGACAAGTTCTGTGTTTCAATTTTTGAAGATAACCAAGAACCAGTCCGTTCCATCAAACTTATGGAATTTATGAAATTTCAACTTTAATTCCATTCCGGAAGTTTCTTAAATTCGAATATACTCGAAATTTCGATCTTTGATCTGGAAAACTCGAATCATTTTAAACGTCCGCATTTCAAGATTATTTTTTTTTAAATTTTAATCCACTCATAAAGAGTAACCCCATTATGCTTTCAAAGCACTGCGAGTAGGATGCGGAAACAAGGATAGATGGCGATGAACCGCCTTCTTAAACAAGGATAGGTTGAAATTTTTGGAGAAAATTCTTTTCGGTAACGAATTCCATAACTTGGAAGTTCTGTAGAAAAAAGAGTCTCCGTAGGCAGAAGTCCTCACTGTGTCAAGCTGGATCGCACAGGAATTCGCTGTCTCCGCCACTGTCTAGTACGCCTCAAGAATCTTGCCCTTGGGGGCTGCTATTAGTTGGCGAGCAGTGGCGAGCAATTGCGAGGAGTGGCGAGCAATGGCGAGAAGTTTTTTATTTAAGTTTAATCCACGCGCAAAGGGTAACCCCATTATGCCTTCAAAGCACTGCGAGTAGGATGCGGAAACAAGAATAAATGGCCATGAACCACTTTCTTAAACAAGGATAAGTTGTAATTTTTGAGGAATATTCCTTTCGGTAACAAGTTCCATGATTTGGAAATTCTATAGAAAAAAAAAGAGTTTCCGTAGACAGAAGTGCTCACTGTGTCAAGCTGGACCGCACAGAAATTTGCTGCCTCCGCCACTGTCTTGTATGCCTGAAGAATTTTGCCTTTGGGGGCATCAATCCTATTAATTTCTGCGAGCATCTTCCATGATAGTACTTGTAGAAAAGAGATGTCACCAACCATAGGCCTGTGTCTTAGTGTTTCGATAGAATCGGTTAGACTCTTGTCATCAATTAGGCGAATCGCTCTTCTTTGAATTGAATGAAAAAGAGCTAAAGTTTGAGGCTGAACTCCAAACATGAGAGCTCTAAAAAGAAGCGTCAACCATTCGAGCTTAAATCGGATTAAAACGTTTTCTCTTTTGAACAATTAGATTCTTTGTAATTTCATCCTTTACTCGAGATGTCGACTTTAATTTCATTCATGTTTTATTGGGTTTTTCTTCGCCAGTTGCTCCCTCTAAAATTCTAGATTTTCAGTCACCTTCTATTAAGCATTGGTTTTATTGACTTTTTCTTCGCCGGTTACTCCATCCACAAATCTAGATTTTCAGTAACCCTCTGTTAAGAATTGGTTCCTGAAAATCTAGAATTATGGAAGGAGTAGCTGAAGAAGAAAAAGCCGATAAAATAGAACGAAAATAACACTACTTCACAAAGAAGATACAGAGAATGTCGACTTTAATCTTCACATTTCTTTTTAAAAAATCGAATTTCAAGCTTAAATTCCTAATTTTAGGAGAAAAAATACATGAGATAAAAAAATTTCCAAATTTTATCTTGGATTTTGAAAAGACAGAATTGAATTTTTCGTAAAAAAAGTTTTAAAAATAATACATTTCTAGAAAAAGTTAAATTTTTGATTAAGTTTTTTTACCAGATTGGGCTATATTTTTGGATGTTATCTTCATAGTGAACTCTAATTTATGGTTATTGTCTTAAAAACTTGTAATTATTGTATTTTTTCAAAAATTCCAACTTCAGACCTTCTTTTTATAGAAATTATAACTTCCATCGATTTTAATTTTTAAAAGACTTTTTTCTTTGAATATCGAGTTTAAATTTGAACTTGAAGAAGCTGAAGAAGTGTGAAATTGTAACCAACAAAATACGAATATTCGACTTTTTTTCCCGAAAACCTAGAATTATGGAAGGAGTACCTGAAAAAGAGAAAGCCGATAAAACAGAATGAAAATAACACTACATCACAAAGAAGATACAGAGAATGTCGATTTCAATTTTCACATTTCTTTTTAAAAAATCGAATTTCAAGCTTAAATTCCTAATTTTAGGAGAAAAAATACATGAGATAAAAAAATTTCCAAATTTTATCTTGGATTTTGAAAAGACAGAATTGAATTTTTCGTAAAAAAAGTTTTAAAAATAATACATTTCTAGAAAAAGTTAAATTTTTGATTAAGTTTTTTACCAGATTGGGCTATATTTTTGGATGTTATCTTCATAGTGGACTCTAATTTATAGTTATTGTCTTAAAAATTTGTAATTATTGTATTTTTTCAAAAATTCCAACTTCAGCGTACTTTTTATAGAAATTATAACTTCCATCGATTTTAATTTTTAAAAGACTTTTTTCTTTGAATATCGTGTTTAAATTTGAACTTGAAGAAGCTGAAGAAGTGTGAAATTGTAATCAAAATACGAATATTCGACTTTTTTCCTGAAAACCTAGAATTATGGAAGGAGTACCTGAAAAAGAAAAAGCCGATAAAACAGAATGAAAATAACACTACATCACAAAGAAGATACAGAGAATGTCGATTTCAATTTTCACATTTCTTTTTAAAAAATCGAATTTCAAGCTTAAATTCCTAATTTTAGGAGAAAAAATACATGAGATAAAAAAATTTCCAAATTTTATCTTGGATTTTGAAAAGACAGAATTGAATTTTTCGTAAAAAAAGTTTTAAAAATAATACATTTCTAGAAAAAGTTAAATTTTTGATTAAGTTTTTTACCAGATTGGGCTATATTTTTGGATGTTATCTTCATAGTGGACTCTAATTTATAGTTATTGTCTTAAAAATTTGTACTTATTGTATTTTTTCAAAAATTCCAACTTCAGACCTTCTTTTTAAAGAAATTATAACTTCCATCGATTTTAATTTTTAAAAGACTTTTTTCTTTGAATATCGAGTTTAAATTTGAACTTGAAGAAGCTGAAGAAGTGTGAAATTGTAACCAAAATACGAATATTCGACTTTTTTCCCCGAAAACCTAGAATTATGCAAGGAGTACCTGAAAAAGAAAAAGCCGATAAAACAGAATGAAAATAACACTACATCACAAAGAAGATACAGAGAATGTCGATTTCAATTTTCACATTTCTTTTTAAAAAATCGAATTTCAAGCTTAAATTCCTAATTTTAGGAGAAAAAATACATGAGATAAAAAAATTTCCAAATTTTATCTTGGATTTTGAAAAGACAGAATTGAATTTTTCGTAAAAAAAGTTTTAAAAATAATACATTTCTAAAAAAAGTTAAATTTTTGATTAAGTTTTTTACCAGATTGGGCTATATTTTTGGATGTTATCTTCATGGTGGACTCTTATTTATGGTTATTGTCTTAAAAACTTGTAATTATTGTATTTTTTCAAAAATTCCAACTTCAGACGTTTGAATCTTTTTATAGAAATTATAACTTCCATCGATTTTAATTTTTAAAAGACTTTTTTCTTTGAATATCGAGTTTAAATTTGAACTTGAAGAAGCTGAAGAAGTGTGAAATTGTAACCAAAATACGAATATTCGACTTTTTTCCCGAAAACCTAGAATTATGCAAGGAGTACCTGAAAAAGAAAAAGCCGATAAAACAGAATGAAAATAACACTACATTACAAAGAAGATACAGAGAATGTCGATTTCAATTTTCACATTTCTTTTTAAAAAATCGAATTTCAAGCTTAAATTCCTAATTTTAGGAGAAAAAATAAATGAAATTAAAAAAATTTCCAAATTTTATCTTGGATTTTGAAAAGACATTTTTAAAAAATCGAATTTTTGTAGAAAAAG
The DNA here is from genome assembly GCA_028583605.1 of Dastarcus helophoroides. Classification (NCBI taxonomy): domain Eukaryota; kingdom Metazoa; phylum Arthropoda; class Insecta; order Coleoptera; family Bothrideridae; genus Dastarcus; species Dastarcus helophoroides. Next base: position 1,316,732 of record CM053336.1, on the reverse strand, counting down.
TTCTTAAAATAATACATTCCTAGACATTTTTAATTCAGTTTTTTACCAGATTGGGGTGTATTTTTGGATGTTATCTTCATGGTGGACTCTATTTATGGTTATTGTCTTAAAAACTTGTAGTTATTGTATTTTTTCCAAAATTCCAACTTCAAACGTTTGTACTTTTTGATAGAAATTATAACTTCCATCGATTTTAATTCTTAAAAGACTTTTTTCTTTAAATTTCGAGTTTAAATTTGAACTTGACGAAGCTGGAAATTACAAGTGTAAAATTGTAACCAAAATACGAATATTCGACTTTTGTATTTAAAATTTTGCTAAAGTTGAAGTCAAAAAAAGTTAAAATATTGAAAAACTTAATTAATGAATTCTGTTGGTTTTTTTTTTTGGTACATTTGACTGACCTAAAATTTAGAATCTTTCTACATATTTTGATTTTGCTTTTTAATATTTAGAAGTTTTTCTGCAAATTTCGAATGAAAACTCGAAATAAAAACAAATAATTTTGACTGACTCAAAATTTGGAATCTTCCTATAAATCTTGACTATTTTCTTTTAATACTTTAAATTTTTTTGGAACATTTGTCTTAAAATTTAGAATCTTTCTACATATTTTGATTTTTCTTTTTAATATTTAGAAGTTTTTCTGAAAATTTCGAATGAAAACTCGAAATAAAAACAAATAATTTTGACTGACTCAAAATTTGGAATCTTCCTATAAATCTTGACTATTTTCTTTTAATATTTTAAATTTTTTTGGAACATTTGTCTTAAAATTTAGAATATTTTTACATATTTTGATTTTTCTTTTTAATATTTAGAAGTTTTTCTGAAAATTTGGAATGAAAACTGGAAATAAAAAAATAACGTAAAATTTCAAGTCAATCAGATGCAGAATTTTTAAATTATTTTAAATTAGTTCTAAGATTAGAGTAGATATTATGAGCAAAAGCCCAAAGTTGTAAATTAAAATGAGGAAAGAATCTTGAAAAAAGCTGATTTCAATTTTCAAATTCAAATATTTGCACAAAACATTTAAATTTTGATATTGACGTCAAACCTTCAAATATGGAGATAAAATTTCCATTTCAAAGTTAAAAAGAAAAGGAAATTTTAGGAGAAAGCAAATTTTAGATGAAAAGGAAATTTACAGAACAAGTTTGTAAAAAGACTAAGATTTTTGCTAAAAGATTTACAAAGAATCGAATTTTAACATAGAGTTTGAGCTGGTGGACAAAATCTCAAATATAAATTCCAAATAAAAAAAAATTTCCCTTCAAATTGGAATCAATGTGAGAAAAAGACTGAAATATGCAACAAAAATTACTTTTAAATTTACAAAATTTGAAAAATATCTCGCAAATTCAAGTTAACGTCAAAATCTTGGGGAAGAAATCAAAATTTTCAGAAACATTTTTTAGAGTAATATGAAAATATTGACAATTTTAATTGATTAGTTTCTGAAATGACATTTTAAATTTACTCTCGAAATTTCGACGTTAATTTTCAAAATTTTGGTTTCAAACTGTGTGCAGAATATTAGAATATACTTTTCAAAAAAACTTGTTTCAAAAACAAATTCTCGAAATCTCGACGAGACTAGATCCAAAAATAACAAAAATGTTGATTTTAGCGGAGGAACTGTAACAATTTGAAATGAAAATTTTGAGGAAACTGTTGAAGTTTTAAGAGACCTTCGAACTTCTGAAAAAAGAATTTTGATCTCGAGGGTTAGAACTGCCCGGCACTAGCATCAATCAGAGGATCCATGCTGGGGGACTTGTGGCCTAGTGTGGCCAGTTTGAGAGAGGGACTTTCTTCAGTTTCTCAACAAGGTTGGGTGGCTGAAGGACAAGGACACCTCAATCGCGGGGATAGCACAGTGGGTCCGGCAAGGCTGGCCTAAACTTTAAGCAACCCACAACGAATCCAGAATCCAGAGATGGTTAGAATTTTGGAATTTAAATTCGATGAAAAAAGTCAAAATTTGAATTAAACTTGAAATTTTGAGAATGAAAGTTGGAAAATTTTAGAAAAAAACAAAATTTTTGTATTTTAAGGTTAAACTTTCTAGAAAAATTGATTGGGGGTCGACATTTTAGAGGAAGATTCGAAACAAAGCAAATATTTTCTGTTTAAAGTACAAAGTTTGAGAAAAGTTGCAATTTAAAAAAAATTGAAACTACAATTTTTAAAAAAATTGAAACTTTCAGCATGGCAACAAAGATTCGCTTTGAAGTGTTTAAAGATAGGTGTTCTCGATGTTTTAACTAAATATTTCAGTAAATTAGGCGTAATTTGATCGAGTTCATCAATTTTTTTGCTGGGAATGACGAATACTGTCGCTTTATACTTTAAATCTTTATAAGAATTACTATTTATTGCTGTAGATAGATTTATTATTTATGAAAGTTCATTATCCACTAATAATAAGATTAATATGATTTGATATTATAACCATAATAGTAAGTGTTAACTATATTTAATAAGCGCATTAAGTTGTTTAAATTTTCGCCAATTTGTCACTTTTTGCCTCTCAGGAATTCAACGATTTCTATAATCTCTCATACATTGCAGAGTTAGTTTTATCATGAATAATTATTTGGGGAAAATAGTCTAATTAATAATAATGTTTAATTAAATGGAACGAAAGAAGGAAAGTTGTTTGAAATTGATAGTGCAACATATTTTTTCTTTAGCCATGGAAACTTACAAAAAAAACTGTAATTTATCAGTCACTTATTTTTAATAGCAACATTTCATCAGCGTCTCAATCATAGACTGTTGTTAGGGGCTTTCCAGGATCCATGTAACCTGCACCAGTTTTTAAAATATTGGCCACCATTTTGTTGTGTTTTTATTGTTAATAAAGTTTAATAGTTATGAATAGTGTAAAGTAGGAAAAATATTTATGCTAAAACAATTCTGAGTTGAAAGCAAGTAGTTTTAAATGCGACAAAAGATGATTTTTTGGTGGTTCCTCATTGCATTCAATCGAACGAACGATTGTTGTTGTTTTTAAAATGTCTTTGAATGTTTTAACGTGTTGCATAATTTTTACTTATCGGTAATAGCAAGTAATAAAACACATATGCGTCAGCTGATAAAATAAAAACACGCTCAAGGCTGAAGGAAATTGGAAAAGTAACTTCAAACTTCATTTTATTCGAGTATTTCTATCGATAGTTAATATTGTAAGCTTGGTTGCTTCTCAGCCTAAAATCTTCAAAAATTGAAATACAAAACTTGTCCCCTGAAACCAAGAAAGATTAAAAAACAGGACAAAAGTTGCTATAAAAACCAAGAAAGATTAAAAAACACAACAAAGTTTGTTGTGTTGTGTGTTTTTTAATCCTTCTTGGTTTCAGGGGACAAGTTTTGTATTTCAGTTTTTGTAGATAACCAAGGACCAGTCGGTTCCACCGAAAAAAAAGTCTAAAATCTGTTTTTGGGAATTTCATGAAACAATTTCACGAGATAAATAGACAAAACCTATAATATAATTTAAATAATAATAAAGCGTATAATATCACACACCTCTTCCTAATAATTTTTAGTTCTTTTCATCTCTTCATAGAAATCATTTGCTAGACTAAGTACTAAGTAATTATTATAATCAGAGATTGAAATTGTGAGTAGGCGAGATGCGTAGGTTTCACTTTTGATACACTCGCACTTGACAAGGTTAATTAACAATTAAAGTACTGAATTAAAGCAACACTTGTATTTACATGACATGAAATGTTGAGAAACTCGACATTTATAAAAAAATCTCGCTATTTTGCATCTAACTCTAAAAATTTAAGTCATAATATAAGTTAATTATTGTAGAGAAAAAAGAGAGCACTAAAAGCAATAAGGAGAATAATGTGAAATGACATGTGTGAAATTTTATGAAAATATCAGACAGTATATGAACCAAACATTCATGTCACAACAATGTGAGCAACCTGATGTGGATCAAAGGAGATTCTGAGTTCTGAGAGAGAGTATAATGAAAAGGTTAACTGTTTCAAGATTTAGAAGAACAATTCGTTGATTCTTAGGCGAAAAAATCACGCATTGATCCAAATGCGTGCTTGCAATTCTTTAAGAACAATTTTCGAAAACTTGGGAGCATTTTATCAAAATGTGTACCATAAATGGTTAAGTTTAGGGGGAATTAGAGGATGATGGTTTCGAGCAAGAAGCATCAACAAGAGGATCCAGTCTGAGGGGATTCTGGATTTAAGGTGGGTTGCCTAGAATTTAGGCCATCTCCCTTTCTGAGTCCGTTGTGCCATCCCCATGATTGAGGCGTCCTTGGTCATTCATTCATCATCGACATTGTTAAGAAACTGAAGAATTGAAATACGAATCTTGTTACCTGAAACCAAGAAAGATTAAAAAATACAACAACGGTTGCTCTAACGCGTTTCGGCAGCCAAGCTATCGTCTTCAGAAAGATATACTTCTCTGTAGGTTAAAGAAGATTAAGCTTTAAAAAAATCGATTTTTATCAAAATAGTTTTGGTGGAGCGGACTAGTTCTAGGTTATCTTCAAAAATTGAAATACAAATCTTGCTCCCTGAAACCAAGAAAGATTAAAAAACATAACAAAGGTTGCTTTAATCCATTACGACAGCCAAGCTGTCATCTTCAGAGATGGACCAGTCCGTTCCATAAAAAAAACTGAAGAATTTCCCTTGAATGCGCCTCTTTCAAACTAACCACATTAGACCAGACGTCCCCCAGCGTGAATCCTCTGGTTGACACTAGTGCCGGACAGTGACACATCAAGTATCGACACTCTCATGTTTTAAACTCCCCCTGCAGCTTCCATTTCCATTTTGTGAAGATGTTACTTTAATTGACAGTGACCTGTCCAAATCCCTTCAAGTTTTCTGAGGTTGTTTCTTGAAACTTGTAGGCATAGCTTCGCCCTGTCCCTGTAAGGCATTCGTGGGTCCACTCTGAGGGATTTTTGACCTAAAGTGGCGAATTTGATAGAGGTATATCCGAAGGACGTTCTTCGGTTTTTCGGAATGAATGAACAAGGACGTTTCAGTTCTAAATCCAGTTGACAAAAGATTGAAGTTGAACAGACGCTGTTCTATTTCCCACGTTTATTAATTAGAATATATACATTTTTATTGATTAATGATTCCAATCAATAGGCCAACAAATTAGTTATTAAACACGCATCAGGAGGCAACGTAACTCATTTATATTAATGGAAATCAGCAGCACAATTATGTTCATTTCGGATGACCTTCATCTCATAACTCTTCGTCGGTTGACCTAAGTACGATTGATTTAAATCTGGCAACATCCCAATGTTCAATTATCACATCCGTAATCCATCCGTAATCGGCACTTTAAAACGGAAGCAGGACACACAAAGGCTTCATCTGTTAGCAGATTCACTTGACACGTCATATGGAGTATGCAGTTGAACTTGCACCTTTAGGATTATGTGCTTGCTCTTGAAAACCTTAAAAGTGAGAAATTTATTACCTTTATGTTTGCTCGCGTGGCAGCTGTTCTTGATGCAATGAAAATAGTTATTATGTGTGATATTACAACATACTCGCCCATGACAAAAATTCACTTACATGGACCTGTACTGTAGACCTCTGATATTTAAAACAGAATTTTTTTTCACCAATTCTGGATCTGGAGACGTATTTGGAGCGGTTCTGCTTTCTTCTACAAAGTATTTTCCAACCCAAGGCACCTAATTTGGTCAGAATATATTTACATATTTCCTAGATCGTAGATTTGTGTGGGATCGTTTGGTTTTTGGTGACCTTCGACCAATTTGGTTCGTTTGCGAGTAACTCTCTAAATGTCTCTCAAATTTTTCATAAAATCTAGGATGTTCCGCGAAGTTGAGATGCTCTGGATTCTCTGGATTCTAGAACTCTGGTGGGTTGCCTAAAGTTTAGAGTTGAGATGCTCGCAGGACTAATAGTATTGATCCCTCCAGGGGTTATGAAACACAAAACCAAATTCCTGTACGATCCAGCTTGACACAGTGAGGACTTCCGTCTATGAGGACTCTTAGAACTTCCAATGGAATTCGTTACCGAACGGAATTTTTCCCAACAATTACAACCTATCCTTGTTTAAGAAAGCGCTCCATCGCCATCTATTGCTGTTTTCGCATCCTACTCGCGGTGCTCTGAATCCATGTATGATGATGATGTATGTATGATGGGGTTGCCTTTTACGAGTGGATTGTACTTAAAGAAAGTTACCAATTTCAGCAGCATTTTCATCCTACTGAAGCGTTTCATTCTGACCTGAATCAGTGAGAATATGTGCAGCACCCAATGTCCCTGTTTCTGGATCATTTCCAAGCATTTTAAGCGAAATGAAACGGCTTGTTGAGTCACCCCTAATGAAGTTGCAAGTTCTTGTTGTGTTCTACAAGAATCTTCATCCAGCAAAGCTTCCAATTCAGCATCCTCAAACTTTTTCACGGGTTCGGGACGCTCCTTGTCTTCCACGTCATATTCGCCATTTTTAAACTTTTGAAACCATTCCCGACACGTTCTTTCATTAATAGAACTCTCACAATAAGTTTCTACAATCATTCGACGTGCCTCAGCTCCATTTTTTCTCGAATGAAATGCAAAAAGCAACACTTCCCGCAAATGACGCTTGTTCGGCTCGTATGTCGCCATTTTCACGTACGAACAAATCAAAGTACAGTAAAAATAGACAAACAAGATGATGTAGAGTTGTTGACCGAGCTTGCTATATGACGTTTCTGATCGGATTTTTCTAACGATTTTCAATGCTGGCGCTACCTCTGGGAAAACGGCGGTTTTCTATTTGTACTCCCAATACATAAACCGTTATCTGGATTGTACTTAAAAAAAGTTACCAATTTCAGTAGCATTTTCATCCTTCTGAAACGTCTCATTCTGGCCTGAATCAGTGAGAATATGTGCTTTGCTGACAGCTCTGAGACAGCAGAATCTACATAAACCGTTGTCTGCTTTACTTATTTTCTTGAGGCTATATCTCAGGCGGCAATAACCGATACCAAGACGAGTAATGAACCTCAAATCGTTCTTGCTTTCTCTGATGAATAATTGACTAGAAATCTTTTCGTTTGTCTTTGGTCCGGAGTATTTTTCCAGAGGAGTATATGTACATTTTCCAAATTGTGGAGTTTTGTTAAAGCGTGGTTTTTAGTCATACCAAAGAATAGTTCGCCAGCTAAAATGGTTCCTGTTTTCGCAAAGCTATCTGCTATTTCATTTCCTTTTATCTTCTCCTGGTCTGGCACTCATATTGAGGTTAATTTATTACCTTTTTTCAGTTCCTTTGGATATTGTTTGTACTCCCAGACAATCAATTCAATCAAATCAAAAATATAGCACTTAAAACCTCCAAGAGCTGCCTGGCTGTTTGATAATATACATATTCTAGTTCCTCTAATGCGATTTGAAGACATTCACAAGTGCACATATTTATGGCATGTACTTTTGCCTGAAAGATGGTGAAGCTATTGTCCAGGGATTGTGATGCTCTATCTCTTAAGAAGAATAACAAACTAGATATAGATTTAGTAAAATATTCACTTATTCTTCTGGGTCTTGCCAAGGAACTACTGAAAATTGTTCGACACGTTCCCGTTCGATGTTGCCCCTTACAGTAGAGAGCTTCTTCAAGAACAAACAAAAAACAAATTCAAGTCGATAACTCAGTAAGTTAAATATCCAGAGGCGAAACTTCCGAAGTAAAAGTGGTTCGAAAAACAGTGATAACGAAATGCGTTGTAAATGAAGAAGAGCACGTCAACTCAGTATATCAGTGTCAACTCAGTATGTCAATGTCAACTCAGTATGTCAATGTCAACTCAGTATATCAATGTCAACTCAGTATGTCAACGTTAATTCAGTATGTCAACGTCAACTCAGTATGTCAACGTCAATTCAGTATGTCAACGTCAACTCAGTATATTAACGTCAACTCAGTATATTAACGTCAACTCAGTATGTCGGGGTCAACTCTACTAGGAACGAAACTCACCTGCAGAGATTTTAAAAGGAAAAAAAAAACAAGATTTAAAACGAAACCGTAAAACTCAGCATCTCATTAACATCAAAAGCGAAACTTTTCCAAAATAAAAATGACACAAAAGGTAAAAAGAACACTTTAACTCAGTGCATCACCACATCAGCACATCAACACCATCAGCACATCAACATCATCAGAAGTTTTACCTCTCATCATCAGAAGTTTCACCTCTGATCATCAAAAGTTTCACCTCTGATCATCAGAAGTTTTATCTCTGATGATCAGAGGTAAAATTTCTGATGATGATCGGTAGAGTTTCTTATCTGGTTCAGTTAGCTGGCTGCAGTTTCGATTCCAAAAAACCAGTAAACATTTTGCAGAGGATTTTCAGTTTATCAGTTTAAGAGTGCCCAGACACCTCTCCTGCAAAACTCTTCTAAGCAACAATCAGTTAATAATTTATTTCTTCTTCTTCAAAGAGATTTAATTCATCAGTACGACATTTTCATCTACAAAGAGGTATTGATATGAGAATTTTCGATAAAAAATGATACAGTTTTGAGGTGAAACTTCTGATGATCGGTAGAGTTTCTCTTCTGGTTCAGTTGGCTGGTTGCAGTTTCGATTCCAAAAAACCAGTAAACATTTTGCAGAGGATTTTCAGTTTGTCAGTTTAAGAGTGCCCAGGCACCTCTCCTCCAAAACTCTTCTAAGCAACAATCAGTTAATGATTTATTTCTTCTTCTTCAAAGAGATTTAATTCATCAGTACGACATTTTCATCTACAAAGAGGGATTGATATGAGTAGAATTTTTGATAAAAAATGATACAGTTTTGAGGTGAAACTTCTGATGATCGGTAGAGTTTCTCTTCTGGTTCTGTTGGCTGGCTGCAGTTTCGATTCCAAAAACCTGTAAACATTTTGCAGAGGATTTTCAGTTTATCAGTTTAAGAGTGCCCAGGCACCTCTCCTCCAAAACTCTTCTAAGCAACAATCAATTAATGATTTATTTCTTCTTCTTCAAAGAGATTTAATTCATCAGTACGACATTTTCATCTACAAAGAGGTATTGATATGAGAATTTTTGATAAAAAATGATACAGTTTTGAGGTGAAACTTCTGATGATCGGTAGAGTTTCTCTTCTGGTTCAGTTGGCTGGTTGCAGTTTCGATTCCAAAAAACCAGTAAACATTTTGCAGAGGATTTTCAGTTTATCAGTTTAAGAGTGCCCAGACACCTCTCCTACAAAACTCTTCTAAGCAACAATCAGTTAATAATTTATTTCTTCTTCTTCAAAGAGATTTAATTCATCAGTACGACATTTTCATCTACAAAGAGGTATTGATATGAGAATTTTTGATAAAAAATGATACAGTTTTGAGGTGAAACTTCTGATGATCGGTAGAGTTTCTCTTCTGGTTCAGTTGGCTGGCTGCAGTTTCGATTCCAAAAAACCAGTAAACATTTTGCAGAGGATTTTCAGTTTATCAGTTTAAGAGTGCCCAGGCACCTCTCCTCCAAAACTCTTCTAAGCAACAATCAGTTAATTTTTTATTTCTTCTTCTTCAAAGAGATTTAATTCATCAGTACGACATTTTCATCTACAAAGAGGTATTGATATGAGAATTTTTGATAAAAAATGATACAGTTTTGAGGTGAAACTTCTGATGATCGGTAGAGTTTCTCTTCTGGTTCAGTTGGCTGGTTGCAGTTTCGATTCCAAAAAACCAGTAAACATTTTGCAGAGGATTTTCAGTTTATCAGTTTAAGAGTGCCCAGACACCTCTTCTCCAAAACTCTTCTAAGCAAACAATCAGTTAATAATTTATTTCTTCTTCTTCAAAGAGATTTAATTCATCAGTACGACATTTTCATCTACAAAGAGGTATTGATATGAGAATTTTTGATAAAAAATGATACAGTTTTGAGGTGAAACTTCTGATGATCGGTAGAGTTTCTCTTCTGGTTCAGTTGGCTGGTTGCAGTTTCGATTCCAAAAAACCAGTAAACATTTTGCGGAGGATTTTCAGTTTATCAGTTTAAGAGTGCCCAGACACCTCTTCTCCAAAACTCTTCTAAGCAACAATCAGTTAATAATTTATTTCTTCTTCTTCAAAGAGATTTAATTCATCAGTACGACATTTTCATCTACAAAGAGGTATTGATATGAGAATTTTTGATAAAAAATGATACAGTTTTGAGGTGAAACTTCTGATGATCGGTAGAGTTTCTCTTCTGGTTCAGTTGGCTGGTTGCAGTTTCGATTCCAAAAAACCAGTAAACATTTTGCAGAGGATTTTCAGTTTATCAGTTTAAGAGTGCCCAGACATCTCTCCTGCAAAAACTCTTCTAAGCAACAATCAGTTAATTTTTTATTTCTTCTTCTTCAAAGAGATTTAATTTATCAGTACGACATTTTCATCTACAGAGAGGTATTGATATGAGTAGAATTTTTGATCAAAAATGATACAGTATATAGAACTTGAACATGGTTGCAGACGTAAAAAACGTACGGTTTAGGTGATGATGAAATTAATGAACCTTCTAAAATTACGCATGCAACTTGATATTATTATAAGAAGCACCAGTGTGACAACCGCTACGTTAAATTACAGTGTTTTAAAACGTAATTATAAACTTTCCATGGATATCCTTCGCAAAATATTGATATATAGCATCGAGAATGTGTTCATTAAACAAAAAACAACCTTTTAATTTCAATAATTTTGTAAGAGAGACCTGTATTTACGGGGAAACGTGATCGGCATCTTAAATGGTTACTCCTAAAAATTTCTATTCGACAATTCTCCATGCACTACTTATTGACTTAGCAGTAACATGATCGATTTAATTTACATTTCTTTGATTTCTTTTGTATAATGTAATCGAGGAAACATGTGTAATTCAATCACTGTAAAAACATGGTTCGTGTAACTGTTAATTGAATACTTTTTTAAAATTGTTTAGTCCCACTGATATATTTAAAACATAAAATGAAAAAAAGACATTTTTCGGGCGCATTCAGTTCAAAGATATCGTAATTTATTTTATTAAAACAAATTACATTTTATTCAAACAAATTACATTTTATTAAAACAAATTACATTAGAAAGCTAAATACTACTGTCACTTTTTAACATAATTTTATCTTGCAAACATACAAAAATTCCAATGATGTCCACTGCAAATGCAACCTTGTTGAAACTCATAAGCAGAGCCGGATTTAGACTTGATGAGACATCATAAATTACTTGAGATATGGGGCCAGTGTTACCAGTGTTGTTTCCTACAAGTACTTTCATAGAAAATGCCCGCAGGAATTAATAGAAGTAATCCCCCCAAGGGCAAGATTTTTGAAGCCTACAAGACAGTCGAAGGTAGCAAATTCCTGTGCAATCCAGCTTGACACAGTGAGGACTTTTGTCTACGGAGAATCTTTTTTCTATAGAACTTCCAAGCTATGACACCCGTTAAAATACAAAGCTTGTCCCCTGAAAGTAAGGTTGGTTTCAGGGGACAAGTATTGTATTTCAATTTCAATAGTTTTGTAAATTCGATTGGTTTTTCATCAAGTGTTCAATCGAAAATTTGAATTCAGCCTCAACAGTTCCTGACTTACCTACTTTCAAAAAAAAATCTTTTGAAAAAAATAAACATTTTCAAATGTGTCGTCAAAAATTGAAATACAAATTTGTCCCCTAAAACCAAGAAAGATTAAAAAACACAACAAAAGTTGGTCTAACGCGACACCCAAGCTATCATCTTCAAAGAGATACTAACTTTGTTGTGTTTTTTAACCTTTCTTGGTTTCAGGAGACAAATTTTGTATTTCAATTTTTGAAGACAACCAAGGACCAATCCGTTCCACCAAAATTGTTCTGCTAAAATTGATATACATGCCTCTTGAAGCCAAGAAAGATTAAAAAGACAACAAACAGTTGCTCTGATGCGTTTCGATAGCCTAACTGTCATCTTTAAAGAGATAGTGTTCTGTTGGTCAAATTACTAACCCCTGAGATCAAATTTCTGAAATGCCCCAAGAGAGAGTGGTATGGGGGCCCGCGAATGATCGAAATTTGAAAAAAAAGTCACAGTGCTCGTTGATATTCAGTCGACGTGGTGCTCAATATGTAGATGTTTTCTGCAGCGTAAGATTTCAACATCTTTGACTTTGACCATTGCAGCTGAAGTCGTAACACTCCATTGTTTAAGAAGGTCACGTTAAAAATAAATATATAGGCTACTCATATAATGACGAGAAACTTCATCGCGAGTTAATTGTGTTATCTGGTCAGATGAGATAAGTATGACATGATCGGTTGGTTTTTAATAAGGGATTACTTTCCGTCTGGCGAGACGGTTAACGATGTCTTCGAGACTTCCAGATCTGTGTCTTTGTGTCATTGATTTCGCTATTAACAGAACGCAGGAAGCAATTTCACATCCATGCAATTTGATTTGTGTACGAGCACTTGTTACAGAACACCTCCGGCAAAAAATTATGCTTTATTATCACGGATGTTGCGGCATATTTCGCTCGTTTCGATCGAACGATTTCATTCGAAATGAAGGATTGACTAACACCGTTTAGATTTTAGATATTTAATATTTGTGACAGATTGGGCTGTTGGGCAGCCACCTGGTCGCTGCCACCTTTTCACCTACATGAAAATTGCTGCTTAAAAAATTAGTAAATTAGATTTTGCAAAATTTGGTAATGAATTTTACTTGTTGGATTAACCAGTAAATTCGTGCGTTTCCTTAGAAAACGTCAACACTTTGAGTCGAAAAAAATTACAGTTTAGACAAAATCGAAATAAATACTAAAAAAACTGGCGTCGTAATTTCAAAAAAAAAGTTTCAAAAACTATGCTTTTACAATCCAAATTCTTGAAAAAAAAGTAAAAGGTAAAGACAATCAATTATGAAAAAAATTAGATTCGAATGAAAACTCAAAATTTATTCATAAATACGAGGCTAAATTCTAAATTTCAAGAAGAAATTAATTATTTGCAAGAAAAGGGTGATTCGTTTAAATATCTTATTAAATTTTTTGAAAACATATTTAAATTTGGAAGAAAAAAAATGTTGTTTTAACCACAGTAATAAATACTTATCGCGTAAAAATATGGCTACTTAAAAAGTTACGCTGAATCAATAGATACAGGTTTTTTAATTACTTAGAAGTTAAATACAGAGTCTTGCTTCTAGTGGATCCATATGGAATAATTTTGAGGATGTTTGATTTTTATTTAAAGGTCCTCCTTAAAGCCATTAACTAGATTTATTAGGAGCTTCTTCATACCAACTGTATCATTTAGTTTTTTGTTTCGTTTCAATATGCCATTAAAAAAATTACCCCTTACAGCACCTAGATCAGAAAGATATCTTAAAGATATCATTTTAGCGATATCTCTAAGAGACACGGAAATGTTAACATTTAGATAACTGTTTTTAGTCGTCAAATTACTGACTTCTAACAGATATCTAGAAGATGATTTTGATAGATGTCTTTAGGATGAGAAATCTTTATGTTAACTTTCTGACAATATTTCCCGGTGTCAGGCTTTAAAAAAGACGACTCTAAAAGCTCTTTAAGAGAGCTTATTGTTGAGCAGGAAGGCATTGAGGAAGTAGAATGCGATGAGATAAGAGTACACTAAAAGCAAAACTAAGATGTCTTGAAGATATCATTTTAGCGATATCTTTAAGAGACACAGAAATGTTAACATTTAGATAACTGTTTTTAGTCGTCTGATTACTGACATCTAACAGATATCTAGAAGATGATTTTGATAGATGTCTTTAGGATGAGAAATCTTTATGTTAACTTTCTAACAATATTTCCCGATGTCGGGCTTTAAAAAATGACGACTCTAAGAGCTCTTTAAGAGAGCTTATTGTTGAGCAGGAAGGCATTGGGAAAGTAAAATGCGATGAGACAAGAGTACACTAAAAGCAAAACTAAGATGTCTTAAAGATATCATTTTAGCGATATCTCTAAGAGACGCGGAAATGTTAACATTTAGATAACTTTCTTTAGTCGTCAGATTACTGACATCTAACAGATATCTAGAAGATGATTTTAATAGATGTCTTTAGGATGAGAAATCTTTATGTTAACTTTCTGACAATATTTCCCGATGTCAGGCTTTAAAAAATGACGACTCTAAGAGCTCTTTAAGAGAGCTTATTGTTGAGCAGAAAGGCATTGGGAAAGTAGAATGCGATGAGATAAGAGTACACTAAAAGCAAAACTAAGATGTCTTAAAGATATCATTTTAGCGATATCTTTAAGAGACACAGAAATGTTAACATTTAGATAACTGTTTTTAGTCATCTGATTACTGACATCTAACAGATATCTAGAAGATGATTTTGATAGATGTCTTTAGGATGAGAAATCTTTATGTTAACTTTCTGACAATATTTCCCCATGTCAGGCTTTAAAAAATGACGACTCTAAGAGCTCTTTAAGAGAACTTATTGCTGAGCAGGAAGGCATTGGGAAAGTAGAATGCGATGAGATAAGAGTACACTAAAAGCTAAACTAAGATATCTTAAAGATATCATTTTAGCGATATCTCTAAGAGACACGGAAATGTTAACATTTAGATAACTGTTTTTAGTCGTCTGGTTACTGACATCTAACAAATATCTAGAAGATGATTTTGATAGATGTCTTTAGGATGAGAAATCTTTATGTTAACTTTCTGACAATATTTCCCGATGTCAGGCTTTAAAAAATGACGACTCTAAGAGCTCTTTAAGAGAGCTTATTGTTGAGCAGGAAGCCATCGGGAAAGTAGAATGCGATGAGATAAGAGTACACTAAAAGCAAAACTAAGATGTCTTAAAGTTATCATTTTAGCGATATCTCTAAGAGACGCGGAAATGTTAACATTTAGATAACTGTTTTTAGTCGTCTGATTACTGACATCTAACAGATATCTAGAAGATGATTTTGATAGATGTCTTTAGGATAAAAAATCTTTATGTTAACTTTCTGACAATATTTCCTGATGTCAGGTTTTAAAGAATGACGACTCTAAGAGCTCTTTAAGAGAGCTTATTGTTGAGCAGGAAGGCATTGGAAAAGTAGAATGCGATGAGATAAGGGTACACTAAAAGCAAAACTAAGATGTCTTAAAGATATCATTTTAGCGATATCTCTAAGAGACGCGGAAATGTTAACATTTAGATAACTGTTTTTAGTCGTCTGATTACTGACATCTAACAGATATCTAGAAGATGAATTTGATAGATGTCTTTAGGATGAGAAATCTTTGTTAACTTTCTGACAATATTTCCCGATGTCAGGCTTTAAAAAATGACGACTCTAAGAGCTCTTTAAGAGAGCTTATTGTTGAGCAGGAAGGCATTGGGGAAGTAGAATGCGATGAGATAAGAGTACACTAAAAGCAAAACTAAGATGTCTTAAAGATATCATTTTAGCGATATCTCTAAGAGACGCGGAAATGTTAACATTTAGATAACTTTCTTTAGTCGTCAGATTACTGACATCTAACAGATATCTAGAAGATGATTTTAATAGATGTCTTTAGGATGAGAAATCTTTATGTTAACTTTCTGACAATATTTCCCGATGTCAGGCTTTAAAAAATGACGACTCTAAGAGCTTTTTAAGAGAACTTATTGTTGAGCAGGAAGGCATTGGGAAAGTAGAATGCGATGAGATTAGAGTACACTAAAAGCAAAACTAAGATGTCTTAAAGATATCATTTTAGCGATATCTTTAAGAGACACAGAAATGTTAACATTTAGATAACTGTTTTTAGTCGTCTGATTACTGACATCTAACAGATATCTAGAAGATGAATTTGATAGATGTCTTTAGGATGAGAAATCTTTATGTTAACTTTCTGACAATATTTCCCGATGTCAGGCTTTAAAAAATGACGACTCTAAGAGCTCTTTAAGAGAGCTTATTGCTGAGCAGGAAGCCATTGGGAAAGTAGAATGCGACGAGATAAGAGTACACTAAAAGCAAAACTAAGATGTCTTAAAGATATCATTTTAGCGATATCTTTAAGAGACACAGAAATGTTAACATTTAGATAACTTTTTTTAGTTGTCATATTACTGACATCTAACAAATATCCATAAGATGATTTTGATACATGTCTTTAGGATGAGAAATCTTTATGTTAACATAATGGTAACTTTCTGACAATATTTCTTGATGTCAGACTCTAAAAAATGATGACTCTAAGAGCTCTTTAAGAGACCTTACTGATGAGCGGGTGCCAACTAGTCTTTGCTGCCAACGAAAGGAAAATGATATCAATTACGTCATAAAAAATGAGTTTATATTTATTTTAATGTAGTTTATCAAGACTTTGGTAATTACTTTCTTATCTTCCAATTTGAATTCCAATGTTACCTATCCTTGGTTGTTTTAGATAAGCAAACTTGTTAGGAAAAGTTACTCGACTGCGTAAAAAAGCCATATCAGTGGACATTCCGGCATTTTAAAGAAGCGAAAACCAACGATGTAATACTTTAACGAATCCATTATTCAAATCCGCAACAATTTATTAGAGAAATGTTATAAATAAGTGACACAATCAGGCTGACCATAATTTAAATTTCAATGCTCGGCTCCCCGGTGAGCATTGTTTTAACGCTTTCATAAAATTCAATCGATGGATGAATAGAAATTGAACATCACGATCTCCCAGAGATAAAGATATATTATTTTCTGCAGCATTCTGACCATTAGTTGGTAAGTAAAAGTTGGAAAAAGTTAAAAATGGTCATAAATATATGTCATTGTCGATTCGAAGTTCTGACAGTTTAAAACTATAATAAATTAATTCCAGACGACTTGGTAGACTTTGTAATATGTAGATCATTTAAGAAGATTGATTGCTTTTTAATTTGAATTGAGGTTAATTTTTAAATTTGGTACTACTGAATGTAATATCTGAATTAAAAAAAAGTAGGTAGTCTTGGGGACTGCTGACAGAAATGTAAACTTAAAACTAGTATGCAAGAAGAATGCAACCTAGACTACAAATTCATGGAGCCCTCCAGGCGGCGTGTATAGTGAATCATAGGTAGCGCTGAACTACCAACAGTTGAAACACTGCCACCTAACGAAGCGGTAGCTCTCTAGGATAGTTCCCAGAAGACAAGGATTCTATAATGCACAGACCAATAGGTTTGAACATTTATTAGATTCGAAGTTTGGAAACCAAATCTAACAAGATCGAAACCGGTATTTGGTTTCCAAACTTCGAATCTAATAAATGTTCAAACCTATTGGTCTGTGCATTATAGAATTAAAACTAGTACATAACAATGTCTATATAGTGTAGTTCAACACATGTTCTAACGCAAGTAGAATACAACCTAAACTGTAAATTCATGCAGCCCTTCAGGCGCGTATAGTGAATCATAGGTAGCTAACACTGCCACCTAGCCAAACACTGGCTCTCTAGGAAGGTTCCCAGAAGACAAGAATTCTAATGCACAAACAAGTTAACAGCATAGTATACTGTTACATTGGAGTATGTTGGTCACGCGTGATGCTAACACGAAATTTACCCTCTATTCAAAATTGCTCATAGCATCTAAAAAGTTTTCACTTTAAAACGTGTCAAACAGTTCTGAATGTGGTCCAAATTGGCCAAATTTGGACCACAATGACTTCATTTGAATTGGAAACGGCGGAAACAAGTTTCAACAATTTTTTTTCATATTAATCAACTGATTGTTGCCTAAGCTGTCACGATTACAAAATCGTAGAATTTTGTGCAAAATAAAATACTAATTTAATCCCCAGGTGTCTAATAAGCGTAAATTAAACGAGTACTGTTCCCATGGACGTAGAATGTTTGGCCAAAAGGTGATTCGGTTGATATATTTTCATGTTCATAATAACATATTTTAGTAAATTACTAGTTTACACACCACAGCGCAGTGAAAGTTATATGCAGATATTGTTATAATTTGCTGGATTTTATTAGATTTATGATTGCGATTTATATTTATAAATGTTGGCACCTAATCGCCTCTTATTTTGAACTTGCAACGCAGCGACACTTTCAAAAATTGACAATTTCGAAACTAACTGCAATCTGAAAAAAAAACACTCTTTATTTCGACAAGAGTCAAAATTTCGAAAACATATCAGACTGATTGGAAACATTGTAAATTAAAGGTCGAAATTTCGAACTTTAAACTTATAAAGTACATCGAGGGGAAACTGTGATTGGAAACAAAAAGAAATTTCAAGCTCAAACCAAGATTTTGAAAAAACTACTACAACAACATTTTGAAAATACTACTACGTAGTAGTATTTTATTTGACATTTCTAACCTGGTCCGGTGTTAGCAAAACCTTGTGGAATTTTTAAATTTTGTTGCTAATAAAGTTTGTTAATAACGTTTAATAATTATGAATATACTAGGAGTTGGAATCAGTTTTAAAGGTTTTTTTTTCGAAATTTGAGGCTTTATTGAGCAAAACCGGTTACAAGTTGATTATTCAAAGTAGTGTCCATTGCTAGCCACTACTTTTTCCCATCTTTCTATCAATCTTCGGATACCAGCTCGGAAGAACAGTTCGTCTTTTGATGCGATCTATGTATCGATCCATTTTTTCGTTTTCTCGTAAGAGGTTAAGTGCTGGTCAGCCAATCGATCCATCGATCGGAACAAGTAGTAATCGGACGGGGCAATATCTGGGGAATACGGCGGGTGCGGTAGAACATCCCAACGTTTCCAAGTACTTTTTGACGGGTTTTGCGACATGAGGACGAGCGTTGTCATGTTGCAAAATGACTTTGTCGTGCCGTTGCTCAAATTGCGGCCGTTTTTTCTTCAATGCCCGGCTCAAACACATCAATTGTGTTCGGTAGAGGTCCCCGGTGATGGTTTCGTTCGCTTTGAGCAGCACCAAACGGACTGGTCCTTGGTTATCTTTAGAAAATGAAATACAGAACTTGTCTCCTGAAACCAAGAAAGATAAAAACACAACAAAGGTTGCTCTAACGCGTTTCGATAGCCAAGCTATCATCTTCAGAGAGAAACTGAACTTAACAGGAAATTTAGAAAAAAGACCGAAACACGCTGATATTAAAAACACAACGAATTTTCAAAATTAAAATTGGAATTTCGACCGAATTTTTAAAACAATTTCAAAAAGAAGAGAAGTTTCGAATGAACTTTTAAAACAATTCCAAAAAGAAAAGAAGAAATTTTTCAAAACTTCATTTCATTGCTGAATTAAAATACTTATGACGTACAAGTTTGATCGCCCCTAATACAGTAGGATGATGGACATTTATGGACAAATTCAGTTTCAGTATCTCTCTGAAAATGTTTGCTTGGCTGTTGAAACGCGTTGTTGTATTTTTTAATCCTTCTTGGGTCCAGGGGACAAGATTTGTATTTCAAATTCAGTTAACAATTGAACCTTTAAGAGAAAAATAAATATTGAATTTGTAAATATGGAATTACGAGATAAATTTGAAAAAAAAACCATCAGTTTATCGAATTTAAGTTTAAGTTTAAGTTAAAATGCTTAGAGAAAAGTTAAAATAAAAAATATGTGGATTAGTGGATTACAATTCTTATGACGTACAAATTTGACAGCTCCAAATACAGTGGGAACACCCCTAGACATTTATGGACAAATTCAGTTAACAATTGAACCTTTAAGAGAAAAATAAAAATTTAATTTGCAAATTTGGATTAAATTTGTAAATTTGGAATTACGAGATAAATTTGAAGAAAAAACCGCGAGTTTATCGAATTTACACTCAAAATTTTTAAATATAAGTACAAAACCTTCAAAACTTTGATATTTATGAAAGCATGCAATAAAGATTTTGAGGAAAAAGTGTAGAAACTGAGTCAACTTGAAATTGTAAAAAACGACAGAATTTGGAAAAATTAGCAATTCGTAAATGATCTGCATTAATAATTAGTTTCGAGAAAAATGGTCCAAGTTTCGTAATTAGGAACGAAATTTAGAGGACGAAGTCGTGATTTTTAGGAAAGTTAAAATGCTTAGAGAAAAGTGAAAATAAAAAATATGTGGATTAGTGGATTACAATTCTTATGACCTACAAATTTGACAGCTCCAAATACAGTGGGAACACCCCCATTTATGGACAAATTCAGTTAACAATTGAACCTTTAATAGAAAAATAAAAATTTAATTCGTAAATTTGGATTAAATTTGTAAATTTTGGAATTACGAGATAAATTTGAAAAAAAAACCGCGAGTTTATCGAATTTACACTCAAAATTTTTAAATATAAGAACAAAACCTTCAAAACTTTGACATTTATGAAAGCTTGCAATAAAAATTTTGAGGAAAAAGTGTAGAAATTGAGTAAACTTGGAATTGTAAAAATGGACAGAATTTGGAAAAACTAGCAATTCGCAAAAGATCTACATTAATAATTCGTTTCGAGAAAAATGGTCCAAGTTTCGTAATTAGGTACGAAATTTAGAGGACGAAGTCGTGATTTTTAGGAAAGTTAAAATGCTTAGAGAAAAGTGAAAATAAAAAATATGTGGATTAGTGGATTAAAATTCTTATGACGTACAAATTTGACAGCTTCAAATACAGTGGGAACACCCCCATTTATGGACAAATTCAGTTAACAATTAAACCTTTAAGAGAAAAATCAAAATTTAATTCGTAAATTTGGATTAAATTTGTAAATTTTGGAATTACGAGATAAATTTGAAAAAAAAACCGCGAGTTTATCGAATTTACACTCAAAATTTTTAAATATAAAAACAAAACCTTCAAAACTTTGACATTTATGAAAGCTTGCAATAAAAATTTTGAGGAAAAAGTGCAGAAATTGAGTAAACTTGGAATTGTAAAAAACGACAGAATTTGGAAAAACTAGCAATTCGCATCTGCATTAATAATTCGTTTCGAGAAAGATGGTCCAAGTTTCGTAATTAGGTACGAAATTTAGAAGACGAAGCCGTGATTTTTAGAAAAAATAAAATGCTCAAAAAAAAGTGAAAATAAAAAATTGTAGTCGAAAATTTTAAACTAAAAGTGCACGTTTTATTGACGTGCCAATATCAAAAAAAAACAATCACAATAAGTTGAGGACATTTTAAAATGAAACTTGATTTGCCAGTTTGAAAAAGAATCAAAAATTTCACACAAAATACCCACATTTTTGGATTAAGGTCGAAATTAAGAAAAAGGCGAAATTTGTTGAAAAATTTGATATATTGAGTTCATCAAAGTTTCAGGGGGAAAGTTAAAAAATCGAATATTTGAAAAGAAGATGGACACTCTGAGGATATTTATAAAAAATTCCTGATGTTGCAAATTTATGTTTATTAATTTTATTTAACATTTCTACGACCCGCTTTGGAAATATTTAAATTTTTATTATTTATTGACAATATTCTGAAACAGTTTTTGAAATATGGCTACGTGTAATCTAAATTTATTTAAAATGTCACTCTATAACAGTTCACAAAAAAATAAGTTAGTTAATTTTACATAGAACAGAAAAAAAATGAAAAATAGAAGACCAAAATTAGATTTGAAAAAAATTTGTTTTTTTGATAAACCATAAAAATATAAATATAAAAAGATATATAAAAAAAGTTGTAGCACTTCGATGTTTCGCTCTTATTTGAGCTCGTCAGCAGTGCTTAATATTGAAAGGGAACAATGAGAAAGAAATACTTCAAAATAAAAAAATTTAAAAATAAAAAAAAATTAACATGAATAGACGTTTCATTGTTGTAAATTTAATCTTAAGAAATGAAAGTTGACATTTCCAAAAATAAAATTAAGTTATCCATTTAGAATCAAAATTTTATGGAAAAAAAGTAATTATTTGAGGTTTACGCTCGATATTTTAGGGAAAAGTTATTTTTGGAAAACAAAATTTATAAAAATTGGAATACAACTTTCCCACTTTAATTACTTATCTCAGTGATTCCCAACCTATGTGTCGTTGGAAATTCCCAGATGTGTCGCCAAAATATGAGTTCATAAAAATTCAAAAATGACAAATAACAACCTTTTCTTCTTCTTCTTCTTGGGGTGCCTATTCGCTCCGAATGTTGGCGCTTTTTTTAGTCATCAAAGTTATTTGTGGAACAGTCATGAGGACGTTTTTTTTATTTTTTAATTGTCAGTAGTTTATTGGATGCTCATTGTTGGAAACTCCCAGATGTGTCGCCAAAATATGAGATCATTAAAATTCAAAAATGAATAATAACAACCTTTTTTTTTCTTCTTCTTGGGGTGCCTATTCGCTCCGAATGTTGGCGCTTTTTTTAGTCATCAAAGTTATTTGCGGGACAGCAATGAAGACGTTTTTTTTTATTTTTTAATTGTCAGTAATTTATTGGATGCTCATTAGATTAAATTATGGGAAAACGTTTTCTTAGTTATCAATATTCTGAGATAATCAGAAGGACGTTTTTTTTTGGTCATTAAATAAATCGTGCGTCGTCCTTTTTTTTGCACAATTCCAAAAGTGTGTGTTAACAAAATAAGGTTGGGAAAACACTGTCTTATATGCATTCTCTTAGCCTCTGTTTGGGGAAGTTTTAGGGAAACATAATGTGCTTTATTCTCCTTAGCAACAAATCTTGAATTAAATTTGAAAAAATGTTTTAAAATTCAACTAATTATGTACCAAATGCAAGTATTATAACTCAATTAAGGATCGAATTATACTTCATATTAAAAACTGACATTTAAAAGGAACTTGTGGTATCCAGCATTTTATTGCAGACAATTATTATACATCTTGTAAAAATTATAAATAACTTCGTCAAGGCCTACTTCTTTCTCATAATCATAATACAGTTTTTTTGGTGTAAACTGCATAATAAAATTTCCCGAAGTCTCTCAAGCTAACCATCGCAGCATTTATCCCTACAATATTCAAGATTTCTTATGGTACAATCGGAGGTCAACAATTTTTGTAATTTGCAATTTTGTCAAGGCCTACTTCTTTCGCATAATAGAGTTTTTTTTTTGGTTAAATTGCATCGTAGAATTTCCCGAAGTCTTTCATGCTAACCATCGTTGCAATCATCATCAATTTTGCATTCATCATAACAGTATTCCATGCATCTCATTATTCGACCCTCACTTGGGATTTCGTTTATTTGCTGACTGAAACATGTAGCACACTTTGATATTGCAAGTAGCATACTTTGATGCTGCAAGTAGCATACTTTGAAGCTGCAAGTAGTATACTTTAATGCGCCGCAAGTAGCCTACTTTAATGCCGTAAGTAGCATACTTTAATGCCGCAAGTAGCATACTTTAATGCTGCAAGTAGCATACTGAACTGCTGCTAACGGCAGTTTTCACTTCTAAAAATGACTTCTAAAAGTGACTTAGTGAAAGCTGCGTAAATGTAGTTAAAATTCATATTCTTGTCAACGGTCAGTATAGCTTAATGGTTAAAGTGAATTTGCCTCTTAAATCTGGTAAGTCGAGGGTTCAAACCCCGCTGTCGACAATGCCTTTTTTTAAATTATAATACACGCTTTACAGCTACCTAGTACTGTTAATATTAGAGCATGTTGATAACGCAACTGGTAACGCAAAACCGCAAGTTTTCCTCTATTTAAAATCATCCAACGCCTCAAAAGAAGTTTTCCCTTGAAGCACCTTCTAAGTTTTGAATTATAGTGATAGCGATATATCTTGTGGCCAGAGACTATTGTGGCATACGAGTTGAAAGTGTATTTCACCTTTTGCAGTTATATTCCACGTTTTGCAGTTATAACAGAATCGTTAATTGAAAAAAGGAAATGGAAACGTGTCCGAATAAAATATGAGTCGCGTACGCAGCTAATGTGCATTATGAAAGTTAATGCCTCGTTGTGGCTTTGACCCATCCATCAGCGTAAAAGTGTACGCATTCTCTAGTAGAATTTGTTAATTTGTTTGCATGCTTAATCGCGAACTTTTTAAATTTTTAGTCAATTTCACTTTTTTAATAGTCGTTTCGCTGTAAGGCGCTCAATTAGTAATTTCTAGTTGAACAATTAAGCGTTTTGTTGTTTAAATTGACTCTTCTTCGCCGATAGCGAAATAAAACTTTGATTTTTTTCATTGAAAACTCCTTTGGGTGCGTTGAACGATTTTGGATAGGAGGTAAACTTGTGGTTTCGCGTTACCAATATGCCCTAATGTTAAAAGTATTTCTCTGAAAATGATTAGCTGTCGAAACGCGTTAGTGCAGCAAGCTTTATTGTGTTTTTTTAATCTTTCTTGGTTTCAGGGGACAATTTTTAAAGATAACCAAGGACAAGTCCCTTCCACAAAAAAAAATCTACTGTTAACATGAGAGCATATTTAAGTATATTTTATTGAAAAATTGAAATACAGAACTTGTCCCCTGAAACCAAGAAAGATTAAAAAACACAACAAAGTTTGCTGCACTAACGCGTTTCGACAGCCAAGCTATCATCTTCAGAGAGATACTGAGAGATATTTCATTATCAATAATCGTTTTCATACAATACAACCAATAAATCTAAAATCAGTTTGACAGAATTCGTTTTTAAATATTTGCAACATTCTGACTTGTTTACTAATGTGGATTCACCTACACTAATTTCCTAGTTTTAAGTTTTCACTTCTGTCGGCACTCTCCAAAACCGCCTAGTTTTTTTGATTGATTTTTTCTAGAAATTAACTTTTTTTAATACTGAGGTTATCTCGAGATTTTAACATTGCCCCAGATTTGGAATAACTTGGTTTTTTTTTTTAACTTCGAGTTTGTTTCGTTTCGTAATTTTGGCTTTTTTTCAAAATGTTGGCTTTTTTCCAAAATTTTGGCTTTTTTCCAAAATTTTGGCTTTTTTCCCCAAAATGTTCGATTTAAACGTTTAATTTTTATGTTTCTCCTAAGATTTAAATCCTGTTGTTAACGTTTTGAGCTTTTTCAAATATTTCGACTTTCTTTTCTGAAGTTCGGGCTTCCAGTTTTCATTTAGTTTTATTTTTTATTTCAACTTTAACTTTACAATTTCATTTTTTCCAAATTTCGAGTTTAAATTAGTTCTTTTTTTATTTCGACTTTTTTTCTCAACTTCAAGCTTTAAAACCAATATTATTCAAAAATTAGTTGAAACTCGTATATTGGGGAGTTTTAATTTCGGATGTTTTTTCGAAATTTCAACTTTAATCCCCAAAATTCGGACATCTTTTCCAAAATTTCGAGTTTTTTCTCAAAATATTGATTTTTCTTAAATTCCAAGTTATAGCTTCGGTTTTAATGAATGAAATTTCAGCTAAATATTTTATTTTTGTCTTTCCAAAATATTATTTTACGAAATTTGCATTCGAGTCTCAAAGTATTCACTTAGTTTCCCAAAATTTTGAGAAAAGTTTTTCATTTATTTTTATTTTTGATTTCAATTTTAACTTCACAATTTCATTTTTTCCAAATTTCGTTTTTCTTTAAAATGATCATTAGAAAGCAATACAAAGTTAGAGGTTTTAACATTAGATTCTCTTTGAGAAGAAAGCCTAAATTTCACGAAAAACCCTAACTTTATAAAAAAACATGAATCGAGATTTCAGACATTTCGACTTTTTTTCTAAAGTTCAGGCTTTAAAACCAACATTATAACTCTTCTTTCAAAAATGAGTTGAAACTCGTATATTGGGGAGTTTTAATTTCGGATGTTTTTTCGAAATTTCAACTTTAATCCCAAAAATTCGGACATCTTTTCCAAAATTTCGGATTTTTTCTCAAAATGTTGATTTTTTTAAATTTCAAGCTATAACTTCGGTTTTAATGAATGAAATTTCAGCTAAATATTTTATTTTTGTCTTTCTAAAATATTATTTTACGAAATTTGCATTCGAGTCTTAAAGTATTCACTTATTTTCCCAAAATTTTGAGAAAAGTTTTTCATTTAGTTTTATTTTTTATTTCAACTTTAACTTCACAATTTCATTTTTTCCAAATTTCGTTTTTCTTTAAAATGATCATTAGAAAGCAATAAAAAGTTAGAGGTTTTAACATTAAATTCTCTTTGAGAAGAAAGCCTAAATTTCACGGAAAACCCTAACTTTATAAAAAAACATGAATCGAGATTTCAGACATTTCGACTTTTTTTCTAAAGTTCAGGCTTCAAAACCAACATTATAACTCTTCTTTCAAAAATGAGTTGAAACTCGTATATTGGGGAGTTTTAATTTCGGATGTTTTTTCGAAATTTCAACTTTAATCCCAAAAATTCGGACATCTTTTCCAAAATTTCGGATTTTTTTTCAAAATGTTGATTTTTTTTAATTTCAAGCTATACCTTCGGTTTTAATGAATGAAATTTTGCCTAAATATTTCATTTTTGTCTTTTTAGAATATTATTTTACGAAATTTGCATTCGAGTCTTATTTTCTCAAAATTTTGAGCACATTTTTTCATATAGTTTTATTTTTTATTTTAACTTTAACTTCACATTTTTTTTTTCAAATTTCGGGTTTAAATTAGTTCTTTATTTAAAATTATCATTAGAAAGCAATAAAAATTTAGAGATTTCAACATTAAATTCGCTTTGAGAAGAAAGTCTAAATTTCACGAAAAACTCTAACTTTATAAAAAAACATGAATCGAAATTTCAGATATTTCGACTTTTTTTCTGAAGTTCAGGCTTTAAAACCAACATTATAACTTTTCTTTCAAAAATAAATTAAAACTCGTACATTGGGGGGTTTTACTTTCGGCTATTTTTTCGAAATTCCAACTTTAATCCCCAAAATTCGAACATCATTCCAAAATTTCGTTTTTTTCTCAAATTGTTGATTTTTTTTAATTCCAATTATACCTTCGGTTTTAGTGAATGAAATTTCGTCTAAATATTTTATTTTTGTCTTTGAGGCATATTATTTTTCGAAATTTGCATTTGAATCTTAAATTATCCACTTATTTTCTCAAAATTTTGAGAACAGTTTTTCATGAAAATTCAATTTTATTTTTTATATCAACTTTAACTTCACAATACAGGATATACTTCTTCCGGGATTGGGCCATGTCAAAGAACTACCAAAAGGGTTCGACGTTTCGTCCACCATCGTGGGGGGGCTTCTTCAAGAACAAAGAAACAATAAATGAAAAATAAAATGCAAGGAAATATACAAAAATGAAAAATGCAAAAAGGCCAAATTCAATACCTCAGAGTACGGTAACTCAGTATGTCCACCATACCAGAGACGAAACTCTTCTGAATTGAAAATACAAAGGATAAGAAAGTTTAGACAGAAGAGCACTGTAACTCAGTATGTCCACCATACCAGAGGCGAAACTCTTCTGACAATTTCACTTTTTTTAAAATTCGGGTTAAATTAGTTCTTTCTTTAAAATCGTCATTAGAAAGCAATAAAAAATTAGAAATTTCAACCTTAAATTCGCTTTGAGAAGAAAGTCTAAATTTTACGAAAAACCCTAACTTAATAAAAAAAAACATGAATCCAAATTTCAAAGGAAACAGAAATTTCTAGCAAAAATCTTCGAAATTTGAAATTCAGAAAGTCTGAAAAGGTTTTAAATTTAGAGTCGACATTTTGGGGGAAAAAAAATTACGTTCAAATCCAAAAGCTAGTGAAAAAGAGTTTTCACCTTGAGTTTTTCTCAAGGTAATAATATATATAAGTAAACTAAATAAATAAATAAATTAAAATTTTAAGAATATCTTTTAATGCAAGTAGAATGCAACCTAGATTACAAATTCATGTAGCCCTCCAGGCGACGTGTATAGTGAATCATAGGTAGTTGAACTACCAACAGTTGAAACACTGCCACCTAGCGAAGCGGTTGCTCTTTAGGAACAAGTTCCCAGAAGACAAGGATTCTAATGCACAGACCAATAGGTTTGAACATTTATTAGATTCGAAGTTTGGAAACCAAATACCGGTTTCGAAACGATAAGGGTCTAAACTTAATAAACTTTGCAGGTAGGATTTTTTTAGAGGAAGGTTTGACAGCGCTGTAACGCGATAGGGTGTAACTCTCGCTCTTCTTGGCTTCTCTATGGTGATAGTTGCCGGATCTCCTGTATTTTACTGGCTTTTCCATATTTTGGTAAATTCGCATTTAAAACAAAATCTCCCGTATTTTAAAGAGTGCAACGGTAACACAAATTTCATAAGTAAGGAAGCATATTTGATTGCCAGCACCATCTATTGCAGCAACAAATTAGAACAAGAAAATTGTTCCGTCACTCTTGTATTATAGGTTGCATCATAGCAGCACCAATTGATGCAACCCGTAATACGTTTGTATTATGGGTTGCATCATAGCAGCATCAATTGATGCAACCCGTAATACAAGAATTAAAGTAACCTCACCACTAGTGACCTTGGTTACATCATACATCCTAGTTGTAATAGTATCCTTTTATATTATTTGAATTTTTTGAGGAAAGGGAACGCATACACTTTCGGTTTTTTTGAACTGTTTAAAAGATAGAAAAGAATTCTTTGCTTTAACTTGTTAAAAGGATCTGAACTAGTCCCTGATTTAAACTTACTCTCAAAGAACTAGATGGAGATCTTTAGAATGTATTACCCATTCCACGTTAAACTATAAATAAAAATGAATAATAAATATACAGACGTTTAAACTAGGCCAGTCGTAAAAGCAGTTACTTAAATTTTCCAATTTACAGTGCCGATTGTAAACTGCAGAGTTACCTAAAGGATAATTCACTGCAAAGTTATAAATCCTAAAATCCAATATTGAATTATGTTTAATGACCAACGTGAAAAGGCTTTCAAACATCATTAATATGCAAAACTGACTGTTCGCAATATTTTACGATTACATAATGTATCAAAGTTGGAAATGTAAAGGGAACAGGTTACGTTACGGCCTTAGGCATCGCCTTTACATCGCTTCGGTCTATTCACATAAAAAGCCTCACTAGACGGAGAAAGTATGCAATGGCATAGTGTTCGGCCCTAAGGTTAATTAAGTGAACCGAACAGGTAGGTGTCTGAATCGTCTAGAATAAAACACAAAGGAACAAACGTTGCCTTGTTTATAATTAAACTGTCAATATCACCGGATTATATAATTTTCTTGAATTGCAATGGGTAGATATCATCGCAAACACGAAACTGCCGATTTTATCAGCCGATGAATGGGAAACAGCGATGATCGACTTCTGATTCGATACATTGATATCGAATCGGAATTTAATTAAATATTTCGTCCTGGATACCCTATTTGTTAAGAGACGGTGGTTCCTGCGGTGGTGCAGGAGTCGAGTTAGAAAAAATTGTGTGTAATTCAATAAGACAAAAAAAATAACCCCTTTCACTCTGACATTCATCTCGTTTGACTAAGAAACGTCTTTTAGTGTAGCAGACAGCAGATATCGAGAGTACGTTATGTGACGTGAATGAGGAGAGTTGGGAGTGGTGGTAGCGGTGGCTTCGTGGTTAGGAGACTGACGCGCGTAACGCGACGGTCCTCGGTTCGACTCCCAGTCGCTGATCACGTATTTTTAACTCTACTAAAGCTTCAGAAGTGGGATTAGGGATCCACCTGACAGCATAGCATTTATGATTATGTATATCGAGGTGTCGGATTATGGCCGACAGCCGAGGACGGCTGTGTCGTCAGGAATGGCCGAACTGCAGCAGACAGCAGACATCCGAGTACGTTATTTGACGTGAATGAGTAGAGTTGAGAGTAGGGTAGCGGTGGCTCCGTGGTTAGGAGACTGAGTCGCGTAACGTGACCGTCCAGAGTTCGACTCCCTGTCGCTGATCACGTATTTTTAACTCTACTATACTGTACTGTACAGTACAGTACTGTACTGTACGACAGTACAGTATTGTACAGTACCGTACAGTACTGATAGTATAGTTAAAAATACGTGATCACCGAGAGTTCGACTCCCAGTCGCTGATCACGTATTTTTAACTCTACTATACTGTACTGTACAGTACAGTACTGTACAGTATTGTACTGTACAGTACAGTACAGTATTGTACAGTACCGTACAGTACTGATAGTATAGTTAAAAATACGTGATCACCGACTGGGAGTCGAACTCAGGACCGTCACGTTACACGAGTCGTAGTAGAGTTAAAAATACGTGATCAGCGACTGGGAGTCGAACTCAGGACCGTCACGTTACACGAGTCGTAGTAGAGTTAAAAATACGTAATCAGCGACTGGGAGTCGAACTCAGGACCGTCACGTTACGCGAGTCGTAGTAGAGTTAAAAATACGTGATCAGCAACTGGGAGTCGAACTCAGGACCGTCACGTTACGCGAGTCAACTAATGTTAGTTACCCACCAATTTGGCCACCCTAGAGCTCCTTGTAACCAAAGAATCATTCGAACCGTCGTGAACTGGATCACGGGTAGTTATTACTAGACACGACACTATTATATTTAGTCTCCGATTATATTCAAAGAATCGCAACGGTCGATTAATTTGAGTTTTCTCAATTTGGTGATTTTCATCGTTACAAAACCAGGAAAGCACTCGAATCAGCTCTATTGTAAGCGAATCACATTTCGATCAGAATTAGAGAAAACGGTAAATTCGTTTTGAAAAGAAAATTGGTTTCAATGAACCTGTCGATTGGGGCATATTTAACGGTTTTCCATGCATTAGATTGAACAATACAAATTTCAGAAATCGCGGAAAGTAACAGAATTACACCAATTACTGCTCGCAACCAAGCAATAAGTGATTTTATCCGAGTTGCGTTCATTTTTAAATTCAACTCTTAGTCATGCATGTACACCACGTACCTCGTCAAAACCGTATAATTGAAAATATAATAATTGATCGCCCCAATAACGTTAACTGTTGTTTGTGATTTATTTCCGATACGTCGTTTATTGAACTTTGATTTATATTACAACCGTTTCCAAACTGTCCATCATAAAAGCTGTGCTGCTATTATCGTCATTTTATGCATTATGTACGCAGCTGATTAAAACTAGATGCTCCTCATATCATTACTAATATATAAGTGGGAAAGTGTCTTTGTCTGCCTGTTTGTCCGCTTCAGAGTTGCCAGATTTCGAGCACTTAGCCATCAGACAACAAACATCAGACAACAGACTTCGACAAAAGAAAACGTTGTATATACATTCCCTTTTAAGATATTAACCCCCTTTATTGAGAAGGTATTACCGTACACCAAGGGGTGTACTCTCCCGCATGAAAGCGGTACCTAGCACAATAAATAATAAGGAAGAAAGTCGACCGCCACAACCACGTCACCATCACTAGCATACGAACATCTCGACCGCCAATAAATAACTGAAAAAATTAAACATGACAAGAAAAAAGTCTCAACTTAAAATTTAAAGTTGAAAATTTAATGATAATGTGAATATTCTAACTGGCGAAGAAAATGTCACTCATAGGAATAAACTTCGTTAACAGGTAGGATTCTTTTAGAGGAAGGTTTAACAGCGCTAGAACGTGATAGGGCGCAACTTTCGCTCTTCTTGGCTTCTCTACGGTGATAGTTGCCGGATCTCCCGTATTTTACTGCATTTTCCATATTTTGGTAAATTCGCATTTGAAATAAAATCTCCCATATTTTAAAGAGTGCAACGGTAACAGAAATTTCATAAATAAGAAAGCATATTTGATTGGCAGCACCATCTATTGCAGAGGCAAATTATAACAAGTGAATTGTTCCGTCAATTCAAGAAATGTAATGACTTTTTTTCTTGGACAGTTTTTCTGTTTCATTTTGGATAGTGTGTGTATTCACTTAAATCCGCAGACCAATTCGCAGGTAATAGCTAGTGTTCTATAATAGAAAAGAACCTTGTAGGAAATCGGTAAAATCAAAGGTCATCTGTTGCAGCAAATATAAAAAAAAGTAAAAGTGAACAACAAGCCAAATCGGCAACAAATTTCCACAAAAGAAAACGTTGTATATACATACCCCTTAAAGGTGTCAACCCCCTTTATTGAGAAGGTATCACCGTACACCAAGGGCTGTACTCTCCCGCATGAAAGCGGTACTTGGCACATTAACTAATGATGCTTTGTTGAAATTACACAGTTTAGGAAATCGTAGGAGCGTGTGGGATTTTTTGTTTGTAAAATTCATTGAAATTTTTATACGTACACCAAGGGCTGTACTCTCGCGCATGAAAGCGGTACCTAGCCCATTAACTAATGAGGGAGAAAGTCGACCGCCACAACCACATCACCATCACTAGCATCCGAACACGTCGACCGCCAATAAATAACTGAAAAAACTAAACATGACAAGAAAAAAGTCTCAACTTAAAATTTAAAGTTGAAAATTTAATGATAATGTGAATACTCTAACTGGCAAAGAAAATGTCACTCAATGGGAATGAATTTATTTAAATTTCGTAAAGAAGCTACAGAAAATTTGAGAATTCTAAAAATAGTTTGTAAAGTTAGAGATAGTTTAAATTGGAAGGCGGAGAAAAAAATTATAATTTTGATAAAAAAAGGGAAAATTATAAAATCAAATTTTCCGTTTTCAGTTTAAAGATTTTAAATTTACGACTAAGATGTTTACAGTTAAAACTTAGAATTTTGGGAAAAGACCAAACTAATTGGAAAAATGTTAGATTTATCTTTATAAAAAAATTTAAATTTACGAAAAAGATGTTTAAAGTTAAGATTTAGAATTTTGGGAAAAGGTTAAAATGTTTGGAAAAATGTCAGATTTATTTTTATAAATCTAAAATGTTTCCAAATAGTTTAGCCTTTTTCCAAATTTCTAAGTCTTAACTTTAAACATCTTTTTCGTAAATTTAGAATTTTTGAACTTTTAAATTCGAGGATTTTCAAGATAAGGGTCGAAATATCAATTTGGAGGTTAAAATTTTGAAATGTAGTTAACAAACGATAAATAAATCTTGGTATACTCTTAAAATTATGTAAAATAGAAGGTTTTCGAAAATTAGAAGTTAAACTTCGAAAAGAGTTCTACCTACATTTTAAGAAAGAGTTGAAATGACGACTAAACTTAAATGTCAACACAATATTTCTAGAAATGTAGCTGACAGAGAGTTGAAAATTTAATAATAATGTGAATATTCTAACTGGCGAAGAAAATGTCAGTCAGTAGAAATGGAATTAATCAAACTTCGTAAACAGGTAGGATTCTTTTAGAGGAAGGTTTAACAGCGCTAGAACGCGATAGGGCGCAACTCTCGCTCTTCTTGGCTTCTCTACGGTGATAGTTGCCGGATCTCCCGTATTTTACTAGCTTTTGCATATTTTGGTAAATCCGCATTTGAAAAAAAATCTCCTGTATTTTAAAGAGTGCAACGGTAACACAAATTTCATAAATAAGGAAGCATATTTGATTGGCAGCACAATCTATTGCAGAGGTAAATTAGAACAAGTAAATTGTTTCGTCAATTCAAGAAATTTAGTAAGTGTCTTTCATTTTGAATAGTTTTTCTGCTTGATTTTGAATAGTTTTTCTGTTTCATTTTGGAGAGTTTTTCTGTTTCATTCTGGAGAGTTTTTCTGTTTCATTTTGAATAGTGTTTCTGTTAATTATTCACTTAAATCCGCAGACGAAGTCCTGGATAATGGCTAGTGTTCTATAATAGAAAAGAACCTTGTAGGAAATCGGTAAAATCAAAGGTCATCTGTTGCAGTAAATATAAAAAAAAGTAAAAGTGAACAACAAGCCAAATCGATGCTTTGTTGAAATTACACAGTTTAGGAAATCGTAGGAGCGTGTGGGATTTCTCGTTTGTAAAGTTCATTGAAATTTTTAGACGAAGCATCTGACGAAACGTGTACAAAATCGAGAGTGCACGATCTAAATAAAACTCGTTTAAGACCTAACCGATTAAAGGAAATGCATTTTTTGTTTTAAAAATGCATTTTGTTTCAAAAATGCATTTTGTTTCAAAAATGCAAAAGAAGAACTTCCTGATTAAGATTCAACCTTATCACACTTTTAGTGCTCAGTGCAATAAAAAAATAATTGATATATTGAGATCAGTAGCGCCTTGTTAAGGTGGGTTTATGGCTTGATGTGTCTCTCTTTTAAAAGATTGATTACTTTTCTTTTTCGATTTGCTGTTTATTAAGCTTTCGAATATAACATTCCCGCTCAGCAATGAGCTCTCTTAAAGAGCTCTTAGAGTGATCATTTTTTAGAGCTGACATCGGGAACTATTGTCAGAAAGTTAACAATATGTTAACATAAAGATTTCTCATCCTAAAGACATCTATCAAAATCATCTTATAGATATCTGTTAGATGTTAGTAATCTAACGACTTAAAAAAGTTATCTAAATGTTAACATTTCTGTGTCTCTTAAAGATATCGAAAAAATGAAATCTAAGATATCTTTCTGATTTAGATGCTGTACGGGTTCTGTATTCTGAATCATGATTGAATACATAAAATTATCTAGATTCTATGTAGAATTTAAAAATAACACAAAACCATTCTGTATTCTGAATTATGATTGAATAAAATATATCTAGATTCTATGTAGAATTTTAAAATACTACAGAAGCTTTCTTTTAAAATAAGAAATTTTGCACCTATTTCTAGTATAAGCTGAAGTGCCAATAATTTAAGAATTTAGGATTTTTGTTTTACAAAGTAATGTCGAAAGAATATGACTATCAAAGATAATTTAAAAAAAATCAAAGAAAAGGTTGCTATTCGTTAAAACATTTTGTAATTCTTGCAAATTCTACGATGGCGATGGTGCTTGAATTTTGAATGATATTCTATCAATGAAGGGACAAAAATTAATACGAAAGTAATTAATTATAGGTGAGACCAGAGACTAATGCACACCATTAATTAGTGTAATATAAAAATAACAAAGACGTATTGTGTTTACATCTAACCAGTGAGAATACAATTATGACTTTCAAGGTAATAAATAATAAGTGGCAACTTGTCGTCATTGTAAAAAATTCGTCAGATACTCATCGCCATAAAACTAGTTACGAAGAAAACTAGTTAACTCTTTCGAGTTAATAATAGTGTAGAGATCGGAGCCTAGTAAAGATATTTCTTTCGAGCGCGGCAATTATGAATTCTGAAAGGATATTTTGCAAGGTGATCTACTGTTTTAACACACTCGTTATTATTAGGGCATATAAGGAGGATAATAACTGTGAGAGATAAAAATTCGTAACAGGAAGTGTCGAAAGCATCATTTGCATAAATTTCTTACGTCTACAGTCTTCAGTACATATTTCTTGCAATCGAAGCGAAGTTTATGATTTTTAGGCCAAACACAAGTCA
This sequence comes from Dastarcus helophoroides, assembly GCA_028583605.1. NCBI lineage: Eukaryota > Metazoa > Arthropoda > Insecta > Coleoptera > Bothrideridae > Dastarcus > Dastarcus helophoroides. The sequence goes on along the minus strand of CM053336.1, from coordinate 1,281,458 downwards.
TTTTGGAGTTTGGATCTTCATCTCAACAACGTCTTCATTTGGATTCATGTTTTATTGGTTTTTCCTTTGCATTTAGCTATTCTTTGTATCTTTGCAATAAAGAATTTTAGTGGTCCTTGGTTGTCTTCAACAATTGAAATACAAATATTGCCCCTTGAAACCAAAAAAAGATTAAAAAATACAACAAAGGTTGCCCTAACGCATTTCGACAACCAAGCTATCTTCTTCAAAGAGATACTTCTTTCAGGGGACAAGATTTGTATTTGAATTTTTTTAGACAGAGAATATCTAAATGTCTTCATCTTCTAGTAGTAGATTTGATAACTTTTTTTAATAATGCAGCAGAACAGTAACATTATTTGAAACCCTGCAGCCTTTTATTGTTTGTACTTTGTAACAATACATCAGAGTTTTGCACAGAATTATTTCCTACAAAATAAATGAGCCGTGAATTGCCAACAAGTTTGCTTTGTACGAACTTAGAAATTTTTTGTCCATTAACTAGAATGCGTGTTGGTAATTACCCAAAGCATACATTTCCTCGAGTGCCTGGACATTCACATTTTCGCTTCTTTTTTTCCACAATCACCTTGTGAACTACTTTTAGCAAATTATAATTAAACATTGCCTTTCCTGTTTTAAACAAAAACCTCTTGGATATTGGCAGCTGATAGTATCGATAACGCAATAACTTCGTGAAATAAATATCAAGAACCAATAGAAGTCAACGGTCGAAATACCTTAAGACATGGAGCAATATGAATTTTAAATTATACACGCAATAATTTAATGTTATAATTTCGAAATAAGTCGTTTATGGCTTGATCAATTAACTAATTTATGCATTATAAAGTAACTAAACTGGTTGTCCCCCATTTTTAGAATTTGCCCATTTTTTATGAACTAATTAAACAAATAACTTTCCCTCTTAATTATTGTAAATTAGTGGCCCCTTGCCCATATTCGAGCATGTAGATAATCAGTGTTGTTTTTCTAGTATTTAAAAAATAACACGTTTTATTGAAATATCTCCTCTGGTTACGTAAAACTCATTATGTCGATTTTTGGTAAATATTTAAGAAAGTTACTAGTGACAGTAGCTCCTACTAAAAATTTAACTAATTTTTTATAAAATTCATGTGGTTCAGTGGCGAAATTACAATGTGGCACATTTAAATTATATGAGAAAATACAGTCACTTCTGCCAGTAGAGCACTGCACACAATCACTTCAAAAATAAATCGAAGCCCAGTTTTCTGCGTAACATTCGGGATTCTAACTAAAAAACTACTTGGCATGATTATTTTTATACAGAGAGGTTCAATTAATGGACGTAAAATCTTGTACAGGATCGAAATCACACTGTGGCACATTTAAATTATATGAGAAAATACAATCACTTCTCCCAGGATTGTTTAGTAAAGCACTACACACAATCACTTCAAAAATAAAACGAAACCCAGTTTCCTGCGTAACATTCGGGATTCTAACTAAAAAACTACTTGGCATGATTATTTTTATACAGAGATGTTCAATTAATGGACGTAAAATCTTGTACAGGATCGAAATCACACTGTGGCACATTTAAATTATATGAGAAAATACAATCACTTCTCCCAGAATTGTTTAGTAAAGCACTACACACAATCACTTCAAAAATAAATCGAAGCCCAGTTTCCGGCATGACATTCGGGATTCTAACTAAGGAACTACTCGACATGATTATTTTTATTCAGTGAGGTCTAATTAATGGACGTAAAATCCTGATACAGGTCGATTTCGAATTCCAAAATTGCATTTTTTTGAGCATAATTTCATGCATTTCATTTTCATTTTATCTTGCATTTTTCTCAAGTTGTTAAAGAATTTAAATTCGAGATTTGCAGAAGACAGTTTTAGAAAAAGTTCTACATATGCACATACAAAAACATTTCGACAGTTTGTTTACAAATTCTAATCTTTAATTTTTTATTATCTTGCCATTCTTATTTTTTCTCAAAATTTTGAACATTTTAAAAAGCCGAATACAAATTGTTAAATCGAGGAAATCGCTACATTGAGGCTCCTTATATTAAACTTGCATTGTATCTGGAATCAAATTTTTTGGAAAATCTAAAAGACCCACCGTTTCGACGCTAATAAACTCTAATCATCAATTATCCTATCCTTTTCTTTCCTATTTTATTATGAGGCACCACGCTTCCTATCATTATAAAAATTCATATTGTAACAAAATATAATTGTAAAATTTACTTAGGAATTTCCTAGAAAATTTAATAAGGGGAAGCGGCCGCGATAATGAATCAATGGCAAAAGTTTCGGCAAACGATAAGTCTTCTCTGCTCGTTCATTCTAGAACCCGAAGCGGGACATATATAAGGCGCTCGGCTTTCCCTAAGTTAGAAGTCAATGAATGTTAGTTAATTAAACAGAGTTAGCGAATTATAATTGTAGTGTTCCGTTGTTTTAAAATAAAGTGTTTACAATTTACCAAGTGTTAATCATTCGAACCGATAACGCGCAATAATATTTATTAAAAAGAAAAACATTTAATAAAAAATATTACTGGCAAATAACTATTCTAGTAGTTTATCACACAACATATCAAAGCATTTAATTCGGTTGCACTTCTATTTAACAAAGGATTGTTTTACGATATGAATTGTAGTTGGAATATTAATGAAGTAAACGGTAGTACAATGTGACTCCTAGTATTTAACAAAGGTATCGTCATTTCCTATTTGCAGGTTCTTCCGCTGGGTCTAAAAACTATTAATTTACAATAATACAGTTACTTTCATCTCCTGTTAGGCCTTGACTCCAACTGAAATCGTATACTTAATTAGGAATTCGTACGACTTATTGATGTGTATTAAATTTTTAAGCTTTCACACATCTACGCATAAATAGTATGTGGGAATCCAATACAACTAAGTACGAGATGCATTCGAATTAGCATACTGAAATACAACTTATGAATATAATAAGATGGATAAATTTCACGCCATGAAATAATAATAAATCAAAAGTTGTTACGTGCCATCTATTAAAAAAAATAAGTTTCTCCTTTAATATAATCAACTTGAACAAAATACTTTCTTGACGCACCACTTTGTTGCGAAATTGCATATTTTTTTTAAGTACAATCGTTGAGTGATAAACTCAATGTTACAATTGGTTACAATGAACTTGTAAGGGTAACCCCATAGAGGAAGTAGGTAAGGTAGTATTCAAGCACTGCATTAAGAGGAGGAAATGAAGATAGATGGCGCGATGAACTGACGTTTTAAACAAAGATACATTGTAATTACCAAGGAAAACACATCTTGACAACGAACTCCAGAGTTTATAGAAGAAGCTTAGAGAAGTTCTGTAGAAAAAAAATCTCCTCACTCACTGTTCCAAGCTTGGGGAATTTGTCTCCGACTGTTTTGTATGTCTTAAGGAGGTTCTTCTTGGGGATTAAAGCTATCAGCTCTTTTGGATCAGAGCTATCAGCTCTTGGGGATCAGAGCTATCAGCTCTTGAGGATCAGAGCTTTCAGCTCTTGGGGATCAGAGCTTTTAGATATTGGGGATCAGAGATTTCAGCTCTTGGGGATCAGAGCTATCAGCTCTTGAGGATCAGAGCTTTCAGCTCTTGGGGATCAGAGCTTTTATATCTTGGAGATTAGAGCTTTCAGCTCTTGGGGATCGGAGCTTTCAGCTCTTGGGGATCAGAGCTTTCAGCTCTTGAGGATCAGAGCTTTCAGCTCTTGCAAACATCTCTCGTGAAAATACTTGTGGAAAAGATATGTCGTCTACTATCTGCCTGTGCTCCAATGTCTGGAGAGGCTCGTTTAAGGTCTCTTTATCAACCAAACAGAGAAATTCTATAGAAACAAGAGTCTCTATAAAAGTTCCCACTCACTGTTTCAAAATTGGGGACTTTGTCTCCGACTTTTTTGTATGCTTTAAGGAGGTTGTTCTTGGGGATCAGAGCTATCACTTCTTGAGGATCAGAGCTATCAGCTCTTGGGGATCCGAGCTGTCAGCTCTTGGGAATCAGAGCTATCAGCTCTTGGGGATCAGAGCTTTCAGCTCTTGCAAACATCTCCTGTGAAAGTACTTGTGGAAAAGATATATTGCCTATCATCCGCCTATGTTCCAGTATCTGAAGAGGCTCGTTTAAAGCCTCCTTATCAATCAAACAGAAAAGTTCTATAAAAAAAAGAGTCTCCACAAAAGTTCCCACTCACTGTTCCAAAATTGGGGAATTTGTCTCCGACTGATTTGTATGCCTTAAGGAGATTGTTCTTGGGGATCAGAGCTATCAGCTCTTGGGCTCAGAGCTTTCAGTTCTTGGAAATCAGGGCTTTCAGCTCTTGGGGATCAAAGCTTTCAGCTCTTGCAAACATCTCCTGTGAAAATACTTGTGGAAAAGATATGTCGTCTACTATCTGCCTGTGCTCCAGTGTTTAGAGAGGCTCGTTTAAGGTCTCTTTATCAACCAAACAGAGAAGTTCTATAGAACAAAGAGTCTTTATAAAAGTTCCCACTCACTGCTCCAAATTTGGGGAATTTATCTCCGACTGTTTTGTATGCTTTAAGGAGATTGTTCTTGGGGATTAGAGCTATCAGCTCTTGGGGATCAATGCTATCAGTTCTTGGAGATCAGAGCTATCAGCTCTTGGGGATCAGAACTATCAGCTCTTGGGGATCAGAGCTTTCAGCTCTTGCAAACATCTCTTGTGAAAGCACTTGTAGAAAAAATATGTCGTCTACTATCTGCCTCTGCTCCAGTATTTAGAGAGGCTCGTTTAAGGTCTCTTTATCAACCAAACAGAGAAGTTCTACAGAACAAAGAGTCTTTATAAAAGTTCCCACTCACTGCTTCAAATTTGGGGAATTTATCTCCGACTGTTTTGTATGCTTTAAGGAGGTTGTTCTTGGGGATTAGAGCTATCAGCTCTTCGGAATCAGAGCTATCAGTTCTTGGAGATCAGAGCTATCAGCTCTTGGGGATCAGAACTATCAGCTCTTGGGGATCAGAGCTTTCAGCTCTTGGGGATCAGAGCTTCCAGCTCTTGAGGATCAGAGCTTTCAGCTCTTGCAAACATCTCTCGTGAAAGTACTTGTGAAAAAGATGTGTCGTCTACTATCTGCCTGTGCTCCAGTGTCTGGAGAGGCTCGTTTAAGGTCTCTTTATCAACCAAACAGAGAAGCTCTATAGAAAAAAGAGTCTTTATAAAAGTTCCCACTCACTGTTCCAAAATTGGGGAATTTGACTTCGACTGTTTTGTATGCTTTAAGGAGGTTGTTCTTGGAAATCAGAGCTATCAGTTCTTGGGGATCAGAGCTATTAGCTCTTGGGGATAAGAGTTTTCAGCTTTTGGAAATCAGAGCTTTCAGCTCTTGCAAACCTCTCTCGTGAAAATACTTGTGGAAAAGATATGTCGTCTACTATCTGCCTGTGCTCCAGTGTCTGAAGAGGCTCGTTTAAGTTCTCTTTGTCAACCAAACAGAGAAGTTCTATAGAAAAAAGAGTCTCTATAAAACTCACTGTTCCAAAATTAGGGAATTTGTCCCAGACTGTTTTGTGTGCCTTAAAGAGATTGTTTTTGGGGATCAGAGCTATCAGCTCTTGAGGATCCGAGCTGTCAGCTCTTGGGGATCAGAGCTATCAGCTCTTGGGGATCAGAGCTATCAGCTCTTGGGGATTAGAGCTTTCAGCTCTTGGGGATCAGAGCTTTCAACTCTTGCAAACATCTCCCGTGAAAGTACTTGTGGAAAAGATATATCGCCTACCATCTGCCTGTGCTCCAATGTCTGAAGAGGCTCGTTTAAAGTCTCTTCATCAACCAAACGAATTGCTCTTCTTTGAACTGAATCCAAAAAACCAAAATGTGATTTAAGGCTGAACTCCAAACATGAGAACAGCACTCCAGTCTAACTTTAGATTTATATAGAGTGAGTAGTTGGTGCGATGTGAAGTGCTTTTTAGTTCGAAAAAGAACAGTTTTTTCGAAATAACGAGAGAAACTTGATGAAATCGCTGTAAAACCAAACAATCACTTCGAATAATGACGTTTGTTTTACACCTTACTTCAATAACCTTGTTTATAAATCCAAGTTGCTTCATGAAACACACGCTTCACAAGTTTCAATAGACTCATCGATGCAGCTACATATTAATTGACAAAATTGTTGGTATAACCGGCGATGATGCTGAAAAGCGAAACCAGATGGGGTCATAGCAAATATTTATAGAAACATCGTGGAATTTTAAAAGTGTTGTGTTTTTTTTTGGTGGAACGGACTGGTCCCTAGTTATCTTCAAAAATTGAAATACAGAACTTGTTCCCTGAAACAAGAAAGATTAGAAAAGCTGATAGCTTGATTCTCGAAACGTGTTAGAGCAGCCTTTGTTGCGTTTTTTAACCTTTCTTGGTTTTAGGTGACAAGATTTGTATTGTATTTCAATATCTGTCGTTTTAAGCGTTAATAAAGTTTAAGTACTACCATGGAAGATGCTCGCAGGAACTAATAGGATTGATCCCCCCAAGAACAAGATTCTTGAGGCATACAAGACAGTCGGAGACAGCAAATTCCTGTGCGGTCCAGCTTGACACAATAACTTCTGTCTACGGAGACTCTTCTATAAAACTTCCAAGCTGTGGAACTCATTACCGAACGGAATTTCCTCCAAAAATTACAACCTATCCTTGTTTAAGAAGGCGGTTCATCGCCATCTACCCTTGTTTTCCCAGTGCTTTGATAATGGGATTACCCTTTGCAAGTGGATTAAACATAAAAAAATAATACTTATGAAGCTACAGGGTAGCTTACGTATGATGGCTATGTGTCTGAACAACTGTAAAGTCGAATTTGTCATCTGCTTCATTTCAAACTTATTACACCCGAATGCAATACAGTCGCATTTTAGCGACTAACGCGCCCAGTCATAATTTTCCTCGCCAAAAGGTAATTGTTTAACATTTGCTGGAGAATTAAAGCTAAACTAAGTACACGTAACTGGGTAATAACATGCTCACGTCTGCCAGTAATTAAATATGAGTGATATAGACCCGACACACCTGGGAGCTGCTTTACGGTAGACGGTTACTTACTGTATTCCTTACGCGATTTGTCTTTATAATATGTGGAACAGTTAGCTTTGTGATGATGATGACTTGAACCCTAGAAGCTCACCTCGGTTCTTAGCGTTTAGAACCGAGACTAGTTAAGAACGTCCGAGGGTCATTGTTCAGTTACCACACCGAAGAAAACCCATTGTGACGGCCATTGTCGTTTCCTTTTTCTCTACTACGATCGACGAACAGATGGCCAACGTGAGGTGCCTAAGAAATTCGCACCTTAGGAAGTAAATAGCAGAATTAAGTAGAGCTGATATAATTGGTTTGTGATTTCTAATTATAAAATATTACCAGATAACTGTAATAATCGACTGCCTTATTCCCGATAGCTTGTAGCTTATAACAATTAAAAAGATTCATAAAGAATTTAAGGAACTAATTGTTCGCACAAAAGCGAAACTCGAGATAAAGGTTGTAATTTGGTCCTTGGACTGGTCCTTGGTTATCTTCAAAAATTAAAATACAAATCTTGTCCCCTGAAACCAACAAAGATTAAAAAACTGTAAAAAAAATATTGTATCTCTCTGAAGATGATAGATTGGCTGTCGAAACGCGTTAGCCAGTAACCTTTGTTGTGTTTTTTAATCTTTTTTGGTTTCAGGGGACAAGATTTGTGTTTCAATTTTTCTAACAAATTAATGGATAGGTCAGTATCAGTAAACAAGAGAGATGAGGGAGAAATAAAACAATACAAAAAACGAGAGAGTTAAAGGGGAAGAAGAAAAGTACTGAGAGCTGAGAGTGAAAGGAAGAGTAGAGAGTGCAGACGCTGGTGAATGGGAGAGCGACCATCGAGAAAGTAAACAAGCAACAAATTCAAGAGATTCGATCTGTAGAGAGAACTAAGTAATACAAACTAGATATAGAGAGACGTAATAGTTTGAGAAGAGAGCCACAGAGAAGAGAGCAAAAGAGGAAATAGTGCTGCATTTCGGTTTACTTTTATTTTCAGAACTAAGAAATATGAACTAGATACAGAGAGACGAAATAGTCAGAGAAGAGAGTAACAGAGAACATAGTGATGCATTTCGGTTTACTTTTATTTTGAGAACTAAGAAAGATGAACTAGACACAGAGAGAGGGGATAGTCAGAGAAGAGCAACAGAGCAGCAGAGAAGAGCAACAGAAAACATAGTGGTGCATTTCAATTTCCTTCAGTTCTGAGCTTAAGTTTCTGATCGCTGAGATTACGCAGATAACGTCGAGAGAAAGCAGACCAGCAGACATACAGAGAGAGAATGAAAGAAGATCAAGAAAAAGCCAAAATGTTCAAAAACCTTGTAGAGTCTACAGCCAGGCGAACAAAATGTTGAATATTAAGAGCAACAGAAACCTAAAATGTGAAGCAAAAAAACATTGGAAAACTTTTTTTTTTTGGTGGAACGGACTGGTCCTTGCTTATCTTCAAAAATTAAAATACAAATCTTATCTTTGGTACTTTGGCTGTCGAAACGCGTTAGAGCAACCTTTGTTGTGTTTTTTATCTTTCTTAGTTTTAGGGGATAAGATTTGTATTTCAATTTTTGAAGATAAGCAAGGACCAGTCCGTTCCACCGAAAAAAAAGTTTTCCAATGTTTTTTTGCTTCACATTTTAGGTTTCTGTTGCTCTTAATATTCAACATTTTGTTGGCTGTAGACTCTACAAGGTTTTTCAGCATTTTGGTTTTTTCTTGATCTTCTTTCATTCTCTCTGTATGTCTGCTGGTCTGCTTTCTCTCGACGTTATCTGCGTAATCTTAGCGATCAGAAACTTAAGCTCAGAACTGAAGGAAATTGAAATGCACCACTATGTTTTCTGTTGCTCTTCTCTGCTGCTCTGTTGCTCTTCTCTGACTATCCCCTCTCTCTGTGTCTAGTTCATCTTTCTTAGTTCTCAAAATAAAAGTAAACCGAAATGCAATGGAAAACTGTTAACAGAAATGACTTTAACGCTCTTAAAATTGTGGATCTATAGTAATCTTTTTTAAATCTAGGTACTTGAAAATTTTATGGAAATTGAGAATTGCCACTGTCACTGAACTCATAAAAGATGAACTTTAAATGTCACATCAAAACTAATGTTATACATTGTTATGGCTCCTGTGAAGCTCAACAGATAGTGTTGAATACATACATTCGTAAAAAATTCACACTTCATTAGATCTCATTAAATTTTATTAACTTATTTTCTGACCGGTTTCAGACGATTAGTTCATTATTAAAGACGGCGTGGCAGTACAGAAGAATTGAAATACAAATCTTTGTTGGTTTCAGGGGACAAGATTTGTATTTCAATTTTTAATTTTTTGAAGATAATCAAAAACACCAAAATTCTAGAAGTTAGCTTGCATTTACTTCTAGGATAGACAGATTAGATCCCAGAGAGAGGATTTTACCATCCATTTTACCATTCCCTTCGATTTTTCACTGGAGGAAACAGCAACAGTTTTTGAGGAATTGAACTCAACTAGATTTTTCTTCTAATATTCCGAACAATTTCGAGATTTCGATCATTTCATCTATATTTGCAGCTCCCTTAACCTATATGATGCACCTACAACAAAAAGTTAATGTTATTAAGAGGCAGTAATTCCCAAGAATAAAAAAGATATTATAGATGATTTATTTTATTTTAGATAAGTCTTTCAATCGAATTGAACAAATTCAGTTGTTTTTGTTTGTAATTCATGTTATTGTAAGAAATACGCATATAGACACTTAACGTCGTGTAGATACAACGCTTACATTCTTTTTTTTTTGCAGGTGAGTGTCAGAGCCATTCAGGATCTTCTTGCTGCTACAGAGGTAAGAAGCAAGGCACTTCTGCTAGTTAGTGTTGTGTAACTTACCTGACAATCATTTTACCCTTTAACACCTTCAATAGCGTTTACCCCCCAAAAGTGGCCAGCTTCAAAAAATACTAAATTTTTGTACCCCATAAAGCAATTTAATTGTAACGTGAGAGAGGGAGATATTATTCAGATGAAAGTCTGTTTAAATAAAAAAAAACAGTTTAAATGTACAATCGTTGGAATAACCAAATATCTGTTAGGGTGGCAGTAATTTTAGTGAACAGCCTTGAAAATGTTGTGTTATTTATTAGGTATTATCAAGCTATTATTACTTTGATACATTTTGCACCCCGTCTCAGCTAAAGACTAACCTAGAGTGATTGACCACCAAACAACATTAAGTTGAGTTTATTCGAATATATATGACAGCTTGGAAAAATGTACCACATGTTGGCAAAATTTTGGTGGAAAAAGAGGATATTACTGATGAACTTTCGTTCTTCATTAAAATTTTCTCCACCAAATGATTACTAAGATAGATTGATTGTACCCAAACACCAAAAATGTATCACATGAAGACAGTATTATAGTGGAAAAAGAAACTATTGCTGATGAACTTTCGCGTTTCATTGAAATTTTGACCACCAAACAACATTAAGTTGATTTTATTCAAATATATAAGATGAGGACAGCTTGGAAAAATAAATCACATGAAGACAAAATTTTGATGGAAAAAGAAGATATTACTGATGAACTTTCGTTTTTCATTAAAATTTTGCCCACCAAATGATTACTAAGATAGATTGATTGTACCCAAACACCAAAAATGTCCCACATGAAGACAGTATTATAGTGGCAAAAGAAACTATTGCTGATGAACTTTCGCGTTTCATTAAAATTTTGACCACCAAACAACATTAAGTTGATTTTATTCAAGTATATGAGATGAGGACAGCTTGGAAAAGTAAATCACATGAAGACAAAATTTTGATGGAAAAAGAAGATATTACTGATGAACTTTCGTTTTTCATTAAAATTTTGCCCACCAAATAATTGCTAAGATAGATGGATTGTACCCAAATACCAAAAATGTTCCACATGAAGGCAGTATTTTAGTGGAAAAAGAAACTATTACTGATAAACTTTCGCATTTCATTGAAATTTTGACCACCAAACAACATTAAGATGATCTTATTCAAATATATAAGATGAGGACAGCTTGACAAATGTACCACATGAAGACAAAATTTTTGTGGAAAAAGAAGATATTACTGATAAATTTTTGCATTTCATTAAAATGTTGACCACCAAACAACATTAAGATGGTTTTATTTGAATATATAAGATGAGGACAGCTTGAAAAACGTACCACATGAAGACAAAATGTTGGTGGAAAAAGAAGATATTACTGATGAACTTTCGTTTTTCATTAAAATTTTGCCCACCAAATGATTGCTAAGATAGATGGATTGTACCCAAATACCAAAAATGTACCACATGAAGACAGTATTATAGTGGAAAAAGAAACTATTATTGATGAACTTTTGCGTTTCATTGAAATTTTGACCACCAAACAACATTAAGATGATTTTATTCGAATATATACGATGAGGACAGCTTGGAAAAATGTACCACATGAAGGCAAAATGTTGGTGGAAAAAGAAGATATTACTGATGAACTTTCGTTTTTCATTAAAATTTTGCCCACCAAATGATTGCTAAGATAGATGGATTGTACCCAAATACCAAAAATGTACCACATGAAGACAGTATTATAGTGGAAAAAAAAACTATTACTGATAAACTTTCCTTTTCCATTGAAATTTTGACCACCAAACGACATTAAGATGATTTTATTCGAATATATAAGATGACAGCTTAGAAATATATAAGATGAGGACAACTGGGAAAATGTACCACATGAAGACAAAATTTTGGTGGAAAAAGAAGAAATTACTGATGAACTTTCGTTTTTCATTAAAATTTTGTCTACCAAATGATTACTAAGATAGATTGATTGTACCTAAACACCAAAAATGTACCACATGAAGACAGTATTATGGGGGAAAAACAAACTATTACTGATGAACTTTCGCGTCTCATTGAAATTTTGACCGCCAAACAACATCAGGATGGTTTTATTCGAATATATAAGATGAGGACAGCTTGGAAAAAGTACCACATGAAAACAAAATTTTGGTGGAAAAAGAAGATATTAGTGATGAACATTCGTTTTTCATTAAAATTTTGACCACCAAATGATTATTAAGTTAGATTGATTGTACCCAAATGCCAAAAATGTATCAAATGAAGACAATATTATAGTGGAAAAAGAAACTATTACTGATGAACTTTCGCGTTTCATTGAAATTTTGACCACCAAACGACATTAAGATGATTTTATTCGAATATATAAGATGACAGCTTGGAAAAAGGTACTACATGAAGGCAAAATTTTAATACAAAAACAAGATATTATTGATACAAGATACAAGATACTAATACAAGATATTACGTTTTTCATTGAAATTTTGTCCACCAAATGATTACTAAGTTGGATCGATTGTACCCAAACACCAAAATTGCACCATATGAAGACAATATTATAGTGAAAAAAGAAACTATTACTGATGAATTTTCGCGTTTCATTGAAATTTTGACCACCAAACGACGTTAAGATGATTTTATTCGAATATATAAGATGAGGACAGCTTAGAAAAAGTACCACATGAAGACAAAATTTTGGTGGAAAAAGAAGATATTACTGATGAACTTTCGTTTTTTATTAAAATTTTGTCCACCAAATGATTACTAAGTTAGATCGATCGCACCCAAATGCCAAAAATGTACCATATGAAGACAATATTATAGTGGAAAAAGAAACTATTACTGATGAACTTTCGCGTTTCATTGAAATTTTGACCACCAAACAACATTAACATGATTTTATTCGAATATATAAGATGAGGACAGCTTGGAACAAGTACCAGATGAAGACAAAATGTTGGTGGAAAAAGAAGATATTACTGATGAACTTTCATTTTTCATTAAAATTTTGTCCACCAAATGATTACTAAGTTAGATTGATTGTACCCAAACGCCAAAAATGTACCAGATGAAGACAGTATTATAGTGGAAAAAAAAATTATTACTGATGAACTTTCGCGTCTCATTGAAATTTCGACCACCAAACAACATAAGGATGATTTTATTCTAATATATAAGATGAGGATAGATTGGAAAAAATACCACATGAAGACAAAATTTTGGTGGAAAAAGAAGATATTACTGATGAATTTTCGGATTTCATTAAAATGTTGACCACCAAACAACATTAAGATGGTTTTATTTGAATATATAAGATGAGGACAGCTTGGAACAAGTACCACATGAAGACAAAATGTTGGTGGAAAAAGAAGATATTACTGATGAACTTTGACTCTTTCGTTATCCCTTAAAACTAAATACACCTTTCTCTATGTTTAAATATAATAGTTTCAGAAGAATTAACGATTGCAAAGCGATGTTATTTCCGTAATTGAATTGAACGTTCCATAAATTTCAAAAGGACATGTAACTGTCAACCGTATCGGTAGCCGAATTGTATATAGGTGAAGTCATTTAATGTACTGTAAAAATCAATTAAATTACTTACTGTTTACATAACATAATTATCTAGGACCTGGTACCGTTTTATAACACTTTTCACGTGCATGACAATTCATCGGTCAGTAATGGAAGTAAAATTTATTCACTTATTTTAAAATCACAACATAAATACTACGTACATATTTGGGTTGATAAACCACGACCAAATCGTCGACGAATGTTTAATATGTTCTGAAATTAAATACATACTTCGGCTGTTTGAGCATTGGACATTAATTTTACGAATGCGTCGTTATTTAATATTTTAGGATACTCCGTCGTACACTTTTTATATGATTTATTTTTTAGAATTCTTTTCTAGAATGCACCAAACGATTAACGAATTTGATTTCATTGAAATGATATCTTTCTGAAAGGGAGACAAGTGGGTGATACAATAATTTTAATTTAACAATCGAATTTCAAAAAGGACAAAATAAGCAACCTGGATGGTGAAAGTTTGATAAATAATAAATCTTAGATATAAAATCTAGCTTATTCACTTTACGTTAATTATGTATAAGAATTCAAGAGAAATGTTACACATTTGTCGATTTGAATCTTGATTATTTACGACTGCAAATTAAAACTTATAGATGCTCCGTGGGAGTATATAAGTTTGTAACAAAGCGCTATAAAGTAGAAACAGTTTAATCTAATCCATATAAACTACTCCAATATGTAAATACAGTGAAAACTTTCTTTGTACACTCATTGTAGAACGAAATTACTTATTTAATTTTTTTAATTGGCGGACCGTGATTTTCGAGATGTTAAATAAATATTTGCTGATTAACAATTCAGAGTTGCTAATTAACAATTCAGAGTAGGTGGCTGGGAGACTGTGGGCTGCACGAAAACTGCATCCAAACTCTTAAATAATCTTGCGCAAGATCTCGGTGTTAATAAACTTAGTTGTACACACGATATTTGGAATCATGTTCGAAACCCACATTAGAAATTCCATTCCAATTAGATGGTGGATGATTTCGGTTCAGTATAAAATCGATAGAGCCGTTGCACCTAATTTATTAATATTGTAGATGCATGTTTATTATTATTTTTTTTAATACATTCTTGTAATTGTAATTTTAATTGATTGTTGATAAAAACTAGCGTTTTGCAATCTATAAGTTCTCGTTTAAAATGGAATATAAGACATGACCTTTCATGCAATAATTTATACCGCGCAAAATTAAACCGCATGGCTCCTCACGTAAAGTACATTTGATATTACTAAATAAATTTATATCGGGTGATTAAGACCGTTTTAACTTACTGTTTCCAGCTAAGCTGTTAACGATAATCCAGCAACAACTTCCTAGAATTGCAACAAAAGCTATATGTTCTGTTGAATGTGGTTGTTAAAAAAAATATGATTTAGAGACGCAGGTGTAAAATATTGCACAAAACAATTTACATTTTTAACTAGCTGACCCCCACCGTACAAGATCCAATAAGGTCAAATTTTAAAAATAAACTAATTCCTCATTTGATGTTAATAGAACAAACGATTCAAAGGTTTGGGCCCCTCATTCTAATACCCCCTCGAATTGTAGATGGTGCGCAATATCAGCCACAAAGATGCAAATTGGTTTCTCTTTTATATATTCTGTGCTATAACGAAAAATAAAACTATTAACTACTGAGACATTGACCTTTGCTGGGATAAAAATAAGTAGCCTAAAAGGTACCCCTGAAAATACTCTACATTTTAGTGAAAATTTCATTAAAATCCATTTAGCAGTTTTCGAGATTACGCTGGACAAAAGATCAGTCGACAGACAGGCAGACAGAAGCTTCAATTTTATTCGTATAAATAACTGGCAAGTTTCCTTTTCAAATGATGAATTTCTTCTCAAAATTCCAAATTTAAGCTTTCAATTTTTATTTCATTGATATTTTTTTGACTAAAATGGAAGCTTTTCGAATGTTTTCGTCAAATTTCTTCTTCAGAATTCCTTTCATAAATATCTAAATTAAAAATTTTAACTTTTATCGTAAATTTTTAGGTTTTTGTTTCGAAATTTAGGTTTTTTTCTGCAAGTGACACAGTAAGGACTCCCTTCTACAGAACTTCCAAACTATGGAATATTTTCATTGATGTTTTATTGGCTTTTTCTTCGCCAGTTACTCCTTCCATATTTCGAGAAAAAAGTCAATAAAACATGAATAAAAATAACACTATTTCTCATAGAACTTCCAAGCTATGTAATGCGTTTCCAAACGGAATTTTTCCCATAAATTACAACTTATGCTTCTATAATGCACAGACCAATAGGTCTGAACATTTATTAGATTCGAAGTTTAGAAACCAAATACCGGTTTCGATCTTGTTAGATCTCGTCAGTTTGGTATATCCAACTCGAATGCTAACAAATGTTCCGACAAGTAAGTACTAAAACATTCACAGGCGTCAAGCGAGTGACTTTTAGTACTACCACCTATTGGTCCATAGAGAAACTATGGCCATCGCCAAACAATGTCAAATGCAAAACCTATGCTTGTTTAAGAAGGCGGTTCATCGCCATCTATCCTCGTTTCAACATACTACTCGCGTTGCTTTGAAGGCATAGTAGGGTTATCCTTTGCGAGTGGATTGAACATAAAAAAAGTTTCCATTTTAATACACCAGAGAATTTCAATTTGAGGGGCAAATTTGAGTTTGGGCTCGAAATTTGAATATATTTTAATAAATTTCGAATATTTTTCTGTATTTCGTGCGTAAGAATAAAATTTTTATACCAATATTAAAATTTGAACTCTTTTTCTAAAAAATTAGATTTTCAACAACCATAACACGAGACTGTTCAATTTTAAGCAATGCGGTAGAGTTGTGAAATCTATAATATACATACAGAGTGGAAAAATTGGAACAAATTCAAAGAAGTGACCTCGTAGGTCGAATTTTTTTCAAGTTCCTGCCTACATTTATGAAATGTGTCACATGACAACTAAAAACGCATCGGTATTTACAAAGTACGAAACTTCACACTTCAATTGAATGTCATTAAAATGTGTAACAAGAATTATTGTTTTAGGACAACTAACAGTGTTTGCCGGAACGGTAACAATGTGCAACTGACGTACATTAACCTTTTTGATTTGTATTGCTGAAAGAAACAACCATTTGCGGACGACCCAGAAATTTTCAAATGATCGAATTCGCATGTCATCGAGTCAAGTCGCTCTTCCACCATTGTTTTGTTATTGCCTCTGGTAGCCACAATGTCACTTTCTAACAAGTCGTAATTATGAGAAAGAACGTAATTGCATGACAATGAAATAGTCTCAGGAGATTTATTGATACAGCTTGTAATATATTTTAACTACTGCTGATTTCAAGTTAAAAATCGCTTAAGTAATTACTGGCGTTTCCGGACTGTTACTGATTACTGACTATACTGACACTGTGTATTCTAGCCAGAGACTAATTCTAGCAAACAAATGGTGACTCTAGCGCCACCACTGGCATTATTAGATATAAAAAAGTTGCAGCTGAATTTTTCAACAGTATCAACAGTTTCAACAGTTGTGAAACTTTAGTCACTTCTTGTGTAATACACTTTCTTTAATTAACAATTAAGTGTTTCATCCATCTTAATTATAATTTACAAAAATTATATTTCTCTAGATCTAGACCGGATTTCCATTGCTGCTTAGGATTACCGAATTTAAGTAGGAAATAGGAAATATCGAAATATAAACAAACCTATTCTCATTCGGAAACTGTTACTGATTTAATAATAAATTTAATGAAATAATAACCCGGATAAAATTCTAATTTCTTGCATATATGTATTTTTTTCGGGATTATTAATTCTGTAATCAGATTCAGTCTAATATGTCACTACTTTTACTCGATTCATTTCACTTTATGTTCGAAATTAAGAACGCCAGCAAGAACTAGTTTCCTTGATTAAGACATTATAATATCTCGAGATACATAAATGTCCTCAATAATGGTGCGGTGTTTAATTAAGAAGAAAATTTTACGAAGCAATTGTATGTGATTAGTTTAAGTTCTTATTATTTGTTTTCCTAAAATTGATGCTTTCCCTTCTGCTTTCTTTTACTAATTTAAATTCTCTCGCGAGCGAACACCCAATCGCTTAAGAAAATACTCAGCGCTCTATGGAAATCCGGAAATAGGCCAAAAACCCCTCTTAATAATCATTTGGTGGTCAAAATTTCAATGAAACGCGAAAGTTCATCAGTAATAGTTTCTTTTTCCACTATAATACTGCCTTCATGTGATACATTTTTGGCATTTGGATACAATCAATCTATCTTAGTAATCATTTGGTGGAGAAAATTTTAACGAAAAACGAAAGTTCATCAGTAATATCCTCTTGTTTCACCAAAATTTTGCCTTCATGTGGTACATTTTTCCAAGCTGTCATCTTATATATTCGAATAAACTCAACTTAATGTTGTTTGGTGGTCAAAATTTCAATGAAACGCAAAAGTTCATCAGTAATAATTTCTTTTTCCACTAAAATACTGTCTTCATGTGGAACAATTTTGGCGTTTGGGTACAATCAGTCTATCTTAGTAATCATTTGGTGGACAAACTTTTAATGAAAAACGAAAGTTCATCAGTAACGTCTTCTTTTTCCGCCAAAATTTTGCCTTCATGTGGTACATTTTTCCAAGCTGTCATCTTATATATTCGAATAAACTCAACTTAATGTTGTTTGGTGATCAAAATTTCAATAAAACGCGAAAGTTCATCCGTAATAGTTTCTTTTTCCACTAAAATACTGTCTTCATGTGGACCATTTTTGGCGTTTGGATAGAATCAATCTATCTTAGTAATCATTTGGTAGACAAAATTTTAATGGAAAACGAAAGTTCATCAGTAATATCTTCTTTTTCCACCAAAATTTTGTCTTCATGTGGTACTTTGTCCAAGCTGTTCTCATCGTATATATTCGAATAAAATCAACTTATTGTTGTTTGGTGGACAAAATTTCAATGAAACGCGAAAGTTCATCAGCAATAGTTTCTTTTTCCACTATAATACTCTCTTCATGTGGTATATTTTTGGTATTTGGGTGCAATCCATCTATCTTGGCAATCATTTGGTGGGCAAAATTTTAATGAAAAACGAAAGTTCATCAGTAATATCTTCATTTTCCACCAAAATTTTGTCTTCATGTGGTACTTTCTCCAAGCTCTTCTCATCTTATATATTCAAATAAAATCATTTTAATGTTGTTTGGTGGTCAAAATTTCAATTAAACGCGAAAGTTCATCAGCAATAGTTTTTCCACTGTAATACTCTCTTCATGTGGTATATTTTTGGTATTTGGGTGCCATCCATCTATCTTAGCAATCATTTGGTGGGCGAAATTTTTATGAAAAACGAAAGTTCATCAGTAATATCTTCTTTTTCCACCAAAATTTTGTCTTCATGTGGTACTTTCTCCTAGCTCTTCTCATCTTATATATTCGAATAAAATCAACTTATTGTTGTTTGGTGGTCAAAATTTCAATGGAACGCGAAAGTTCATCAGCAATAGTTTCTTTTTCCACTATAATACTCTCTTCATGTGGTATATTTTTGGTATTTGGGTGCAGTCCATCTGTCTTAGCAATCATTTGGTGGGCAAAATTTTAATGAAAAACGAAAGTTCATCAGTAATATCTTCATTTTCCATCAAAATTTTGTCTTCATGTGGTACTTGTTCCAAGCTGTCCTCATTTTATATATTCGAATAAAATCATCTTAACGTTGTTTGGTAGGTCAAAGTTTCAATGAAACGCAAAAGTTCATCAGTAATAGTTTCTTTTTCCACCATAATACTGTCTTCATGTGATACATTTTTGGTGTTTGGGTATAATCAATCTATGTTTGTAATCATTTGGTGGACAAAATTTTAATGGAAAACGAAAGTTCATCAGTAATATTTTCTTTTTCCACCAAAATTTTGTCTTCATGTGGTACTTTTTCCAAGCTGTCCTCATCTTATATATTCGAATAAAATCATCTTAATGTTGTTTGGTGGTCAAAATTTCAATGAAACGCGAAAGTTCATCAGTAATAGTTTCTTTTTCCACTAAAATACTGTCTTCATGTGGAACATTTTTGGTGTTTGGGTACAATCAATCTGTCTTAGTAATTAATCATTTGGTGGATAAAATTTTAATAAAAAACAAAAGTTCATTAGTAATACCTTCTTTTTCCACCAAAATGTTGTCTTCATGTGGTACATTTGCCAAGCTGTCCTCATCTTATATATTTGAATAAAATCACCTTAATGTTGTTTGGTGGTCAAAATTTTAATGAAACGCGAAAGTTCATCAGTGATGGTTTCTTTTTCCACTATAATACTGTCTTCATATCGTACCTTTTCCAAGCTGTCCTCATCTCATATATTCGAATAAAATCATCTTAATGTTGTTTGGTGGTCAAAATTTCAATGAAACACGAAAGTTCATCAGTAATTGTTTCTTTTTCCACTATAATATTGTCTTCATATGGTACATGTTTGGCATTTGGGTACAATCAATCTAACTTAGTAATCACTTGGTGATCAAAATTTCGATGAAAAAGAAAAGTGCATTAGTACTATTTTCCTTTTCCACCAAAATTTTGTCTTCATATAGTACATTTTTCCAAGTTGTTCATACCGATTGGTTCTACTAGAGATAAGAGAAACTAATCAGAAGCTTTATCTGAAACTAAACAGCACATCGCCGGCATCATCTCATGTATTCAAATAAAATCGATCCATCTTAAACTCGTTTGGTGGTCAAAATTTTAATAAAACACGAAAGTTCATCAGTAGTAGTTTCTTTTTCCACTATAATACGGTCTTCATGTGATACATTGTTGGGGTACAATCAATCTATCCTAGTAATCATTTGGTGGTCAAAATTTTAACGAAAAAGGGAAGTTCAGCAGTATTATTTTCTTTTTCCACCACAATTTTGTCTTCATATGGTGCAAACTGTGCCTTATTGATTGATTATGCTAGAGACTCTAAAAACTAGTAAGGTGCTTCATTTTAGTGCAGCGGGTTGCCCTCTTAGTCTTATGTATTCTGATAAAGTCGATCCATCTTAATAATCATTTTGATCTTCTATTTTTCATTATTCCTATTCTATGTAAAATAAACTAACCTCTTAATTTGTGAACTGTCTTGAAGTGACGTTTTCAATAAATTTAAATATCACGTAGTCGCATTTCAAAAATTGTTTAGAAAATTGTCAACAAACCATAAAAATTTAAATATTTCCAAACTGGGCCGAAGAAATGTTAAATAAATTGAAAAAAAAAAAATCATTTGGTGGTCAAAATTTCAATAAAAAACGAAAGTTCATCAACATTGCCTTTGTCCACCACAATTTTGTCTTCGTATGGTACACTTTTCCAAGCTGTACCGTATCGATTGGTTATGCTAGAGACACTAGAAACTAATCGGAAGCTACATCCGAAAGTAAACGGCATATCGCCGCCATCATCTCATGTAGTGTATCGTCGTCATGCTACGTATTCAACAAAATCGATCCATCTTAATTTGGTAATCAACATTTCAATGGAAAACGAAAATTGATCAGTTTTACTTTACCTTCATATTTCAAAGTTGTACATCATCGTTTGGGTATGTTAGAGAATCGAAGAGCTAAACAGGAACTTCGTTTGAAACAAAAACGTATGTATTTAGTTATACAGATCCTTGTTAAGACTCGGATGTTGTTGGTGATCAAAATTTTGTCAGGTTCATCAGTAATATTTTCTTTTTCCACCATAATTTTTTCTTAATGGAAGTTTCTGTTGTACCACATTGATTGTATATTCTAGCAACTCTAAGAACTGATTAGAAACTTTCTTTTAAACAAAACAACAATATTCTGCCATCATTACTTCGACTCGGTTAAAATGAATCCATTTTAATGAAACTCATAGATATTTCGGTGGTCAAAATTTTGATAAATCAAGGTTCATCTCAGGTGGATTAACCATAAGACAGATTTCTAGGCGTGTGATGAGGCCAGAGCGTCTTTAGTCATTAAAAGTAATTTGGAGTGCCTCAATTTATTTTTAGTGGTCAAAGCATATTGTGGGGGCCAGAGACTAAATAGACTGAACCTAACACGGTAAGCAGTGAAGCCAGTTGAAAGCCTGGTTAAAGCCTAGCTCCATCTAGCTCGCAACGCCCTCTTATTATTTGACAGACCTTTGCGAAGATAACATTCGGCTTTTTTTTAAAGAAAATGGACTGTAAATATGGGGAAGTGTATTGTGGATCATTGTTGAAACCTCAGTGAACACATTAGTGAAGGAAAATCAAGAGTTTCATTCTTTGGGTAGGTAAAAATAAAATATATAAATATTCAATT
Source organism: Dastarcus helophoroides (assembly GCA_028583605.1). Classification (NCBI taxonomy): domain Eukaryota; kingdom Metazoa; phylum Arthropoda; class Insecta; order Coleoptera; family Bothrideridae; genus Dastarcus; species Dastarcus helophoroides. The sequence goes on along the minus strand of CM053336.1, from coordinate 1,259,554 downwards.
ATCGGCGTGTTTGCGTCGCCATTTCACTACAATCATGACGTGTTTACAGCACCGGCTTAACAATATTGTACACAGGCGTCGCGTATTGAAAGAAAATTATTTTACTATTAAACCAAGATGTCTTTGAAAATAGTTCTACTGAACTTTTACCAAAAAGCACTTATAAAAATTATCCTATTGGTCCAAAAGCCCCTAATTCTAAAGTTTCATCTAAATCGTTAGAACCGTTACGCGGCAAGTTTCGTATTTATAAATTTTACTTAATCCGACCATATCAAAGAGTAGTGGAATGCACATCCCCACTTCCCCGGATTTTAGCTTCAACTGTACGCATGAGACAACATTGAAACGTTCAGTCTATTTAGTCTTTGGTAATATCTGCTTTTTCCACCAAAATGTTGTCTTCATGTGGTACTTTCTCCAAGCTCTTCTCATCTTATATATTCAAATAAAATCATCTTAATGTTATTTGGTGGTCAAAATTTTAATGAAACGCGAAAGTTCATCAATAATAGTTTCTTTTTCCACTATAATACTGTCTTCATGTGAGACATTTTTGGTGTTTGGGTACAATCAATCTATCTTAGTAATCATTTGGTGGACAAAATTTTAATGAAAAACGAAAGTTCATCAGTAATATCTTCTTTTTCCACCAAAATTTTGTCTTCATGTGGTACATTTTCCAAGCTGCCCGTATCTCATATATTCGAATAAAATCAACTTAATGTTGTTTGGTGGTCAAAATTTCAATGAAACGCGAAAGTTCATCAGCAATAGTTTCTTTTTCCACTATAATACTGTCTTCATGTGAGACATTTTTGGTGTTTGGGTACAATCAATTTATCTTAGTAATGATTTGGTGAACAAAATTTTATTGAAAAACAAAAGTTCATCAGTAATATCTTCTTTTTCCACCAAAATTTTGTCTTCATGTGGTACATTTTTCAAGCTGTCTTCATCTTATATATTCGAATAAAATCATGTTAATGTTGTTTGGTGGTCAAAATTTCAATGAAACGCGAAAGTTCATCAGTAATAGTTTCTTTTTCCACCATAATACTGTCTTCATGTGGGACATTTTTGGCGTTTGGGTACAATCAATCTATCTTGCTAATCATTTGGTGGACAAAATTTTAATGAACAACGAAAGTTCATCAGTAATGTATTCTTTTTCCACCAAAATTTTGTCTTCATGTGGTACATTTTCCAAGCTGTCTTCATCTTATATATTCGAATAAAATCATGTTAATGTTGTTTGGTGGTCAAAATTTCAATGAAACGCGAAAGTTCATCAGTAATAGTTTCTTTTTCCACCATAATACTGTCTTCATGTGGGACATTTTTGGCGTTTGGGTACAATCAATCTATCTTGCTAATCATTTGGTGGACAAAATTTTAATGAACAACGAAAGTTCATCAGTAATGTATTCTTTTTCTACCAAAATTTTGTCTTCATGTGGTACTTTTTCCAAACCGTCCTCATCTTATATATTCGAGTAAAATCATGTTAATGTTGTATGGTGGTCAAAATTTCAATGAAACGCGAAAGTTCATCAGTAACAATTTCTTTTTCCACTATAATACTGTCTTCATGTGGGATAATTTTAGCGTTTGGGTACAATCAATCTATCTTGCTAATCATTTGGTGGACAAAATTTTAATGAACAACGGAAGTTCATCAGTAATGTCTTCTTTTTCCACCAAAATTTTGTCTTCATGTGGTACATTTTCCAAGCTGTTCTCATCTTATATATTTGAATAAAATCATCTTAATGTTGTTTGGTGGCCAAATTTTCGGTGGAAAGCGAAAGTTCATCAGTAATAGTTTCTTTTTCCACAATGAAACTGTCTTCATGTGGTACATTTTTGGCGTTTGGGTACAATTAATCTATCCTAGTAATCATTTGGTGGTCAAAATTTCAACGAAAAGGAAAATTCATCAGTGTTATTTTTTCCACCAAAATTTTGTCTCCATTTGGTACATTTTTCCAAGCTTTCCTCATATATATTCCTAGGGCGCCGTCATCATTTAATACTCCATTAAAGCTTAAGGAAAATTAAGAAATGCGATAGAGCGAAAACAATTTTATATTGCATCGCAAAAAGGAAACAAAACGAATATCTTTCAGATGTTGGTCCAGATCCAAGACGAAGATTTTGCATCATCACAATGTTGCACAAAAATCGATGATGTAAATTTAATTCAGTTCATCTGCGCTCGAACTATAAAATCAATTACGTTATGCGGTTAATAAAGAAGTCAGATAGGTGTGACCTTTAAATAGTTAAAAAACAAAAATCCTAGTTTACTGCACGCATCAATTTGTACGTAAATGTTAAGTATTTCCAGTCGTTGTTAATATCTGAATTTAATAGTACTCCTTATGTAATAACTGCTGAGAAACTTCTAAGACGCCTTCTCTGATATTTATACAATCCGTAATCTCGATGCTCCATTTGTTTCCCATATCTGCTATTCGAGCATTCTTGTTAAGCGCTAAGGTCACGCCTAATTGTAAAACTCATTAGATGCCCAACAATTAATTACATGGTAAAGTTTGATATATTAACTTAATGTGGTGGAAAAGTTCACTGGCATTTCACGTCAATTACGTGATGATTATAGGAAGGTTGTTATCGTAAACACAATAAAAATATCGTTCAAAATAAACCAAACTGGCTTCCTCTTCAGATAGATTGATGGAGCGGCTTTAAAATCCTCTAGAGCGATTTCCGTCGTGATTGAGAACAAAATAATGAAATTGCGACTGCACCACTGACAGGTGACGAATCAATTTGCATTTTATATTTTAATTAACGCCTTCGTTCGCTCGACTAATTTGAAGCAAGGCCATGACGAAATTGTGGGTTGCCTATAGAACTACCTTAGCGATGTTCTGTATTTCTTGGTGCATACTTTGAGCACAAAATAATTCTTCTTTCTGCTAAAACTACCTAGTCTTTGTTTGCGTTTAGGTTAGAGCTAAGAAGCCACGGTCCAATACTACTTTACTATTAATATTACTATTGTATACAAGTATATTAAAATATAAAAAAATACACTAAAAACATTTCTACAGTCTAACTCTTCTAACATTCTGACAAAGTAGCTGCAGAAAAATCTCTTTTTTTAAATTTTTTTCAAATTTCGATTTCGTTAATAATTTTTTTAAGTTTTTTTTAAGTTCAAGTTTCCTCTTAGCGTCCAACTCTTTTTTCTAACTAGCAACAAGTTTAATTCTTACGTGTTTATTTTTGGCAATTTTGGGAATTATTGTTGTTATCTAAATTTGTAATGCCGAAATGCGTTTGATTCTTCCGAATTTTGAAAATAACTTTTGCTATAAAGTTAAATATCGTTTTTTTTTTGAAAATTTTCGAAAAACGAATGTAGAACCGTCAGATTTAAATTGGAAGTTTGGACGAAAAAAGACCAAATTTCACGAAAATCCCGAAATTTAGGGAAAAAGTCCAAATTTTAGGAAAAACGTTGAAAATGTTGAGAAAAAAATAGCAAATTTAGAGAAAAATTCGATATTTTATTTTAAGCGCCCAAGATTTCTTAGATACATAAAAGAATGTTAAGAAAACTAGAATACAAACGTGTTCAACTTATGCACATTCATTTTAGAATACGTGGATGCTCCTGAAAGATCCCGAATGTTGCCCCTAAATTTAGGGACAAACTTCAAAATTGGCAACCCCGCAAATAGCGCAATTCCATGATAAAGATAAAACTGTCGAGATTGGAGTAGAAATTTTAGAAAAAAATGAGACATTTCGGTTTTAAATTTGAAACTTTCGGAAATCGAATGTAGAACCGTCAGATTCAAATTGGGAATTTGGAAGAAAAAAGACCAAATTTCACGAAAATCCTGAAATTTACGGGAAAAGTCCAAATTTTAGGAAAAAGGTTGAAACTGTAGTTTGAACCTAAAAATCTTGAGAAAAAATATCAAATTTGGAGAAAAACTCGATATTTTATTTAAAATACCAAAGGTTTACTAGATACATAAAAAAATATCAAAAAGACTCAAAATGAAACCTTTTCAACTCATGCACATTCATTTTACAACACGTGGATGCCCCAAAAAGATCCCTAATTTTGTCCATAAATTTAGGAAGAAAACTTCATAATTGGCAACCCCGCAAATAGCGAAATTACGCGACAAAGGTGAAAATTTCGAGACTAAAGTAGACATTTCAGGAGAAGATAGACATTTCGATTTTAAAATCGACATTTTCGGAAAACGAATGTAGAACCGTCAGATTTAAAGTAGGAATTTGGAAGAAAAAAGACTAGATTTTACGAAAAATCCCCAAATTTACGGAAAAAGTCCACATTTTAGGAAAAACGTTATAACTATAGTTTAAACTGAAAATCTTGAAAAATAGACTGATTTTAGATGGTTTTTTTTGTCATTTCGATTTTTTTTTTAAAGAATTTAACTTTTTTTTTAAGATTGAATTTTATGACGAGATGATGAGATTTTATTTTAAAAATTTCGAGCCTTTCTGAAAATTTCGACTCTTTTTTTAAGTTTTTTAATAGCTTTCACAATTTTTAATAGTTTGACCATTTTGAAGATTTGGACTTTTTTTCTGAAATAACGAATTTTGTCGAAAATTTTATTTATTTAGAAATTTCTACCATTTTTCAATTTGACTTCGATTTTTTGTTAAATGCGAACTATGTTAATACTTTTATATTTTTTTTCTTAAAATTCAAAGTTCAAAATCTTGGTATTTTCTTCAAATCTACAAATATTTTTTTAAACTTTGATTTATTCTAGAAACCTGGAAATGTTTCTAAAATTTTTATGAAAAATGTCAGATATCGAAATTCTGAAATCCTGAGTTTTTTGAATTTGGAATTTTAATTCGAAATGTCTAGAAAAGTCTACATTTAGAGTAAATAAACAATAATTATGACTATTTTTACTAAAAATAAGCAGAATTCATTAATTAACATTTTTTTAAATATTTGCTTTTTTAGAAATTTTAAATTTCCAAACAAATAGTAGGATATCTTAATTCTTAACAAATTTACACTGTTCGAACTCGAAATTTTTAGTTTGTTAAATCCTAAATTTTAGAAATAAGTTGACATTTAAAGTTACTCTCTGAATCCGAAGAAAAAAGAAGCTATAATTTCTGAAAAAAAAGCTTTGAAGTTAAAATTTTCTAAAAAATATCTCTAATTTCCAAAAGATAAAATCTATTAACAAAAGCTAATCACACTCAACATTTTGTTTTGAAACAAAATTCAAAAAATAAGCTATGATATTTCCTGAAACTTTTAATGTTTTCTCAAAATAACCACGGGATCTTTTAAATTAAATGTCTAGAAAGAAAGTCAAAATATTTTAAAGAACTCTGAATTTTGAATCAGTGCTAATGGAAAAATTTTGAAAAATAAACTTAAGACATTAAGCTCATCTTTTTTCAAAATTTCGACTTTAATGTTGACATTTGTAAACTAGTCGTAAAAAGTTGTAAAAATTTTATAAATCAAGTTTTTCTAAAAATATGAATTTAAAGTTGAAATGTCGTGATTAAAAGTAAAATAAATTCTTAATTAAAGTTGATATTTGATAACTAAGATAAAAATTTTAATGGTTTTTTAAAAGTTTTCACTTGGAAGTCGAATTTTGGAGGATAAAGTCGAATTTTTGAAATCTTAATCGAAATATAAACAAATTAACTTTATAACAAAAAATTTCGAAATTTTTTATTAGGTAAAAACTTTTTAAAAAAATTAGAAAATTCGAATTAAAGTGATGGGTAAAAGTTATTAAGTAAATCCTGAATTTTCCAACTTAAAAATGCTCGTTTTGTGTACAACTTAAAATTTATAAAAGAATCTACATTTTAGACATTTTTTTAAAAGTTCAATCGCCATGCTAGAAAAATTATTGACGAAATTCATGAAAATAACTTATTTAAAAATGTCCTCTCAAAATAATGACTTATAAGCTATTTTGATTTTTTAGTAAAGGGTCTAATATTCAAAATTTTATTCTAATACCGAATTTAAAATATAAATTTTTAAATTCCAAAACTGTAAAACTTTTATCACAAGATCTAAGTTTTTCTCAAAATTTTGTGTTAAATCTCGAAAAATTGCTTGTATAAATTTTCAGTTCCTCTCAAAATTTGAATTTTTTTTCTCAAAATGGGGTGTTTAAGCTTACTTGCATTATTTAACATTATTTTAATAGAATTTAGAAGATAAGATTGAAATCTCAAATAATAAAAAAAAAGAAATTTCAAGAAAAGTTTAAAATTTTTTAGAAAAAGTCAAAATTTTGAAAAAAATACGAATGAGTTCAAGACAAAAATTTTAAGATTTAGGGAGAAAATTCAACAATGAACTCGAAATTTTAAGAACTTTTTTATTTGAAACTGTCATACTCCTTCTGAATATTCTGAGTATAACCTAAAATCTATTTTTTTTAATTTCGGCTGAGATTTCAAAAAGTTTTTTTTTTTTTTTTGTTAATTGTGTTTTGACCTGTTAGTGCCATTTTTTGAGTATTTTACCTTTTTGGTGCCTTCTTTAGATTTTCGTTGTTGTCTAATTTAACATTTTGTTCACCTTTTTACATTGCTTGATTGTGCTTAAAATCCGGTCTCTAATAATAAGAAAGGGCGTCAAATTTGAACAAAAAAAAACATCCTTGCATTTCAACACGAAAACAAAATGATCCATTAAAAATGGTTTTTAAAAAGGTCGCACATCTGGAAAGTTCAGTTCTATCTAAGTGTGAAGCCAAAAAATTTCGTAACCCTCTGGTTACGGGCCTGATTTAGACGCTGCAGGCAACTTGCCACAGTTTATAGTTTGCGGCGTCGACGAATAGGTGGCGATAGTTCAGTGTTTTCCAAAGTGTATTACGCGTATCCCCAGGATATAATCTTCTTGCCCCAGGAGTAAGAGAAAAGTTTGGTGGGGGTACGTTCTGCATCCCCACGAACGCATCTTCTTTGCCTTCAGCGACAATTACGCTAACGTTAACCATTCGGCTCGGTTTTTCGATGTCAATGTCGGCTTGCTTTGAATTCCACCCCTTCTTTTTCTGATTCGTGCGCTGTGATTCCCACAACTACGACGTTCTCGAACGGTTTCTGCTTTTCCTCAGCTTTGAAGCTTTCTGGCTTGTAATCCTTAATAAAGATGACTCAAATATTAAAAATTAATTGTTTGGATAAACGCAATAAAACTAAATCAGCTTATACAGCTTTAAAGAGTTCGTAGAGATTACAGAATGATGTTTTGTTCAAATTCGTTGGTACGTTCAGCAGATAGATAGACAAACGCCCTTTCGCATTTATGTATTTAGGATGAAATTTTTAACGAGGGGTACTCAACGTCACGAAAAATTATGTGAAGGATATATAGACGTCGAGTTTGAAAAACAATGCGTTAGTTATACCACGTAATTGGGGCATGTAGAGACCTCCAGCAATGCGAGTGTCGAGGTTCGTTTCCCTTTAGGTAGATAGGAGTTGGTAGCATTTAAACCTTACACCAAAGTTTCCAAAAAACTGCAACTAATGGTGCCACTGCATTTCATAGAATATCCAAACCAGTTAGTGCTTCAATAAAGCTATCGCTGATAGCGAAAGTAACGATTTTATGCACGATATTCTTTAAAGTTGACCATGACATTCATATCGTGATTTTAAAAATTAGCATGTTATTGATATTCAGAGGTATGCAAATGAGATACCGACACAGGTGGTTATGCATTTTTACAGTTAAATTTAGGAGTACACTTGAAAAAACGAAATAAAAAAGTTTTGTTTATAATTAGGTAGGTTAACATTCATTTGATGGATTTGAACTTGTTAACTCAGTTCATAAATTGGAAACTTGCAAATAATAATCCTCTTTTTGCACATTGTTTTCTTGGGCCACCCGTTTTTATGCATTTTTATTAGTATAGTCCATATTCGCCAGGCTTCAGAAGCTAAGAATCTGAATGAACTATTTGTGATTTGATTTTTAATAGATAATCAGACACTAATTGTTGTTTTAGAGTTTTTTGAAGGTCATCAAAGATTTCAATTTAATCCCCAAAACCTACTCCAACTTCTGTTACGTCTAGGAAAACAGGAATTCTTTTCGCAACTAAGCGTTTTAACTTCTATCTTAAAAGATCAGCTCGTCAAAATTTCGTTCCATTTAAAACTAAACTTTTTCTAAAACATTGGTCGCCTTAATTTTTCTAGAATTTTTCATTTTTACAAAATATCGACCTCTTGGGCTTAGAGTGTGCTCGAAATTTTGAGAAAAAAGTTAACATTTCGAGATGAAGGTCGAAATTGAAAAAAACAAATTTAAAAGAATGTAAGGTTTAATTAGACGCGAGAAATTAAAGTAAAAATGTGTCGAAAAGTCAAAATTTGTACAAAAGCATCAAAATTTGGAATTTAGAGTTGATAATTTAAAATTTTGATTGCTCAATTCAGAAACTACTTTTATGGATCTTTAGGAAGAGTTTAACATAGACAATAGTTTATAACTTTTTAGATCTAACAGTAACAAGTGTATTCTTTCATGTCAAGTTGGACACCACGATGAAAACGTATTGCAAGAAATTTACTTTGGTAAACATCATCCCACACGCAAGTTAGTTATGTAAGAAGACCTCCTTACATCTATCGTTCCAGGTGATGAGGTTACTTTATAACAGAAATTATTTAAGATGTTTGCATAAGTGAAGAATAATGAAAAGATGGAGAACCCACACGGTTTTAATTCATATGCTTGAAAAATATGTAGCTACCACACCCTTTAACCTAAGCAGGCAATATTTAATGATGAAATCAGATCATGATATTGAAGGTCAACTTTTGTGTTCATTTTTGTCCCACTATTTTAATATTTTATTTTAATATTAATATTAATGATGCAATTACATTTAACGAGCAGCCTAATTACTGAACTTAAAAAGGGCCTGAAAAGGAGGCTCTGATTTAATCGCAGAACAAATTTCCTGTTTTTTTTTTTTAAAGAAAAACAACTTTTACTGACGTTACGAAACAATTATGTATTTAATTAGAGATGGATTAAAAAGTTGATTTTAATAGCATAACTTCCAGCGAGTGCGTTATATAACCAAATATTGCGATTTATCACAAAGGAAAAACTAGTCCTCAGAAATTAATACCAGGTTTTTATTGTTAGAAAAACCTACCGTCGTTAAAATGGGGAATAATTTGCTGCTACATAATCGCCCTAGGTTCGTATTATGTAAAATAAACGAGTTATAGACAATTTTGCGTGTAATTAACGCTGTTAGATGATAATTTTTTTGTATTCTGCTAAATAATCTTACAATAGCGCAAATGTTATAAAACATTTCCGATAAGTAGTTGATTATTTCTGGGAGAAGTATCAATTCTTTTCTGAGACATATTCCAGTAATGATATCCTGGTTGAATCAGGGTACGTCTGCTAAGTTGAACCAATGCAATCATTTCAGTTAAAAATGAATATATTGTTACGGGCTTATCGGTTCGCATTGATTAACACATTGAATAATACCCACTTTATTATCAAACTAAACTCGGATCACTACAACTGAACAATAACTCACTTATGTACTTCTAACTACTAATCACTAATTACACTAACTGACTAACTAACTGATTCACACGTGAATTGAAAATAATACCCACTTTATTACTAAAGTAAACTTGGATGACCACCATTGAACAATTAACTCACTTCTTATTGACTTCTACTAACTCACTAATTACACTGACTCTAACTGACTCGAGAGAAAGCTGACCGCCTTATATAGTTTGGCATCCAGGTTCTAGAACAATCCGGCAGATAAGGTTTGCCGAAATTTCGGGAACGCTTATCTGCCGTTTGCTTCGTTATCGCGGCCGCTTTCCCCTTATCAAATCTTTCTAGAAACTATTCTTATGCACTAAATTTTACAATTAACATTTCGTTACAATATTTATCTATATTTTTTTTGGTGCTTGGTTATCTTCAAAAATTGAAATACAAATCTTGTCCCCTGAAACCAAGAAAGATTAAAAAACACAACAACACTAGCATCTTCAGAGAGATACTGTCTGTTTAAGCTTCCATTCAGAAAAATGCATTTGTTTAAATACCATCATCGTTGTTCTCAGTGTGAAACACTTGCATGAAATTCGAGTTGATGATCGTCAGCACACTCGCCTTATTGCATCTTCCGCTCGACGAAATAATATCCTGTTTCTTCTACACGTTGCCCCTCAGTCATATTAAACATATGAAGCTACTGGGTTATAAAAAACTTCACTTTAATTGAATGCATCGAGTTACATAAAAATAAACAGAAACGTTATTTGGAAGTAGGAAGTTCTCATTCATTAGTGGCCCCATGTTTACGTCTAAGTATCAGAAAAAAGTGAATTTGGTGGGTAAACTTTATAAGGATTTTCAGCACATATTCTATCACGTGGCCGATCATGGAAAGGTAACTGTTTTAAAATTTATTCTTGTTCATAATTCATAAACTATGGTTTGTTGTTGTTTGGAATTTATGAATTATGAATATCGACTAATATGAGGAAGTAAGAGTTAAAACAATCAATGAGTTATTCTCAAGCAAACAAGCAGAGACCGTGATCATCGTATTGTTGCTTGTACATTTTTAATCGATGGGGTTTGGCAGGATATGTTGGGTTTGATTTGCTGTGACATGGTTTTAAAAACTAGTAAAGTTCGATATCAGTGAAATCTTATAACAGGGATCCAATTAGCGCATCACATTAATGTAATTTATAGTTGGATGAAAATCACTCTTATTCATATAGTTACTGTCTGAATAAATAACAAAGTGTTCCTAAATGATCGGTGTTAGAGACTAATCGGTGTATGCTACATTCGTCATTCATCATTCGTCGACGACTCCCTATCGAATCGTCATCGACTCGACGTGGAGTTACGAGTGTCGTATCAAGGTGGCAGCAATATATTAAGATCAAAACTCTTCACCTAACAGGCACACGACATTCAGTTTCATAGATAGCAAGTGAGAGGGGACGGGATTGCATTCTATTTGTCTCAATTAAAATTATTTTTCATGTGTGCAAAAACCAAAAACTAGTACAATAATTCGTTATATTTTGTGCTTATTGCTATAAATTTTAATGGAAAAATTTTGATGAAAAAATGTTAAACGTTTGAACTTGAAATGTTGGAATTCTTTGTAAATTTTGGAGATTAATTTCGAAATTATGAAGAAAAAACTAAAACTTTCGAAAAAAATAAAAAAATCTATTAAAATGTTTAAAATTTAAGTCACAGATTGAAGAAAAAGGTAAATATTGAGGTATTTCGATTGTTTTGTAATGAAATATCCTCCAAAATTCGTAAACGACTCGTGGACCATCAAAAACAAAATGATTTTATGATAAAATTTGGTACTTCATCAGTATTCGCTGGTTTTCCCCGAAAATTCCCAAATGGGAATATCCTGATCAAAATAATTTTGAGCTAAAACATTGAACATTTGATAGTTCATTAGTATTTCAATCGTTTTGCCACGAAACATTCTTCGAGAATCACAGGCAAAGTATTCCTGAGTTAAAAAGTTGGATATTTGATGGTTCACCTAGCAGTTGTTTTCTTTTGAAGTCTCTAAAATGTTTTGAGCTAAAATGTGCTCTTGGAGGTCCACAGGCAAAATAATATTAAGGTAAAAAGTTGAGTATTTGTTTGTTCATCAGTATTGCAATTGTTTTCCCATGAAATCTTCTCTAAAATTCACAAGTGTCCTCATGAAGAGGATCTTCAGGAGACCAGGAGATCAAAGTAATTTGGAGCTAATACTTTGGGCATTTGGTAGTTCGTCAATATTTCAATTGTTTGGTCACGAAAATTTTCTACAATTCACAAATGTGCTCTTGGAGGTCCACAAGCAAAACGATATTAAGTTAAAAAGTTGGGTATTTGGTCCTCCATTAGTTTTGCACTTATTTTCCCATGAAATCTACTCTAAAATTCGCAAGTGTCGTTATGAAGAGGATCTTCAGAAGATCAGGAGATCAAAGTAATTTGGAGCTAATACTTTGAGCATTTGGTAGTTTGTCAATATTTCAATTGTTAAGTCACGAAAATTCTCTACAATTCGCAAATATGCTCTTGGAGGTTCACAAGCAAAATATTGATAAGTTAAAAAGTTGATTATTTGGTCGTTCATTAGTATTGCAATTGTTTTCTCATGAAATCTTCCCTAAAGTTCACAAATGTTCTTGTGGAGGATCCTGATCACAGTAATTTTGAGATAAGATTTGGACATTTGGTAGTTCATCTCTATTTCAATGGTTTGTTCACAAAATATCCCCTACAATTCAAAATTGTGCTCTTGGAGGTCCACAGGCAAAATAATATTAAGGTAAAAAGTTGAGTATTTGTTTGTTCATCAGTATTGCAATTGTTTTCCCATGAAATCTTCTCTAAAATTCGCAAGTGTCCTCATGAAGAGCATCTTCAGGAGAGCAGGAGATCAAAGTAATTTGGAGCTAATACTTTGGGCATTTGGTAGTTCGTCAGTATTTCAATTGTTTGGTCACGAAAATTCTCTCTAACTGACAAATGTGCTCTTGGAGGTCCACAGCCGAAATATTGATAAGTTAAAAAGTTGATTATTTAGTCGCTCATCAGTATTGCAATCGTTTTTCCATGAAATCTTTTCTAAAATTCGCAAATGTTTTTGTGGAGGATCCTGATCACAATAATTTTGAGATAAGATTTGGACATTTGGTAGTTCATCTGTATTTCAATGGTTTGTTCACAAAATATCCCCTACAATTCAAAATTGTGCTCTTGGAGGTCCACAGGCAAAATAATATTAAGGTAAAAAGTTGAGTATTTGTTTGTTCATCAGTATTGCAATTGTTTTCCCATGAAATCTTCTCTAAAATTCGCAAGTGTCCTCATGAAGAGCATCTTCAGGAGAGCAGGAGATCAAAGTAATTTGGAGCTAATACTTTGGGCATTTGGTAGTTCGTCAATATTTCAATTGTTTGGTCACGAAAATTTTCTACAATTCACAAATGTGCTCTTGGAGGTCCACAAGCAAAACGATATTAAGTTAAAAAGTTGGGTATTTGGTCCTCCATTAGTATTGCACTTCTTTTCCCATGAAATCTACTCTAAAATTCGCAAGTGTCGTCATGAAGAGGATCTTCAGAAGATCAGGAGATCAAAGTAATTTGGAGCTAATACTTTGAGCATTTGGTAGTTTGTCAATATTTCAATTGTTAAGTCACGAAAATTCTCTACAATTCGCAAATATGCTCTTGGAGGTCCACAAGCAAAATATTGATAAGTTAAAAAGTTGATTATTTGGTCGTTCATTAGTATTGCAATTGTTTTCTTATGAAATCTTCTCTAAAGTTCACAAATGTTCTTGTGGAGGATCCTGATCACAGTAATTTTGAGATAAGATTTGGACATTTGGTAGTTCATCTGTATTTCAATGGTTTGTTCACAAAATATCCCCTACAATTCAAAATTGTGCTCTTGGAGGTCCACAGGCAAAATAATATTAAGGTAAAAAGTTGAGTATTTGTTTGTTCATCAGTATTGCAATTGTTTTCCCATGAAATCTTCTCTAAAATTCGCAAGTGTCCTCATGAAGAGCATCTTCAGGAAAGCAGGAGATCAAAGTAATTTGGAGCTAATACTTTGGGCATTTGGCAGTTCGTCAATATTTCAATTGTTTGGTCACGAAAATTTTCTACAATTCACAAATGTGCCCTTGGAGGTCCACAAGCAAAACGATATTAAGTTAAAAAGTTGGGTATTTGGTCCTCCATTAGTATTGCACTTATTTTCCCATGAAATCTTCTCTAAAATTCGTAAACGTTCTCATGGTGCATCCTGATCAAAATAATTTTGAGCTAAAACGTTGGACATTTATTAGTTAATCAGTATTTCAATCGTTTTGCCACGAAACTTTCCCTTCTTGAAGGATCAGAGGCACAATAGTATTATGTTAAAAAAATCGGATATTTGGCGGTTCATCTGGTAAACGTTTCCTATGAAATCTCTTATTTCAATCTTAAACTCGAAATTTCAAATTGAAACCAAAAATTCTTATAAACTCACATTGTTTTTTAAATCAGCTGTTCCACAAAATTGATTTTTTCGTAAACGAAGTCAAAATTTTAAAACTGAAGTCAAAATTTTAAAACTGAAATCAAAATCTTAAAACTGAAGTCAAAATTTTAAAACCGAAGTCAAAATTTCAATATAAATTGGACCATTTCGGAAACAATTGGACTTTGAAGTTGGAAAAAAATGTCAACGTAAAAAAACGCATTCGTTAATAATTTAACAAGTTCAAGCGATACAAGTGTATTAAAAAAATCTATCAAAGTGTAATAATGTTCAAGTTTTATCACGTTCCATTGTAATTTAACGTATAACTTTTAATTATCTAATTAATATTTTGTGATCAATTATGAATCATGAATCCACGCTAATCTCTCCCATTATTATTCATCCGATTGTAGGCAGACTGATGAATTTTATTACTTTGAAAAAAAAAAAATCGAAATGCTATTGCAGCCAAACACATGGTACTTTTCTAACAGTAGTAAAGTACGGGGAAGAGAACGAGCACGAGCGTTAATTATAGACTCTCCTCTTATTATAGAGAGACGTAACGACGCGTTGGTCTGACATAACTAAACTTACGGGTTAACATTTTTAAACAATTAACGTGGTAGTGAGTAGTAGTGTAAGTGGTAAATTAACGTGACTTCGAACAGTGTCATTGATATCCGCTGATTATTTTGGTGCTTTTTGTTTGTTTGTTTGCACGATTTTATAGTGCGGTTGCTAGTGTCGTGTCTATCGGGGGATATCTATAGCTGAATAGTAAATAAACATTTCATCAGAGCAAACAGGATCATTTATATTTTTAACTGTAACATAAACATACTTGTTACATTTCAGTATTTGTGGAGTATTTTACGTATTTAAAATGATATCAGTCTGTAGGTAATAGAAATCTCTCTGAAGATGATAGCTTGGCTGTCGAAACACGTTAGGGCAACCTTTGTTGTGTTTTTTAATCTTTCTTGGTTTCAGGGGACAAGTTTTCAATTTTTAATAGAAATTTAAATTTAAATTTGACAGAGTTGAAGTTGAGTTTTCGAATTTGAATATTCCTGAAATTTGACTTCTCTTATCAAAATCTGTTCGAATTTTAATACCAAAATTCGTCGTTTTTTTAAATCTCGCCATCTCTAAAATTTCGACTTTTTTTTGAAGGTTTCGACTTTCTTTTTAGTATGACTACCTTTGTTGTGTTTTTTAATCTTTATTGGTTTCAGGGGACAAGTTTTGTATCTCAATTTTTAATAGAAATTCAAATTTAAATTTGACAGAGTTGAAGTTGAGTTTTCGAATTTAAATATTCCAGAAATTTGACTTCTTTCATCAAAATCTGTTCGAATTTTTACACCAAAATTCGTCGTTTTTTTAAATCTCGCCATTTCTTAAATTTCGACTTTTTTTTTAAGGTTTCGACTTTTTTTTAGTATGTCTACCTTTGTTGTGTTTTTTAATCTTTCTTGGTTTCAGGGGACAAGTTTTGTATCTCAATTTTTAATAGAAATTCAAATTTAAATTAGACAGAGTTGAAGTTGAGTTTTCGAATTTAAATATTCCTGAAATTTAACTTCTTTCATCAAAATCTGTTCGAATTTTTATACCAAAATTCGTCGTTTTTTTAAATCTCGCCATTTCTCAAATTTTGACTTTTTTTTGAAGGTTTCGACTTTTTTTTAGTATGACTACCTCTGTTGTGTTTTTTAATCTTTCTTGGTTCCAGGGGACAAAATTTGTATCTCAATTTTTAATAGAAATTCAAATTTAAATTTGACAGAGTTGAAGTTGAGTTTTCGAATTTAAATATTCCTAAAATTTACCTTCTTTTATCAAAATCTGTTCGAATTTTTATATCAAAATTCGTTGTTTTTTTAAAACTTGCCATTTCTCAAATTTCGACTTTTTTTTGAAGGTTTTGATTTTTTTTTTAATACGACTCAATTTCGCCTTAAAATCAAAAAAATCAATCAAAATCTTCTAACAAAAGAGTAAAAATTTTGAGAATAATATTTATTTGGGGATTTTGAAAAATAATTTTTTGGAAACTTTGACTTTTTGTAAAAAACTTTTTCGAAAAAGCTTCTTGTAAAAAACTTTTTCTAAAAAGCTTTTTCTAAAAAACTTTTTCTAAAAAATTGTTTTTAAAAAACTTTTTGTAAAAAGGCAAAGAATTCGACAACATTTTTTTTTGGAAAATTCAACTCAAACCCAACTTTTTGGAATTCCCAACTTGTTTTTCAAAATTTCGACGTTCGTTTCGATGTTAGACATTTTCTGCGATCACGGTGGGGCAGGGTAGGGAGCTTGTCTTTCTCTTCATTCAGGTGGTCATTAGAAAGTAAATGTGCAGCCGAGAAATTTTGACTTTTCTCGAAATTCGTCTATTTTCGAAAATTTCGACTAAAATTTGTGTGCCGTTGAAAAATTTCGACTATTTACTAAATTTTGTTTTTCGAAATTTCAATCTTTTTCTCAACATTTCGATCTTATTTTAGAAATTTCGAATTTCTCTCAACATTTCGAATTTCTTTCAAAATTTCGAATTTTTCTCAAAATTTCGAATTTTTCTCAAAATTTCGAATTTCTCTCAAAATTTCGAATTTCTCTCAAAGTTTCGAATTTCTCTCAAAATTTCGAATTTCAAAATTTATATTTGAACTAATTTGTCAGATAGTTTTACTAATTTCAACAATTTTTTTTCAAAACAAAACCATAAAAATGTTTATAAAATAATATTTTATTTGAATTGAAGATTAAAATTAATTAATATTTATTTTAATTATCAAATTCTGGCCTCTTATCGACATTTTGGGAAAAAGTTCTGAAAGCTTCGTCAACATTTTTTGCAAAGTTTGTTTTAAATTCCATTTTAATGTTGACATTTCTATTTTTGTAATTTCGAGTTTTAGTTGGAAAAATCGACTGTAAATTTATAATTCTTGAAATTCGATTATTTTTTAATGGCGAGAGTAAATTGGTAAAAATCTGAAATACAGAACTTGTCCCCTGAAATCAAGAAAGATTAAAAAACACAACAAAAGTTGCTGCACTAACGCGTTTCGATAGCCAAGCTGTCGAAAGTATCTCTCTGAAGATGACAACGCGTTAGAGCAACGTTTCTTGGTCTCAGGGGACAAGTTCTGTATTTCAATTTTTCAAGATAACCAAGGATCAGTCCGTTCCACCAAACTTATTATCTAGTTTTACACCAAATGTTTTTCATTCGCTTTCATAGCTTGGATAAGTTAGCTTTTTACTGAAAATCGAGTATCCCAATATATCGCTTGAAGAGGTTTGTTTTGCAAATGCCTTTCACTTTTTTTTATGTTACTATGTTTGCTCTCGTTGTATTATGTCATACAATTTAGTTCCTCAACCTACAGCTACTTACTCAAAAAAGGAAACCAATTATAAACTGTTACTCCGCACACAACAAACATATTTATTGCAATTGTTGTATCATAAATTAGGAATTTGAGAACATATTTGTGGTAATTGTCGTAAAATAACCTCATACCTTCCGCGACAAGATAATTACGAAAGTATATCTTAGTAATTCACGTCTTGTTATTTGACAGATAAAGAAATAATCTTATTTTTACTTATCTTTTACAACACTACGTTCAAATAGAGTTAATATTATATTTTTGGGAGATAGTACATTTCATTCTTTAAATGTGTAATTACAACCCAAAATAAAATAAAAATTTGTCGAAATTCATCATTTTGGAAGCAAAAATTTATGTTTTTTTTTGTGCAACGGAGTGGTCCTTGGTTATATTCAAAAATTGAAATACAAATCTTCAAATCTGAAACCAAAAAAAAATAAAAAACACAACAAAGGTTGCTTTAATAACGCGTTTCGATAGCCAAGCTATCATCTGCAGAGAGGTACTAAATATCTAACCAAGTATCTCTCTGAAACGCGATGGAGCAACCTTTGTTGTGTTTTTTAATCTTTCTTGATTTTAGGGGACAATATTTGTACTTCAATTTTTTAAGTAACCGTTCCACCAAAAAAAAAAATCATTCCCTGCAGGGAGGGGACAAGATTTGTATTCGACTTAAGTCAAAATTTGAAATTTTTAATTAACATAAATGGATTTGATGGAACGGACTGGTCCTTGGTTATCTTCAAAAATTGAAACACAGAACTTGTCCCCTGAAATCAAGAAAAATTAAAAAACTAAAAAACACAAAAAAATTAAAAAACACAACAAAGGTTGCTCCTTTGCAACCTTTGTTGTGTTTTTTAATTTTTCTTGGTTTCAAGGGACAAGTTCTGTGTTTTAACATAAATGGAAATTGTGAAAGATAAAAAAAAGAAAAGCGTAAACAACTCCTGAAGCCAAATTTTCCAGAAGAGCATTCAAATTTCAGGATCAACGGTAAAATTTCGCAAAAAGCGTTGAAATTTCCATTTTACAAACGAAATATCAGAAAAAACTTTACAATTTGATGGTAACCAAAAATGGGTTGTGGAAAAAATCGAAATTTCAAGAAACTGTAGTTACAAAAAAACTTTTGATAGAAAAATTCCAGGAAAAGAAGAAAATTTCGACTTTAAACCGAAAATTTGGACAACAAATTCCAAATGTTGTGTGAAGTTATTTGTGAGGAAAAACTGACATATTTCTGAAAAATCCAATGTTTACTTTTAAATTTAAAAAAAATTGCAATTTCGAGATTAAAGTCGAGATCTTGAAGCTGGTGGAAAAATCAAGATCTTAAGGTAAACGTGTGGAGGCTTAAGTAAGGAATTTTGAGAACGAAATCGTCATTTCTAGTTAACTTTCGAAGTTTTAACCTTAATTTCAAAATTTTGGCTTTAAACTTTTGTTTTTGTTGAACTTTGAAATTCCAGATCTCTAGAACAAATTCGAAATATCTAGTCTATGGCCAAAATTTAAAGAAAAAACTAAAACTCTTGATGTTGGATAGAAATCTTAGGAAATATAAATATTTGAAAAAAAAAATGAGTCGAAATTTTAAGAAAAACTCGATAATTTCTATGTTAAGGTCAACATTTCGAGAAAAAAGTTGAAATTTGAGAAAAAAAAACGAAATTTCACGAAAAAGGTCGAAATGTTAAGAAAAAAGTCAAAATTTCGAGAAAAAAGGCCGAAATTTAAGAAAAAAGTCGAAATTTCGAGAAAAAAGTCGAAATTTCGAGTTTAAAATCGAAGTTTGGAAAAAAAAGTAGAAAATTTCTAAAGATAACGTGATTTTTAATCGATGTCCTTTCTGCGCCTTTGTAACATTTCGAAAAAGTTGAAATTTTCAGATAAAAGACGAATTTTGAGAAAAAAGTCGAATTTTGAGAAAAAAGTCGAATTTTGAGAAGAAAGTCGAATTTTGAGAAAAAAGTCGAAATTTAAGAAAAATGTTGAAATTTTGAGAAAAAAAAATCGAAATGCTGAGTTCAAATTCGACATTTCGAGAAAAAAGTCGAAATTTGAGAAAAACTTCGACTTTTTCTTGACATTTCAAGGTTAAAGTAGAATGTTCGAGAAAAAATTCGAAATTTCGAGTTTAAAGTCCACATTTTACAAAAGCGTAGAAAGGCATTGATTAAAAAAAATTATATGTTGAAATTTCGACATTTTACGTAAAAATGACATTAATTTAAAAAAATATTTTAAGAGATTTTGACTTGTTTCTCGAAATGTCGTTTTTTTCGAAATTTCGACTTTAATCTCGAAATTTCGGATTTAAACTCGAAATTTCGGATTTAAACTCGAAATTTCGGATTTAAACTCGAAATTTCGGATTTAAACTCGAAATTTCGGATTTAAACTCGAAATTTCGGATTTAAACTCGAAATTTCGACTTTAAACCCGAAATTTCAACTTTACACTCAAAATTTCGATTTTTTCTAGAAAATTCGACTTTTTTCTTGGAATTTCTACTTTTTTCCTAAAATTCCAAGATTAATCTCGAAATTTCGACTTTAATCTCGGAATTTCGACTTTGATAACGAATTTTTTCTCAAAACGGTCTGTAATAAGCACACTCTATGGTTAAATTAGGCAGACGACAGTTACGTCCCACCACTCCTCTTTCCCAACAATCTTGACAGTTGATAGTAGGGTGCAACCAATAATTGCTATTTTTAATTAGCAACTTTTGGTCTTTTTCTTAGAAATTTCGAGAATAAAGTTGAAATTTCGAAAAAAAGTCGAAATTTCGAGTTCTAAATCGTATATTCGTAATTAAGATCAAAATTTGGAGAAAAAAGTCGGAATTTGAGAAAAAAGTCGAAATTTGAGAAAAAGACGAAACTTCGACCTTATAAGCTCAAAATTTCGAGAAGAAGAGTCGAAATTTGAGAAAAACGTAAGTCGAAATTCCGAGAAAAGCCTAGAAATTTGAGAAAAATGTCGAAATTTGTAGAAAAACGTCAAAATTTCGAGAAAAAGTCCAAATTTGATAAAAAGTGGAGATTTCGAGAAAAAAAGTCGAAATTTTGAGAAAAAAAGTTGAAATTTCGAAAAAAAAGTCGAAATTTTGACTTTAAAGAGTCGAAATTTCCAGAAAAATGTCGAAATTTCTATTTTAAGGTCAAAATTTCGAGAAAAAAGTTGAAATTTGAGAAAAAAAAACGAAATTTCGCGAAAAAGGTCGAAATGTCAAGAAAAAAGTCAAAATTTTGAGAAAAAAGGTCGAAATTTAAGAAAAAATTCGAAATTTTGGCAAAAAAGTCGAAATTTTCAAGCATAAAATCGAAGTTGAAATTTTCAGAGAAAAATCGAATTTTGAGAAAAAAAAAATCGAAATGTTGAGTTTAAAGTCGACATTTCGAGAAAAAAGTCGAAATTTTGACTTTAAAGTCGAAATTTCCAGAAAAATGTCGAAATTTCTATATTAAGGTCAAAATTTCGAGAAAAAGGTTGAAATTTGAGGAAAAAAAACGAAATTTCGCGAAAAAGGTCGAAATGTCAAGAAATAAGTCAAAATTTTGAAAAAAAAGGTCGAAATTTAAGAAAAAAGTCGAAATTTTGGCAAAAAAGTCGAAATTTTCGAGCATAAAATCGAAGTTGAAATTTTCAGAGAAAAGTCGAATTTTGAGAAAAAAAAGTCGAAATGTTGAGTTTAAAGTCGACATTTCGAGAAAAAAGTCGAAATTTTCACTTTAAAGTCGAAATTTCCAGAAAAATGTCGAAATTTCTATATTTAGGTCAAAATTTCGAGAAAAAGGTTGAAATTTGAGGAAAAAAAACGAAATTTCGCGAAAAAGGTCGAAATGTCAAGAAATAAGTCAAAATTTTGAAAAAAAAAGGTCGAAATTTAAGAAAAAAGTCGAAATTTTCGAGCATAAAATCGAAGTCGAAAGTCGACATTTCGAGAAAAAAGTCGAAATTTGAAAAAAACTTCGAAATTTCGACAAAAAAGACGAAATTTAGAAATATTTCGAGAAAAAAGTCGAAATTTGAGAAACAAAAAACGAAGTTAAGAGAAAAATTTTAAAATTTCCAGAAAAAATCGAAATTTGAGAAAAAAAGTAAAAATTTCGAGAAAAAAGTCGAAGTTTTGAGAAAAAAAGTCGAAATTTGAGAAAAAAATCGAAATTTCAAGAAAAAGTCGAAATTTGAGAAAAACTTCGAAATTTCGATAAAAAAGACGAAATTTAGAAATATTTCGAGAAAATAGTCGAAATTTGAGAAACAAAAAACGAAATTTCGAGAAAAATTTTGAAATTTCCAGAAAAAATCGAAATTTGAGAAAAAAGTAAAAACTTCGAGAAAAAAGTCGAAGTTTTGAGAAAAAAAGTCGAAATTTGAGAAAAAAATCGAAATTTCAAGAAAAAAGTCGAAAATTCGAGCTTGAAATCGAAATTTAAGAAAAAAAGTCGAAATTTCTAAAAACAGCATTTTTTAAATCGATTTCTTTTCTGCACCTTTGTAACATTTCCAAAAAGTTCAGATTTTCAGAAAAAAGTCGAAATGTCCAGAAAAAAAAGTTGAAATTTCGAAAAAAAGTCGAAATTTTGATTTTAAAGTCGATATTTCCAGAAAAATGTCGAAATTTCTATATTAAGGTCAAAATTTCGAAAAAAAAGTTGAAATTTGAGAAAAAAAAACTAAATTTCGCGAAAAAGGTCGAAATGTCAAGAAAAAAGTCAAAATTTTCAAAAAACAGGTCGAAATTTAAGAAAAAAGTCGAAATTTCGAGCTTAAATTCGAAGTTTGTGAAAAAAAGTCGAAATTTCAAAAAATAGCATTTTTCAAATCGATTTCTTTTCTGCGCCTTTGTAACATTTCCAAAAAGTTCAGATTTTCAGAAAAAAGTCGAAATGTCCAGAAAAAAAGTTGAAATTCCGAAAAAAGGTCGAACTTTTGATTTTAAAGTCGACATTTCCAGAAAAATGTCGAAATTTCTATATCAAGGTCAAAATTTCGAAAAAAAAAATTGAAATTTGAAAAAAAAAACTACATTTCGCGAAAAAGGTCGAAATGTCAAAAAAAAAGTCAAAATTTTCAGAAAACAGGTCGAAATTTAAGAAAAAAGTCGAAATTTCGAGCTTAAATTCGAAGTTTGTGAAAAAAAGTCGAAATTTCTAAAAATAGCATTTTTCAAATCGATTTCTTTTCTGCGCCTTTGTAGCATTTCCAAAAAGTTCAAATTTTCAGAAAAGAGTCGAAATGTCCAGAAAAAAAGTTGAAATTTCGAAAAAAAGTCGAAATTTTGATTTTAAAGTCGAAATTTCCAGAAAAATGTCGAAATTTCTATATCAAGGTCAAAATTTCGAAAAAAAAGTTGAAATTTGAGAAAAAAAAACTACATTTCGCGAAAAAGGTCGAAATGTCAAGAAAAAAGTCAAAATTTTCAGAAAACAGGTCGACATTTAAGAAAAAAGTCGAAATTTCGAGCTTAAAATCGAAGTTTGTGAAAAAAAGTCGAAATTTCTAAAAATAGCATTTTTCAAATCGATTTCTTTTCTGCGCCTTTGTAACATTTCCAAAAAGTTCAAATTTTCAGAAAAAAGTCGAAATGTCCAGAAAAAAAAGTTGAAATTTCGAAAAAAAGTCGAAATTTTGATTTTAAAGTCGAAATTTCGCGAAAAAGGTCGAAATGTCAAGAAAAAAGTCAAAATTTTCAGAAAACAGGTCGAAATTTAAGAAAAAAGTCGAAATTTCGAGCTTAAAATCGAAATTTAAGAAAAAAAGTCGAAATTTCAAAAAATAGCATTTTTCAAAATCGATTTCTTTTCTGCGACTTTGTAACATTTCCAAAAAGTTCAAATTTTCAGAAAAAAAGTCGAAATGTCCAGAATGTCAAAATTTCGAAAAAAAAGTCGAAATTTTGATTTTAAAGTCGAAATTTCCAGAAAAATGTGGAAATTTCTATTTAAAGGTCAAAATTTCGAAAAAAAAGTTGAAATTTGAGAAAAAAAAACGAAATTTCGCGAAAAAGGTCGAAATGTGAAGAAAAAAGTTAAAATTTTCAGAAAACAGGTCGAAATTTAAGAAAAAAGTCGAAAGTTCGAGCTTAAAATCGAAGTTTGTGAAAAAAAGTCGAAATTTCTAAAGATAACAGGTTTTTTAATCGACGTCCTTTCTACGCCTTTGTAACATTTCGAAAAAGTTGAAATTTTCAGAAAAAAGTCGAATTTTGAGAAAAAAGTCGAAATTTATGAAAAATGTTGAAATTTTGAAAAAAAAAATCGAAATGTTGAGTTTGGACATTTCGAGAAAAAAGTCGAAATTTAAGAAAAACTTCGAAATTTCGACAAAAAAGACGAAATTTAGAAATCTTAGGAAATATAAATATTTGAAAAAAAATGAGTCGAAATTTTAAGAAAAACTCGAATATTTAAAAAAATAAAGCTTTAAAACGAAAGCTTGAGAAATTATTCGAACTTTGGAACTAATCTCGAGAAAAAAGCAAAAATTTTGAGAAAATGAAATTGAGAATTCTAGAGAAAATGGGAAAGTCAGATTTTCATTTTAAACGCTTAGTTAACGAAATAAATTTCAATACTAAGAACATAGAGGTTGAAAACTGTCGAGTTTGGGGATTAAACTAAAAACTGAGATGAATTCTTAAAAAAAAATGTAAATCTACAATTAAAACTGTAGCATTGACAACAATGATTTCAAACAAACAAGAAACCAAGTTAATAAAAACGAAGCAAAAAAAAACAAAAGTTTAGTGTTAAACACGAAATTCTGAGGAAGCTAAGATATCGAAGAAAATTTCAAAATTTGTGTAAATTCAAAATTCTAATCACAACATATTGAGACTTTTTTTTCTTGCTTTAACCTACCCCACCCCCAGATCTGATGACTAAATTTCGCTCATGCAGAAAAAACTAAATCATGGCGAATATTCCTTACACAGCTGATTTATTTTAGGCTTTAATACTCTACAAATACTGCAGTTAAACTGTTCGCTTATATCCAAAGCCATAAAAAAATTATTCGCCTCATAAACACCTCAATCACAGCTAAGTAACTATTCCATTAATGACAATAGTGGCGAATTGTCAACTATTAGAATATATGAAGTTGTAACGATGCTTCGACCTTCCTAGCTTTACCTTTGTATTTTACAACAAAACAGAACGTAAATTTACGTCAGATCGTTCGTCTCGCTTTAGCTAATTTCGCCGGTAGCACTGGCATTGCGAAAAAAAAGGAACAACCTCAACAATTACCTACCGTTTATAATTATCAAACAACTTTTTGTAAACTAAACATGGAACTCCGGTCGACTTTATCAGTACATTTTTAACTCCACCATCGGAATGAATAAGTGATTGCATAACCGTAACATGTGACGTCTAACCAAAAAAAAAAAGTGCGTCGCCTACGATGAAAAAATTCTGCAACAAAATCGGCAACAAGCAATGGAGGGTGACAGTGCCCAATATCAACATCAGTCCTTCGTTATTCAGGAAATCACCATCGACCGATGACAGTGAGAAAAACAACGAAGTTAAGAGGACGTCGGGGGCGTACGATCTCGAAGAGGCCGAAAAACAATTCGAAAAATCTCGAAGTCTACCTGGTAGCGTCTACGTTTGCGAATACAACAGCGAATCGGAGAACGATCACTTTGAAGAAACCCTAACGATAACTGGGGCGTCCTCGGATGAAGATAAGGGGTTGTACGCTGACGTTCTGGTGACTAATCAAGACGAGGTGTCCGGTAATATTAACCAAGTTAACGGAAAGTACGAGTACGATGTTCCGAAGATAAGTTTCAAATTTTTTGACAAGCAAAACGACCCCGGGGAGAATTACGAAAATGCTCAAGGTAATTAATGATCGCTCTAATTTATGAAGGGTTGCCTACTGCTTAGTGAGCAGATTTTGGACTCAAACATGCTATCAATAGAACTTTAGTCTCTGATTTTGGTGGATCACACGAGTCCTTGGTTATCTTCAAAAATTGAAATACAAATCTTGTCCTCTGAGACCAAGAAAGATTAAAAAACTCAACAAAGGTTGCTCTAACGCGTTTCGACCCCCAAGCTATCTCAGTATCTCTCTTATAATAGCTTGGCTGCCGAAACGCGTTAGGGGAAACTTTGTTGTGTTTTTTATTCTTTATTGGTTTTAGAGTGCATACGGATTACATTAAATTTATTTTTTAAAATGTTACCTTTTTCTTATTTTTGCTTTTGGTAATCACAAAACTGTTTACAGTTATAGTCGCTATTTCTGTAAACATTCCGGCAACTTAGGATGCAGTAGTTTTTTTCCCGAAGTTGGGGATGCCATTCCGATTGATACTTCACTTCCACAAATAAATAAAATTTTCTACTTACCAGTAATCCTCGCAGAGGTTACTTACCTTAATTTTAACACTATTTAAAATTTTGCTCGAAGATGACTAATGTGCTCGTCCTCCATTCCATCCAAATCCAATGACAGTTAAATTTGTTTACGCTCTCGGGCGCTACCGCACGCAAATTTAGGAACTATACACATATATTTAATTTACATATATATGTATAAATGGGCGGTAGTTCCGGTTACTGCGTGTGAGGGCGCTACAAACGCTATATTTGAATTTCGTGCCAAAGTAGAACCACAGTATAGATATTAGCTTACGCATACAGTAGTGACAAAAGTGTCGGTACCTTTGATCTTGAAGTAGCTAAAATCGTTGACCTTCAATGGAATCAGCCATGTTCTGGATTGTGCACGCCCGCGAAAATTTAAATTTAAAACAAAACCATCAAGTTTATTAATTTCAATAGTTTTTAGCGCTTAAATTCTAATTTACTACTTTACAAATAGTCCAAAAATAGTAGTTCTCGTGTATTTTTTAAATAATGTGTATTTTGTAATTACTGATAACCTGTTAAGTATAAAAAACACACAAAGAAAAACTCTGAACACAGATTGTGACTGACGAAAAATAATTTCTACAGGAAACAACTTATTTATTTTTTTGTATAAAACTGGCAAATGCGAGTATAATAAAACAGTTTTTTTTAATAAACAAATTGGGTGTACCTGAATATTACCGTTTGCCGTCTTTTGGAAATTAAAAAGAAGCTCTTCGAGTTACATTTATAAATAGAACATGTAAATTCTCCTCTTTTCTCTTTTATTTGGTTTCATCTTATTAGCGCAATGAATCATAACAAGACTGACGTTTAAATAAAACTGATCCAGTGTTGCCAGATGACCTAAACATTATTCGCGAACAATCTCCTTAAAAATCCCACAATTCGGATGAAAATCTCTGACCATATTAAATTTCTAGAACATCGATAAATGTAGATAAATTGTCTTACATTTTTACCATGAATGAATAACATATGAACGTAAAATAAAAAATCATATTCGCTCAAGGACTGATTTTCCCGAACATTTGGCAACTCTCAACTGCATTCAGTTACCCAACGACCATAGATCTTATTTCTGGTAATCATAGAACACTGCGACGCCATGTTCGGGATTGTGCAAATTGACGCATGAGCAAACAAAATTCGTGACAAAATTTTAGCAATTTGTCGCTACTGTATGCCTAAGCTAATATCTATACTGTGGTAGAACCCCCGTGATAACCACCATTAGGCAATGCTTTACATAATACGTCAATTCTAAATAAAAGCAGCTTAATTTTTAGAAGCCACTTACGAACCAATCGAAATAAGAACGTCAAACAAACACAAAACCGAAGTTACTATCAATCTAAAAACACCGGAAGCTTCCCAAGACAGACCCATCGAAACCAACGCACCAAGAGGTCGCTCAAAAAGTTTATCCATAGAAGAAAAATTCATCAGTAGCACAACAATCAATCTACGACCAGCGAGTTGCCAACAACTCCCCCTGACAACATACAGAAGAAGTGGCAGCGACCCTAACGTGACCCTACGAAAAGACGAAGACGTTGACGACGGTCTATACAAAGTGCCGCGCTCGTTGAAAAGGAACCATCGCTTGTCGCAATCCTTGAACGAATTCGACATAGAAAAATGCGAAACAATAACTTTCAACGACACCAGCATAGAGCATATATCCTGCAGTCAGGTTCTACCGTTGCCGTCAATCGAACTTCCACCGCGAATTCCGCCACCGAATCCATTCAAATTGAAAAAAGTGTTACGAAAACCTAAGAAAGCCGTTGAAACGTGGCTCAACTTTAGGACGAAATTCAACAATCTTATGAGCGAACATGCTGCCCATCAACGCGTCGGTGCTTTCGATGATAAAGAGAAGGTTACGATCAATTTGGAGGAGGTGTACAAGTCGTCGAAGACGAAGTGTAAGAACGTTTTGAAAAATACGGGGAAAATTTTTCATAAAAGGCGGCGAAGTAGCAACTGTGATAAAAGTGATGTATCTTCGGGTAAAAGTGATACCAAATCCGGACTCAAAGCAAGTGACATTGAATATAGGTTAAATATTAATAACGACGCGAGTCGAACTGAAATTGAAAGTGATGATGAAAAAGTGGAACCTCTTAAGGTGGTTGGAACGCCCACGAAATTAGATGAGTTTGATTTTGCATCTATAAAGACAGCATTTAAGAGAAGCAAGGGTGCATCTGAGGTAAGGCGATGTGTGCTTTGGCCAAAGAAAATTTCAAATTTGGTGATCTAACTCAATTTTTGTTTGCTTACCCTCAGTATTGGTACCAAATTGAAACCGCCTTTGCTAGAAATTAAATAATTCATAAACAATTGCTTTGTACCTTATAGTCAGTAACAATATGAAATATTAACAATTTTTCTTTTCCTCGTTTAATTTCTGCGTGATGTGTGCATTGTTGGCCATAGTTTTCTCTATGGACCAATAGGTGGCGATAGTCTGAGAACAGTGTTGCCAATCCGAAAATATTAATTTCTGTCACGCCGAACAAAAAATCCTGCTATTTGTCCGCCAAACCTGCTGCCCACCCTTCAATCTTTTATAAACAAAGTTGTTACACATATGGTATGCACGGCGGATCTTCTCCCTTACGACACAACAATAGTTGTTTGATTATCATAGCAACGGAAAGAAGTTCATTGTCAATCAAATGAGACATTTGTTTGTCTGGATTTGCAGAATGAAACTAACTGCTTAACAAAAATAAAATATATGTTGTGAAATGCCGAATCAATATTTGAACTATTTACTTTCTTTAGGTTGGCATTGCTCTGTTCTATGTTTGCTAAAAATTTCAAATGTCAATTTTTAATAAAACAGTCAGTCATGCAGCAAGAAGTTTCTCTATGCAATATATTAAAAGAATCGAGCATCCTGCCTAAAAGTTATTCGATTAATCAAAATTAACAACAATATACAGTTTATAGCTTAAGAGAAAAGAACTGCACTACGTTATTTGGATTTATGTTGATTGTACAGGTACTGAAATATTCAAATTATATATACATGCATATTATGTCCGAATTAGAGTTTTTCGCAAAATCCCGCTACAATCTTATTCATTTAAAAAACCTTCCGACTACATGCTACTACCATCAAAATTTTGCTACTGTAGCAGAATTCTGCTACGGTTGGCAACACTGTCTGAGAATCGCACGCTTAACATTCGTTGATTCTTTAGTACTTGTCGGAACATTTGGCAGCATTCGAGTTAGGGATGTCGATTCTTTTTAAAATAATCGATTTTTGGATCGATTCCAATCGTGAGCAAAAGTATCGATTTCCGATAAAATTGGGTACCGAAAGATCGATTTCCGCGCCTTGTTGGTGAAATTTTTAAACATTTCTTATAAAAGAAAAATAGAATGATAATGATGAATTGGCGTAGTTTAATTTTGAAAGTTTTTTCTTGGATTTTAAACACTAATATTTATATTTTAATTATTTATTGCTAATTAGAAAAATCCGATACGTATTTATTTTCTGCTTTGTTTTTTATTTATGCATGTTTGGTTTTTTACCAAGATGTAGAAAGGGCATCCATTTATAAAAATATATTTATAAATATGAAGTTTAAACTGGAAATTAAAGTTGAAATTTCTTCTTTATTCTCCAAATTTCGACTTATTTTGAGGAAATGTCATAGATAAAGTCGTAATTTCGGCTTCAATTTCAACTTTTTTTCAAGAAATTTCAAGATAAGTCGAAATTTCTTATTCTATGATTAAGTTAGACAGATGACAGTTAAGCCCCATCAACCCTTAGAATATAAGACTATATTTTAAGCACCAACTCTTTTACAATTTAATATTGACACTTAGCAGAAGGATACGTTCAGTAAATTCAATTTTTTGTTACCCAAAATTTCGACTTTTTCTTGACATTTCAAGGTTAAAGTAGAATGTTCCAGAAAAAATTCGAAATTTCGACTTTAATCTCGGAATTTCGACTTTAATATCGAATTTTTTCTCAAGTCGCTCTGTAATAAGCACACTCTATGGTTAAATTAGGTAGACGACAGTTACGTCCCACCACTCCTCTTTCCCAACAATCTTGACAGTTGGCAGTAGGATGCGACCAATAATTGCTATTTTTAATTAGCAAATTTTGGTCTTTCGAAAATTCGAGATTAAAGTTGAAATTTCGAAAAAAATGTCGAAATTTCGAGTTCTAAATCGAAATTTCGCGATTAACCCTAGAGTAGGCGCGCCATATTTTGTAACACGAAGGGGCGCGCGCGGTCTCAGAGACCCGATCTATAAATAATGTTATTTATTAACCTTTTTTGGTTCTATGATGAAATATGGTATCTTGGTATATTTGTTAATAAAATTAAATTACAAATCATGCATTGCTTTAACCTATAAACAAAAAATTTAGCCAAATACAAAGGCCAAATTATTGTACGAAATACGGAACTAAAGGGTTTGGGCCCAAAAATAGGTTTCATTTGGATCATACTAGTTTGAAACTATCCCCTACAGCCTTATTTTTAAGCAAAAGTCAATTTATATCTGGAATTATAATGACAAAACAATTTAACATGCGTGGGCGCGCGCGGTATCACATAATGCAAATAGCTATAACTTACAAAAATGGACATATAATTAATTACTTGATCAACCATTACATTTGTGATGTTATAAAACTCAGCTAAACCAAAAATGAGCATTATTGGCCAACTAATTATTGAAATATAAAATAATAAATATAAGTGCGGTCTGAGAGACCGCGCGCGCCCATCGGCGGGTTAAGATCAAAATTTCGGAAAAAAAGTCGAAATTTGAGAAAATAGTCGAAATTTCAAAAAAAAAGAGTCGAAATTTGAGAAAAACGTAAGTCGCAATTGCGAAGAAAATAAAAGTCGAAATTTGAGAAAAAAGTCGAAATTTGTAGAAAAAAAGTCGAAATTTTAAGTTTAAAGTCGAAATTTCGAGAAAAATTTCGAAATTTCGATATTAAGGTCAAAGTTTCGAGAAAAAAACCGGTATTTGAGAGAAAGGTCGAAAATTGAGAAAAAGAAAATGAAATTTCGAGGAAAAAGACGAACTTTTCAAATTAAGGTCGAAATTTCGAGAAAAAAGTCGAAATTTGAGAAAAACGTCCAAATGTCAAGAAAAAGTCGAAATTTTGATATATTTCGAGAAAAAAGTCGAAATTTGACAAAAAGGTCGAGATTTCGACGAAGAGTCGAAATTTCAAAAAAAAAAGTCGTAATTTCGAGAAAAATATCGAAATTTCGATATTAAGGTCAAAATTTCGAAAAAAAAACCCGTATTTGAGAAAAAAGTCGAAAACAGAAAAAAAAACGAAATTTCGAGAAAAAATACGATCTTTTCAGATTAAGGTCGAAATTTCGAAATATTTCGATAAAAAAGTTGAAATTTGAGAAACAAGTCGAGATTTCGAGAAAAAAGTCGAAATTTTAAGAAAAAAAAGTCGAAATTTCGAGAAAAAATCGAAATTTGCGAGGAAAGTCAAAATTTTGAGAAAAAAGTCGAAATTTTGAGATTAAAGTTGAAATTTTGAAAAAAATATCGAAATATCGATATTGAGGTCAAAATCTCAAAAAAAAAGTTGAAATTTGAGAAAAAAAAAACGAAATTTCGAGAAAAAGGTAAAAATGTTGAGAAAAAATCGTAATGTCGAGAAAAAAGTCGAAATTTCGACTTTTTTCTTAAAATTTTGACTTTTTTCTCAAATTTCGATTTTTTCTCGAAATTTCAAGAAAAAAGTCAAAATTTCGTTTTATTTTCTCAAATTTCAAGCTCAAAATTTCGACTTTTTTCTGAAATTTTGACATTTTTCTAAAGCTTGACTTTTTCGAAATGTTACAAAGGCGCAGAAAAGACATCGGCTGAAAATAATGTTATTTTTAGAAATTTCGACTTTTTTTTCTTAAATAACAATTTTAAGCTCAAAATTTCGACTTTTTTCTGAAATTTTGACATTTTTACCAAATTTCGACTTTTTTTCTCAAGCTTTCGTCTCTTTTCTCGAAATTGCGACTTTTTTCGCAAAATTTCGTTTTTTTTTCTCAAATTTTAACGTTTTCTCGAAATTTTGACCTTAATATCGAAATTTCGACATTTTTCTGAAAATTTCGGCTTTAAAGTCAAAATTTCGACTTTTTTTCGAAATTTTGTCTTTTTTCTCAAAATTTCGACTTTTTTCTCGAACTATTTCAAATTTTCAACTTTTTCTCGAAATTTTGACTTTTTGTCTCAAACTTTCGATTTTTTTTTCCCGAAATTGCGACCTTTTTCGCGAAATTTCGTTTTTTTCCCTTAAATTTCAACTTTTTTTTTGAAGTTTTGACCTTAATATCGAAATTTCTGGATTTTTCTGGAAATTTCGGCTTTAAATTCAAAATTTCGATTTTTTTTTTTCGAAATTCGACTTTTTTTCTCGAAATTTCGACCTTTTCTGCGAAATATTTTAAAATATCGACTTTTTCTCGAAATTTCGATGTTTTCCTCAAATTTCGACTTTTTTCTCGAAATTTCGTTTTTTTCTCTCTCAATTTACGACTTTTTTCTCAAATAACGACTTTCTTCTCGAAATTTTGACCTCAATATCGAAATTTTGACATTTTTCTCGAAACTTCGACTTTAAACTCAAAATTTTGATTAGTTTCTACAAATTTCGACTTTTTTCTCAAATCTCGACTCATTTTCTCGAAATTTCGACTTTTTTCTCAAATTTCGACTCATTTTTTCGAAATTTCGACTTTTTTCTCAAATTCCGACTTTTTTCTCGAAATTTTGATCTTAATCACGGAATTTCGATTTAAAACTCGAAATTTCGACTTTTTTCTCGAAATTTCGTTTTTTTTTTCTCTCAATTTACGACTTTTTTCTCAAATAACGACTTTCTTCTCGAAATTTTGACCTCAATATCGAAATGTTGACATTTTTCTCGAAACTTCGACTTTAAACTCAAAATTTTGATTATTTTCTACAAATTTCGACTTTTTTCTCAAATTTCGACTCATTTTCTCGAAATTTCGACTTCTTTCTCAAATTTCGACTCATTTTTTCGAAATTTCGACTTTTTTCTCAAATTCCGACTTTTTTCTCGAAATTTTGTTCTTAATCACGGAATTTCGATTTAAAACTCGAAATTTCGACTTTTTTCTCGAAATTTTAACTTTTTTCTCAAAATTTCAACTTTAATCTTGAAATTTCTAAAAAAAAAGCAAAATTTGCTAATTAAAAATAGCAGTTATTGAACGCAACCTACTACCAACTGTCAAGATTGTTGGGGAAGTAAAAATCTCAAGAAAAAAGCCGAATTTTCGAGAAAAAAGTCGAAATTTTGAGTGTAAAGGCGAAATTTCGAGTTTAAAGCCGAAATTTCGAATTTAAATTCGAAATTTCGAATTTAAATCCGACTTTCTTCTCGAAATTTTGACTCAATATCGAAATTTTGACATTTTTCTCGAAATTTCGACTTTAAACTCAAAATTTTGATTATTTTCTACAAATTTCGACTTTTTTCTCAAATTTCGACTCATTTTCTCGAAATTTCGACTTCTTTCTCAAATTTCGACTTCCTTCTCAAATTTCGACTCATTTTTTCGAAATTTCGACTTTTTTCTCGAAATTTTGATCTTAAACACGGAATTTCGATTTAAAACTCGAAATTTCGACTTTTTTCTCGAAATTTCAACTTTTTTCTCGAAATTTCAACTTTAATGTCGAAATTTCTAAAAAAAGACCAAAATTTGCTAATTAAAAATAGCAGTTATTGAACGCAACCTACTACCAACTGTCAAGATTGTTGGGGAAGTAAAAATCTTAAGAAAAAAGCCGAATTTTCGAGAAAAAAGTCGAAATTTTGAGTGTAAAGACGAAATTTCGAGTTTACAGCCGAAATTTTGAATTTAAATTCGAAATTTCGAATTTAAATCCGACTTTCTTCTCGAAATTTTGACTCAATATCGAAATTTTGATATTTTTCTCGAAATTTTGACTTTAAACTCAAAATTTTGATTATTTTCTACAAATTTCGACTTTTTTCTCAAATTTCGACTCATTTTCTCGAAATTTCGACTTCTTTCTCAAATTTCGACTTCTTTCTCAAATTTCAACTCATTTTTCGAAATTTCGACTTTTTTCTCGAAATTTTGATCTTAATCACGGAATTTCGTTTTAAAACTCGAAATTTCGACTTTTTTCTCGACATTTCAACTTTTTTCTCGAAATTTCAACTTTAATGTCGAAATTTCTAAAAAAAGACCAAAATTTGCTAATTAAAAATAGCAGTTATTGAAGGCAACCTACTACCAACTGTCAAGATTGTTGGGGAAGTAAAAATCTTAAGAAAAAAGCCTAATTTTCGAGAAAAAAGTCGAAATTTTGAGTGTAAAGGCGAAATTTCGAGTTTAAAGCCGAAATTTCGAATTTAAATTCGAAATTTCGAATTTAAATCCGACTTTCTTCTCGAAATTTTGACCTCAATATCGAAATTTTGACATTTTTCTCGAAATTTTGACTTTAAACTCAAAATTTTCATTATTTTCTACAAATTTCGACTTTTTTCTCAAATTTCGACTCATTTTCTCGAAATTTCGACTTCTTTCTCAAATTTCGACTTCTTTCTCAAATTTCAACTCATTTTTTCGAAATTTCGACTTTTTTCTCGAAATTTTGATCTTAAACACGGAATTTCGATTTAAAACTCGAAATTTCGACTTTTTTCTCGAAATTTCAACTTTTTTCTCGAAATTTCTAAAAAAAGACCACAATTTGCTAATTAAAAATAGCAATTATTGAACGCAACCTACTACCAACTGTCAAGATTGTTGGAGAAGTAAAAATCTCAAGAAAAAAGCCGAATTTTCGAGAATAAAGTCGAAATTTTGAGTGTAAAGGCGAAATTTCGAATTTGAAGCCGAAATTTCGAATTTAAATTCGAAATTTCGAATTTAAATCCGAAATTTCGATATTAAAGTTGACATTTCGAGAGAAAAAGGTCGAAATTTTGAGAAAAAAAAGTCGAAATTTCGAAAAAAATTCGAAATTTCTGGAAAAATGTCGAAATTTCGATATTAAGGTCGAAATTTTGAGAAAAAAGTTGAAATTTGAGAAAAAACGAAATTCCGCGAAAAAGGTCAAAATTTCAAGAAAAAAAGAAATTTGAGAAAAAAACGAAATTCCGCGAAAAAGGTCAAAATTTCAAGAAAAAAAAGAAATTTGAGAAAAAAAAATTGAAATTTCAAAAAAAGTTAACATTTCGAGAAAAAAACGAAATTTGAGGAAAAAGTCAAAATTTCGAGAAAAAAGTGGAAATTTTGAGAAAAAAAAGTCGAAATTTCAAGAGAAAAATTCGAAATTTCTAGCTTAAAATCAAAATTTGAGGAAAAAAGTCGAAATTTCCAAAAATAACATTTTTTCTAATCGATTTCCTTTCTACGCCTTTGTAACATTGCGACAAATTTCAAATTTTCAGAAAAAAGTCAAAATTTCCAGAAAAAGTCGAAATTTCCAGAAAAAGTCGAAATTTTGAAAAAAAAAAGTCGAAATTTGAGAAAAAAGTCAAAAGTTGAAATAAAAGTCGAAGTTTGAGAAAAGAGTCGAAATTTCTAAAAATAACATTTTTTTTAAATCGATGTCCTTTCTACACCTTTGTAACATTTCGTTAAATTTCGATTTAAAAATTGAAATTTCTACTTTGTTCTAGAAATTTCGACTTTAAACTCCAAAATTTTGACTTTAAATTAATTAATCAATCAATAAAAGTCGAAATTTTGACATTAAAGTCGAAATTTTGACTTTAATCTCGGAATTTAGAAGAGAAAAAGTCAACATTCCGTGATAATTTTTTTTCAAATTGATCTCCTTTCTATGCTCTTGAAATATTTACTTCAAAAAAAGTAAATAAACTTTTTTCAAGTTTTGTAGTGTATTAATTAATATGTGTGTAACGTTTTCAACCATTAAATAAAAGTTTTTAAGACCGGTAACAGGTAATAAAATAACGTAGTGTAATTTTTGTGAATACACGGTAATTTTAATGCGTATGTACGGAATTTTACCTTCAAATATATGGCAACACTGCACCATAGTTATCTTTCCTATTCAGTCAACGATATAATGAATGAAAAAAAAAATGTTAGTGCTGCCATCTGTTGGCTTATTAACGCAGTTATTACCAGTAGATGGAAATGGATAATAACAACGACACAAAACACTTTCATAAAAAATACAAAAAAATTTGTCATTAAATTTACAGGAACCTGCATCTAAGGTAAATCGATCCGATTCTTAAGATTTTTGATTCGTTCATTAGATCGATCTTATACTTGAGATCGATCTAAAAAATCGACCTTTAGACTTGAAAAAACCGATTTTTCGATTAATCGATCTCAGATCGACATCCCTAATTCGAGTTGGATACACAAAACTGACGAGATCTGACAAGATCGAAACCAGTCTTTGGTTTGTAAACTTCGAGTCTAATAAATGTTCAAACTTTGTATGTGCATTAGAATCTGCATGATGTGTTGACTTGTTATACACAGCCAATTTATTAATATTTTGGCTTCTACAAATTATAATTTTTTGTTTTTTTTTTCTGCTTATGTTATTAGAGTTTAACTGTTTAATTACAGAACATTTAATTGGTCATTTGTCAAAACTAGATGAAAGTAAAGTCACGCCGAGGATATTTGTGTCTATGGATGTTGCGATGCAACCCGTGATACAAGCTTTGCCTCATCTACGTGAACTTTGCAATTGCAGTCTAATTTTCATTAGATTCTAATGAAATTAGATTTCAATTGCATCGGAATAAACTTGTATATATTCGTATATACAAGGCTTATTATCTCAGCAGAGAGTAATGCTTCAATTAGCATGTGGCGAAAATGTTTGCGTAATAAACAGTTAAAAGTCAGTTACAAGTCACCCAATGGAGGTTTGCTCTCTTGGATACTTATACGACTGACTAACGGCTTTAAATTGGAAGTGTATACAACCACCGTACCATGCTGACGAGGCCAAGGAAGGCCGAAACTAGTCTATGGTTGCGGTTGTACATATTTTCAATTTTAAGCACGTTTAACTGTTTAATTACAGAACATTTAATTGGTCATTTGTCAGAGTTCTAATTATTAGTTTGTGGTAAAAAGCTACGCATTTTTAACGCTATCAATTGGATAAACAACTGATACACAATTTGAGCTACATGTTTACCTTTCTCAAGAGAAGTGGACTAATCTAATCTACGTTACTACTTCATCAGATGAAGATCAGTCCAACCCAATTAAGAGAATTATATACAGCCAATTTATTTAATACTTTAGCTTCTATAAATTATATTTTTTGTTTTTGTTTTTTTTTCTGCTTATATTTTTAGGGTTCTAATTATTAGCTTGGGGTAAAAAGCTACGTATTTTTAACACTATCAATTGGATAAACAACTGATACACAATTTGAGTTACATGTTTACCTTTCTCAAGAGAAGTGGGCTAATTTAATCTACGTTACTACTTCATCAGATGAAGATCAATGAAACTCAATTAAAAGAAATTGGAGGCAAAGGATATGTTATTTCACTTTCAACCTTTCACCTTCTATTTAACCTCTCACGTTTAAGCAAATCTCCTGTAATTGTTTTCGTTGGATGTTCAAGAGATAAGCAAAAATGAACCAGGAAATTAAAATGATTCATTCCATTTAAACCTAATGCAATTTCTTGATATGATTCAGGTGATATTTAGACTCGATATTTATCATATTGACAAATAAGTTATTGTCAATTTTATTTCCAAAAATATTCTTCCTTTTTGGATGGTAGAAAATTTTCTATTCTATTCTATTTTTCTATTTTTGTATAGTGTAACGCAATGTAAATAGATGGAATAGAATTTAGAATGGAATTGTAGAATTTAGTACATAAGAAAAGTTTTTAGAATTATCTGATAAGGGGAAAGCGACCGCGATAACGAAGCAAACGGCAGATAAGCGTTCCCGAAATTCCGGCAAACGATAAGCCTTATCTGCCGCATTATTCTAGAACCTGGATGCCAAAACTATGCAGGGTGTTACAAAAGTCCGGGCCGCTACTTCAGGAGCATATTCTACACATTAAAATATGAAAAATGTTGAAATACATTTTTTTCTTTAAATTGCCTCCTAACGGAGATATGACCATTTAAAGATGGCGCCCCTAAAGTGGTTTTTTTACTACAAAAAGTTAACAGTTAGTAGCAAAGTCATGAAATTGGGCAAGCAGTTAAAGAATTGGATTAGGCATATTCTCATGTAACATATTTTTTAAATAAGCAGTAGCGTGGTGTGTAGGGGGTTGCCCGCGATTATTTTTGCCGTAACTTTTTTGTATTGCAATATTTCGACACAAAAGCGCCATAATCGTAAAAAGCAACATTTTTTATACAAAAAAGGTACTCTTTCTCAAAGTCGCTAAAAGTAACCGTTTCCGAGAAAAAAGCGTTTAAACAAAATTGTTGCATTTATTAGAATTCGTTTTGCAAATTTCTAATTTATCCACTACTAACTGCATTGATATAAAAATAGTACAAAATTAAGAAAAAAAAAATCAAAGCAAGTGTTCGAAATTACTGCCCCCTGCAGCAATACATTGGTCGGCTCGTCTTCTAAGGGAACTCCTTACTCTTTCGCAAATGCCTGGTGTATTGTGAATCTGATTGAACCCATTTTCAATTCGTTCACGAAGATCATTGATATTGTCAACTGGTGTGGAGTAGACGATCTGCTTTAGATGTCCCCATAAGTAGAAATCGAGTGGGTTGAGGTCAGGAGACCTAGCTGGCCATGGTATCGGACCTCCTCGACCTATCCATCGTTGATGATAGTTGTTATTCAAAAATTCCCTAGCAACTGCACTAAAATGGGCAGGTGCCCCATCGTGCGTTATCCACATTCGCTGTCTTGTTATGAGTGGAACATTTTCAAGTAACACGGGTAACTCTGTTTGCAAAAAATATCTATATGATGCTCCTGTTAACCTATGGGGTAAAAAAAACGGTCCAATTATAGAGTCCCCTATTATTCCTCCCCAAATGTTAAGTGAAAAATGTTGCTGATGTCTCGACTGAATAACTGCATTGGGATTTTCAACTTGCCACTGATGCATGTTGTGAAAGTTAAGTATCCCGTTTCTGGTAAAACCCGCTTCGTCCGTAAATAATATGAGCGATGGAAAGTTCTCATTTTCAGCGATCTTATGCAATAGCCAGTTGCAAAATTCTATTCTTGGAGGATAATCGGCAGCAAGTAACCCTTGCACTCTTTGAAAATGATAGGGGTAAAATTGGTAAAATTTCAAAATTCGCCAGATAGTTACGTGATTTACTCCTTCGGCTAAAGCAAGTTGTCTAGTGCTGACACATGGATCTTCTTCAACTCGCTGAAGCACACGCTCCTCTAAATTAGCAACTTCTGCGTTTGGCCTTCCAACACGTTCGCCTTTGAAAACAAAATTTCCTGTTTCACATAAACGAGCATGAATTTTCTGGAACAATTTTTCTCCTGGTAGGTGTCTATTAGGAAAACGTTCAGCATAAAGCCGTCTTGCTTCAGCACGATTACAATTTGCAAGCCCGTACATTAAATGCATATCGGCCATTTCTTGATTTGAATAGTCCATTTTATCAAAATAATGAAAAGTTAAAAAACTACTACACTTACTATTGACAACAAAAACTGCTAAAGTTTACAGCTTACGACCAAATTTTATCAGTGACACAACGTCAATCTCTGGCAGATATTGTCAAGTACAATTGTTTTCTTTACGATCAGTTTGCATGACCAGCTTATTATACAAATTAGTTAGAATTTCGAAGACGGGATAGGATTATTTAAACGCCTTTTTCTCGGAAACGGTTACTTTTAGCGACTTTGAGAAAGAGTACCTTTTTTGTATAAAAAATGTTGCTTTTTACGATTATGGCACTTTTGTGTCGAAATATTGCAATACAAAAAAGTTACGGCAAAAAATAATCGCGGGCAACCCCCTACAAACCACGCTACTGCTTATTTAAAAAATATGTTACATGAGAATATGCCTAATCCGATTCTTTAACTGCTTGCCCAATTTCATGACTTTGCTACTAACCGTTAACTTTTTGTAGTAAAAAAACCACTTTAGGGGCGCCATCTTTAAATGATCATATCTCCGTTAGGAGGCAATTTAAAGAAAAAAATGTATTTCAACATTGTTCATATTTTAATGTGTAGAATATGCTCCTGAAGTAGCGGCCCGGGCTTTTGTAACACCCTGTATAAGGCGGTCAGCTTTCTCTCAAGTCAGTCATTTAGTCAGTGTAATTAGTGAGTTAGTAGAAGTCAATAATAAGTGAGTTAATTGTTCAGTTGTAATGATCCGAGTTTAGTTTGGTAATAAAGTGGGTATTATTCGATAAGTGTAATCAATTCAAATCGATAAAGCCCGTAACAATATATTTGTTTTACGATCTATCTCAAACGAAGTAACTTGAGTTTTAGGGCAGCAAGTCTGTTCTTTTTGTAATCATTTTAACCCCTGAAACCAAGAAAGATTAAATATCCCTCTGAAGATGATATATTGGCTATCGAAACACGTTAGTGCAGCAACCTTTGTTGTGTTTTTTAATCTTTCTTGGTTTCAGGGGACAATATTTGTATTTCAGTTTTAACCATAGATCCAATTGAACCCATAAACCAAAGATGAATAAAATGTTACTTCAAAAATACATAAAATTTTGACCTACTAGTATTAGGGTGTAGGGTTTTCCTTGTTGTTTAGGGATGATCACAGGTAACAGGTTTACAAAAGAAAGCACTTTATTAGGAAACAAGTCAATTAATGATTCAAGATTTTGGTGGAACGGACTAGTCCTTGGTTATCTCAAAAAACTGAAAAAATTGAAATAAAAATCTTGTCCCCTGAAACCAAGAAAGATTAAAATACACAACAAAGGTAGCTCTAACGCGTTTCGATGGCCAAACTGTCATCTTCAGAAGATAGCTCGCTCAAGATTTCTATTTTAATTTTTCCGGTTGAGATAGAAAAGTCATCAAAGGTTGCTCTGGAGCAACCTTTGTTGTGCTTTTTAATCTTTCTTGGTTTCAGGGGACAAGATTTTTATTTCAATTTTTGAGGATCACCAAGGACCAGTCCGTTTTAACAAATCCTTGAATCTTTAATTAACTTGTTTCCTGATCAAGTGCTTTCAATTTTTTAATGATTTAAGGATAAAAAGTTAGACTGAACATGATTCTTTTTAAATAATCTATTGGAAACCCTCCGAAAAAAAACTTTGACGTTTTTGACCCTGTCATACGTCTCTAATTACTATTGTAATCATTCAGCTTCTTTTTTATTTTGGTTTATTACTACAACGCTATAATTTTGAAATTCTATATACATGTTTTCACTTCGCAAAGCATTCCAAAGAAAGCTACACGCCTATAAAAGAGTAAAACTTTTAGAACATGCTACAAAAATTGTGATTTATTTTCGGGAAATTTCCAAAATAAAACCTGATTTCCAAACAACTCAATATTACGTTTTCAGTGTTCAAACAATTCAATATTACTTTTTCAGTGAACTTCACGATGTTATCTGTCAAGTCTGCAAGCCTTCTTCTTTAATAAGAGGCGAGCTATTAATTACTTTCAAAAACTTGCCTTCCATAATTGATTCTCGAGTTTTAATATAACTTGCAGGGCTGCACTTCAATTATCTTTCCTCCGTATCTTAATTGTAAAGTAATTTCAACATTCCTTTGCTAAAAAAACGACTGTAATCGCTAAAATTACGAATCAATCTTAGACGATTAGTTTTTCAACCAACAATCAACCATCGTACAAATTACCTGAAACTTGGGAATATCATAAATCTTCCTCTCGAGAAATTTCAACCGAAACAGTTGCATTGAGTAATTACGTAATCATTTTCCCCTTAATTGATTAGCGATACGTGAAGCAGTACGTCTAAATGGTTATTAATCTTCAGCATGTCGAATTGGTATGGAATGAATATGCTCCTAGTTGTTGGATTAATTTAGCTGAGGGAAAAAAAAACTCCTTAATGAGGGACAATCTCCTGTATCAGGCATGGTGATTCATTAGTGGAGGTTACCAATTGAAAAAAAATCGTACTGAACGTACATTTATTTGTACTGAACGTACATTTATTTCTACTGAACGTACATCTATTTGTACCGAACGTACATCTATTAGTAGCGAACGTACATCTATTTGTACCGAACGTACATCTATTAGTAGCGAACGTACATCTATTTGTACCGAACGTACATCTATTTGTACCGAACGTACATCTATTTGTACCGAACGTACATCCATTTGTACCGATCGTACATCTATTTGTTGCCACCTACAACGATCTATTTGTTGCCTTCCACAACGTTACCCAACTACTGGCACATTATGCATTCGATATGCAAGCTGATGCCTTAATTAAACAGCTTCCGCATAGCGGAAACATCGCACTGAGATTTTGTCCGGTCGTTCACTTAATTAATTGCATTGTGCCTCTTAATGCCATCCCACGTAAGCCTTCTCTTTTTTTTTTACTAGCTGATTCCTCGACTTTCGATATTTTTAAATCGTGTGGCTACAATTAAGAAAATAATCTAAATTCGCTTCTATAAAAAAATCAAAACCGAAAAAGTACAGTATTCATTAAAATTGATATAAAAATCTTGTCCCCTGAAATCACAAGAGATTAATCTTTCTTCCGATCGTTCACTTAATTAGTTGCATTCTGCCTGTCAATTCACTTAATTAGTTGCATTGTGCCTCTCAATGTCATTACACGTAAGGCTTCTCTTTTTTTACTAGGTGATCCCCTCAAATTTGGATATTTTTAAATCGTGTGGCGCCAATATGAGAAAAAAATCTACATTCACTTCTACAAAAAAATCAAAACTGAAAAAGTACAATATTCATTAGAATTAATATACAAATCTTGTCCCCTGAAACCAAATCAAAAGAGATTAAGCTTTCGACAGAGTCTGGCACCGATCTCTTCTCGCCAAATTAACATTTTATGGCCTTCCTCATGGACTCTGTCATTTCATATCCAATTTTCTCGCTGACAGATCTCTTCAGGTCGTCGTCGATGGCATCTCATCCGAGACATTTGCAATTAACGCAGGGGTGCCTCCGGGGTCTGTTCTGTCTCTTACTCTATTTCTATTACACATAAACGATCTCTCAGCTTCAACTTCCAATCCTATATACACGTATATTTTAACTGAAGTAAATTTACACTTCATTTTGAGGGTTCCTACACATGCATACCCCTCTAACCTCAACTATTACATAATATTCTTATTTAATTACATTTTATTGCTACTTCGGTTTGCCGTATGTTCCTAGTCTAGTCTAGTTTCTAACCTACATTTAATCTGCCTAACCTACCCTTCAACTTAACCTAATCTAACCTATTTAACCTAAGGTTCTAATCTAACGTTCCTCCTCGCGTTGTCTCTTTTTCTTTCTTCTTGCGTTACGTCTAAGGCTGGGTGCTCAATCCCCCGGCTTGTGCCATGTCAAGATACTCGATCCCCTTGACTTCGGATAGTTCCAGGTCAGAACTTGGAGTTCGACGTAGGCTTCCTCCCATATTGTCCTATTCCGCTTTCTCGTAGATTCATTTCCCAGGTACTCGATCCCCCGGTACTCGAAATCTACTGTTCCTCAAATGAGGACTTGAGTTCGTCAAGCTTTCCAGCGACTTGGTTCAGAACTTCAAAGAAATTTGGGTTCCGAGCCGCTTCATCAATCTCCTCGATACTTCTTGGCCAGAGAACTCTCTTTCTTATCGCTAGCTGCTCTGTTCTGTTCCTCCATTCCTCCCGATTCCTGCATACGAACATTACATGATCAGCATCCTCGGGCTCTCCGCATTGGCATAATGGCGAGTTCCTTTTCCCCATCCTGTGGAGGTATTCCTGAAACCTTCCGTGGCCTGTAAGCAGCTGTACGCATTGCTGCGTAAGCTGCCTTCCTTAGACGCCTGTAGCCTTCCACTCTTCCCAGGTAGCGATGAGTCCCTCTCCATGTTGTGGCAGAATCCCATCGTTGTTGCCACCTGAAAAAAGAATAACGCGACAGTCTGTTCCTAATAAGCCCAAAGGGCACCTTATTGTATTCATA
Source organism: Dastarcus helophoroides (assembly GCA_028583605.1). Lineage (NCBI taxonomy): Eukaryota > Metazoa > Arthropoda > Insecta > Coleoptera > Bothrideridae > Dastarcus > Dastarcus helophoroides. The sequence continues at coordinate 1,215,434 of CM053336.1, read as the reverse complement.
TACCACCACCATGTTATTATTATCATTATTGCCTAAACTGCATGCGTCTTTCGCGAGCTCGTCCCCCTTTCGTTGCCAGTGTCTCCCCGGTGTCCCTTAACCTATTCCAATCCTATATACAGCTACGCAGATGATAGTAACCTTGTATCACCTTTTTTCTCCGACAAACCATTATCTATCGCTACTTCAGATCGACTAAGGGAACAGCAGATACAGACGATTAATCGGGATCTTGAGATTATTCTGGAAGAATTCGGTCGACTTCAACGCTTCAAAAACTCAGGCTGCGGTTTTTTCTAAGAAAACATCAAGGCATAATGCAACAAACATACTAATGGACGGTAAAATCCTTCAGATGAGATTTAATCTATCTATCCTAGGAGTGAATGAGAGAACTTACTTCTCTTGGGACGATCATGTGCGCGCCATTGCCAAATCCGCCTCTCAGAAGCTAGGCCTTCGTTTTAGAGCTAAAAAGTACTTCACATCTCATCAGCTATTAACACTATACAAAGCTCAAGTTAGGCGCCAACACTAGCCAATACTGTTCTCATGTTTGGAGTTCAGCCCCAAAATTAGCTCTCTTGGATTCAATTCAAAGAAGAGCGATTCGCCTAATTGATGACGAAAATCTGACCGATTCTCTCGAAACAATAGAGCACAGGCGTATGGTTGGTGACTTGTCTCTTTTCTACAAGTACTATCACTGGAACTAATAGGATTGATCCCCCCAAGGGCAAGATTCTTGAGGCGTACTAGACAGTCGAAGACAGTAAATTCCTGTGCGGTCCAACTTGACACAGTGAGGACTTCTGTCTATGGAGACTCTTTTTTCCGTAGAACTTCCAAGTTATGGAACTTGTTACCGAAGGGAATTTTCCCCAAAAATTACAACCTATCTTCGCTTAAGAAGGCGGTTCATCGCCATCCTTGCTTCTTCATCATACTCGCAGTGCTTTGAAAGCATAATGGGTTTTCCCTTTGCGAGTGGATTAAACTTAAATTTATGAGAGCGATTGCCAAAAGGTTCCAGATTTTTTTTCATTGATGTTTTATTGGCTTTTTTTTTCGCCAGTTACTTCTTCGATATTTCGAAAAAAAAAGTTAATACAACATGAATGAGAATAACACAATTTTTCAAAGAACTGAAGCTGAAGCTATGCAACTTGTTACCGAAAGGAATTTTCCCCAAAAATTACAACCTATCCTCGTTTAAGACGATGGTTTATCGCCATCTATTCTTGTTTCCGCATCGTACTCTTATTGTTAGTGCTTTGAAGATACAATGCGGGTGCCCTTTGCGAGTGGATTAAACTTTTAAAAAAATACAGAGAATATCAAAAGCTGTGAAACTGAAAGAAAGGAACATTTAAAGAAGACGAAAAAGTAAACATGTAAATTTTAATACTTTAGAAAATGTAAATGTTATAATGACAGTTATATCGTTATTTATAGTTTGGTTGCATTAAATAACCTGCACAAGCGTTCGAGATACCTCCAAGTGGTTATTTATTTTTAATCTAGTTTTTCCTGTCTAAAATTAAATACAATGCGAACTTACTTCCAAATATTTTCCGGGTGATTATTATTAGAATCACAATGCATGAATGAAAATATTTAATCCGCGTAATGAGGTTTTTTTTAACACTTTCTCAAACATGCTTCGACTTTTATGACTGCCATTAAAATTCGTCATTTACTGCCAAGTAAATTCCTTGCAATCACAAACAATATTGCATACAAAAACAACAACAATCGGACTTAAATTTGTGATTTATTTTCAGGGACAAAATGGATTTGACGATCTAAGGCGATATGTTAAACAAGGAAGTGATTTCTGCAAAGAACTGTCGACAATTTTACAGGAAAGGTAACTATTTCTAAAGCACCCATTTTATAGCTTCAGTAAAAACTAGAAAAAATTCCAATTTTTTAAAGTAAATTCAGATTTAAATTGAAGATGTTGAGGAAGCATTTATTATAAACAAATTATCGAAGAGAGAACCTTAAAATGTTACGTTTAAACTCATTGTTAGAGTTTTGAAAATAACTCTAAATTTTTTTGTGGAAGGGACTGGTCCTTGATTATTTTAAACAATTGAAATACTGAAACCAAGAAAGATTAAAAAACACAACAGAGGTTGCTCTAACGCGTTTCGATAGCCAAGCTATCATTTTCTCTATAAAGAGCAATATCTGTTCTGTTTTTTAATCTTTCTTGGTTTCAGGGAGCCAAGAATTTGATTTTCTTAGGTACGAAATATTGACAATTTTATCGAATTTTATCTTAAAATAAATTTAGAAATGAAATACAAATCTTGTGCCCTGAAACCAAAAAAGATTAAAAAACGCAACAGAGGTTGCTCTAACGCGTTTCGATAGCCAAGCTATCATCTTCTCTATAAAGAGCAATATCTGTTGTGGTTTTTAAATTAATTGTAGAGAAAAAAATTAAAAACTTAAGTTAATACCGAAAACTTTGAATAAAAAGCTAACGTTTTGGAAATACCCGAGAAATCTTAATCTTACTCTTTCTTGTTTTCAGATTGGAAGATTTGTATTTCAATTTCTGAAGATAACCAAGAATTAGTCCGTTGCACCAACAAACATAGATTTCTGCTTTCAAAATGACGAGTTTCGACGATTTTTTTTTATTTCGGGTTTTAATTAGACATTTAAAGAAAGAAATATACTATCTTACAAAAATATAATATTAACCCTGTTATGTTTTTTAATCTTTCTTGGTTTCAGGGGACAAGATTTCTATTTCAACTCTAAATTTATTTGAAGATAAAATTTCGATAAAATTGTCAATATTTCGAAGCTAAGAAAATCAGAATATCTGAAAAACTTCAAATTTTGAGTTTCTGGTAATTGTAGAGAAAAAAATTAAAAACTTAAGTTAATACCGAAAACTTTGAACAAAAAGCTAACGTTTTGGAAATATCCGAGAAAAAGAAAGTAATGACACAACATTTCTAAAAGAAATCTGTAAATTTGGAAGTTAAAGTCCAAATTTTGAAGTTGAATCCAAAATTTCGAGTTTAGACTGGAAATTGAATTCAAAATTTCGAGTTTAAACTGGAAATTGAATTTAAAATTTCGAGTTTAAACTGGAAATTGAATTCAAAATTTCAAGTTTAAACTGGAAATTCTAGAAAAAAAACAATAAAAATATCAATTTTATGCTGCGAAATTTAAGAAGAAATAAATTTTGAAATTAGAATCCAAATTGAAGAGTTGAATTCTAAATTTTGAGCTTAAAAATTATAAAAAATAATGGGCATTTTTAAAAAAATGTGGATTTCAGTTTTTAAAGTCGAGGTTTTCATGAAGAACTGAAAATGTCAGGTTCAGACTATTAAATTTGAAAAAACTCGAAATCTATTTTAAAAGTTTTCTGAATTTGCAAAGTTTTTCAAATTTTGAACAAAATTTGAAGAAAGTTTAACAAAAAATCCGAAAAATGTATCAAAATATTGCGTTTTAATTATAAAGTTTATTTTTTGATATGAAAATTGAAAGATTTATAAAAAAAACCTCAGAATTATTAGAGAAGCTCCACCTTTTAACTTAAATATTGAAATTTTGGGGAAAAAAATAATGTTGGTGGAACGGACTGGTCCTTGGCTATCTTCAAAAACTGAAATACAAATCTTGTCCCCTGAAACCAAGAAAGATTAAAAAACACAACATAGGTTGCTCTAAGGTTGAGTATCTCTCTGAAGATGATAGCTTGGCTGTCGAAACGCGTTAGAGCAACCTTTGTTGTATTTTTTAATTTTTCTTGGTTTGAGGGGACAAGATTTATATTTTTTTTCTTTTAAATTAATTGTTCGGATAAATTCGTAATTTTGGAAAAGAAAAAATGTCGAAATTTGTACACATTATCACTATTTCGAATTTAATATCCAAATTTGAACTCTAATCTTATCCATTTTAAATTCAAACATTCAACTTTTTTCCTCTTCCAAAATTACGAGTTTACCCTAACAATTACTTTTAAAAAAATTGAAATACAAGTCTTGTCCCCTGGAACCAAAAAAAAACACAACAAAGGTTGCTCTAAGGTTGAGTATCTCTTTGAAGATGATAGCTTGGCTGTCGAAACGCGTTAGAGCAACCTTTGTTGTATTTTTTAATTTTTCTTGGTTTGAGGAAACAAGATTTGTATTTCTTTTTTTTTAAATGAATTGTTAGGGTAAACTCGTAATTTTGGAAAAGAAAAAATGTCGAAATTTGTACACATTATCACTATTTCGAATTTAATATCCAAATTTAAACTCTAATCTTATCCATTTTAAATTCAAACATTCAACTTTTTTCCTTTTCCAAAATTACGAGTTTACCCTAACAATTACTTTTTAAAAAATTGAAATACAAGTCTTGTCCCCTGAAACCAAAAAAAAAACACAACAAAGGTTGCTCTAAGGTTGAGTATCTCTATGAAGATGATAGCTTGGCTGTCGAAACGCGTTAGAGCAACCTTTGTTGTATTTTTTAATTTTTCTTGGTTTGAGGGGACAAGATTTGTATTTCTTTTTTTTTAATTAATTGTTGGGGTAAACTCGTAATTTTGGAAAAGAAAAAATGTCGAAATTTGTACACATTATCACTATTTCGAATTTAATATCCAAATTTAAACTCTAATCTTATCCATTTTAAATTCAAACATTCAACTTTTTTCCTTTTCCAAAATTACGAGTTTACCCTAACAATTACTTTTTAAAAAATTGAAATACAAGTCTTGTCCCCTGAAACCAAAAAAAAAAACACAACAAAGGTTGCTCTAAGGTTGAGTATCTCTTTGAAGATGATAACTTGGCTATCGAAACGCGTTAGAGCAACCTTTGTTGTATTTTTTAATTTTTCTTGGTTTGAGGAAACAAGATTTGTATTTCTTTTTTTTTTAATTAATTGTTAGGGTAAACTCGTAATTTTGGAAAAGAAAAAATGTCGAAATTTGTACACATTATCACTATTTCGAATTTAATATCCAAATTTAAACTCTAATCTTATCCATTTTAAATTCAAACATTCAACTTTTTTCCTTTTCCAAAATTACGAGTTTACCCTAACAATTACTTTTTAAAAAATTGAAATACAAGTCTTGTCCCCTGAAACCAAAAAAAAAACACAACAAAGGTTGCTCTAAGGTTGAGTATCTCTTTGAAGATGATAGCTTGGCTGTCGAAACGCGTTAGAGCAACCTTTGTTGTATTTTTTAATTTTTCTTGGTTTGAGGAAACAAGATTTGGATTTCTTTTTTTTTAAATTAATTGTTAGGGTAAACTCGTAATTTTGGAAAAGAAAAAATGTCGAAATTTGTACACATTATCACTATTTCGAATTTAATATCCAAATTTAAACTCTAATCTTATCCATTTTAAATTCAAACATTCAACTTTTTTCCTTTTCCAAAATTACGAGTTTACCCTAACAATTACTTTTTAAAAAATTGAAATACAAGTCTTGTCCCCTGAAACCAAAAAAAAAACACAACAAAGGTTGCTCTAAGGTTGAGTATCTCTATGAAGATGATAGCTTGGCTGTCGAAACGCGTTAGAGCAACCTTTGTTGTGTTTTTTAATTTTTCTTGGTTTGAGGGGACAAGATTTGTATTTCTTTTTTTTTAATTAATTGTTGGGGTAAACTCGTAATTTTGGAAAAGAAAAAATGTCGAAATTTGTACACATTATCACTATTTCGAATTTAATATCCAAATTTAAACTCTAATCTTATCCATTTTAAATTCAAACATTCAACTTTTTTCCTCTTCCAAAATTACGAGTTTACCCTAACAATTACTTTTTAAAAAATTGAAATACAAGTCTTGTCCCCTGAAACCAAAAAAAAAACACAACAAAGATTGCTCTAAGGTTGAGTATCTCTATGAAGATGATAGCTTGGCTGTCGAAACGCGTTAGAGCAACCTTTGTTGTATTTTTTAATTTTTCTTGGTTTGAGGAAACAAGATTTGTATTTCTTTTTTTTTAAATTAATTGTTAAGGTAAACTCGTAATTTTGGAAAAGAAAAAATGTCGAAATTTGTACACATTATCACTATTTCGAATTTAATATCCAAATTTAAACTCTAATCCTATCTCGTAATTTTGGAAAAGGAAAAATCTCGAAATTTGTACACATTTTCACTATTTCGAGTTGAAACTCCAAATTTGAACTCTAATCTTTTCTAATTTAAATTCAAACATTTGATTTTTTACCAAACGTTTATTATTAATTTTGTTGTTAATTTTTAAACTGGAAATGTTGCCCAACCTTCAGAATTTGTGGTCAAGTTGAAACGTCAAGGTTGAGATCGAAAGTTCGAGGTTGATGTCGAAATATCGAGGTTGATGTCGAAATTTCGAGGTTGATGTCGAAATTTCGAGGTTGATGTAAAAATTTCGAGAAAAAAAATCGAAATTTCCTAACATACTTTAATTTTTTAAATAAATTCACGGTTTTTCCCCAAATTTTAAATATTTTTTCAAAATTGAATTTGTACTTGTAACTTTTATGTTCCATAACATTTCGACTTCAACCTCAATGAACTATGTCTGAAAAGTGTGACTTTTTTCCAGCAATTTTGTATTTAATCCAAAAAAAAAATAATTTCTCAGACTTTTGAATTCAAACTCAAAGTTAAAAAAAATAAATTTTAAACTCCTAATTTTAGGAAAAAAAACAGTTGATATTTTGTACACATTTTCACTATTTTGAGTTTAATCTCCAAATTTGAACTCTAATCTTTTCTATTTTAAATTCAAACATTCGACTTTTTACCAAATGTTTATTATTAATTATGTTGTTAATTTTTAAACCGAAAATATTACCTAAACCTTCAAAATTTGTGGTCAAGTTGAATTGTCGAGACTGATGTGGAAATTTCGAAGTTGATGTCAAAATTTCGAGGTTGATGTCGAAATTTCGAGGTTGATGTGGAAATTTCGAGGTTGATGTCGAAATTTCGAGGTTGATGTAGAAGTTTCGAGGTTGATGTCGAAATTTCGAGGTTGATGTAAAAATTTCGAGAAAAAAAATCGAAATTTCCTAACATACTTTAATTTTTTAAATAATTCACGGTTTTTCCTCCAAATTTTGAATATTTCTTCAAAATTGAATTTGTACTTGTAACTTTTATGTTCCATAACATTTCGACTTCAACCTCAATGAACTATGTCTGAAAAGTGTGACTTTTTTCCAGCAATTTTGTATTTAATCCAAAAAAAAAATAATTTCTCAGACTTTTGAATTCAAACTCAAAGTTAAAAAAAATAAATTTTAAACTCCTAATTTTAGGAAAAAAAACAGTTGATATTTTGTACACATTTTCACTATTTTGAGTTTAATCTCCAAATTTGAACTCTAATCTTTTCTATTTTAAATTCAAACATTCGACTTTTTACCAAACGTTTATTATTAATTATGTTGTTAATTTTTAAACCGAAAATGTTACTTAAACCTTCAAAATTTGTGGTCAAGTTGAATTGTCGAGATTGATGTGGAAATTTCGAAGTTGATGTCAAAATTTCGAGGTTGATGTCGAAATTTCGAGGTTGATGTGGAAATTTCGAGGTTGATGTCGAAATTTCGAGGTTGATGTAGAAGTTTCGAGGTTGATGTCGAAATTTCGAGTTTGATGTAAAAATTTCGAGAAAAAAAATCGAAATTTCCTAACATACTTTAATTTTTTTTTAATAAATTCACGTTTTTTCCCCAAATTTTGAATATTTTTTCAAAATTGAATTTGTACTTGTAACTTTTATGTTCCATAACATTTCGACTTCAACCTCAATGAACTATGTCTGAAAAGTGTGACTTTTTTCCAACAATTTTGTATTTAATCCAAAAAAAAAATAATTTCTCAGACTTTTGAGTTCAAACTCAAAGTTAAAAAAAATAAATTTTAAACTCCTAATTTTAGGAAAAAAACAGTTGATATTTTGTACATATTTTCACTATTTTCAGTTTAATCTCCAAATTTGAACTCTAATCTTTTCTATTTTAAATTCAAACATTCGACTTTTTACCAAACGTTTATTATTAATTTTGTTGTTAATTTTTAAACTGAAAATGTTGCCCAAACTTTCAAAATTTGTGGTCAAGTTGAATTGTCGAGGTTGATGTCGAAATTTCGAGGTTGATGTCGAAAGTTCGAAGCTGATGTCGAAATTTCGAGGTTAATATTGAAATTTCGAGAAAAAACCAAAATTTCTTAACATACTTTTTTAAATACATTCACGTTTTTTCCCAGAAATTTTAAGTATTTTTTCAAAATTTAATTTGAACCTATTTTTAGGTTCCCTAATTCAAACTCGATGAACTGTTCCTGGAAAGTTAAACTTTTTTCCCGAAATATTGTATTTAGTGCAAAAAAAAATTCTCAGATTTTAGAAATCAAACTGAAAGTTAAAAAACTAAATATCAAACTCCTAATTTTTTTAAAACAGTTGACATTTTGTGAGAAGAGTTTCTCAAGGTGTTTTGCGAATATTTCATGGTTTTTCTGCCAGGATAACCTTAAGAGACTCCAGTTTAAACAATGTGTGGAATCTCTAGCATGAGAAATTAAAACGAGCAATTATTTTGGGTGGAACGGATTGGTCGTTGGTTATCTTCAAAAATTGAAATACAAATCTTGTCCCCTGAAACCAAAAAAGATTAAAAAACACAACAAAGTTTGCACTCTAACGCGTTTCGATAGCCAAACTATCATCTTCAGAGAGATACTGATCAGTCAATCAGATCTAATGATCAGTCATTCAGATCTACTAATCAGTTACTCAGATCTACTGATCAGTCACTCAGATCTACTAATCAGTACTATCGAAACGCATTAGAGAGTTAAAAACCCAACAAAGGTTGCTCTAACGCGTTTCGATAGCTAAGCTATCATCTTCAGAGAGATACTGATCAATCACTCAGATCTATTGATCAGTCACTCAAATCTACTGACCAGTACTATCATAAACGAGTTAAAGCAACCTTGTTGTGTTTTTTAATCTTTTTTTGGTTTCAGGAAACAAGATTGGTATTTCAATTTTTAAAACAAGCAAATCACTGATCACTTTAGACCGTATTTTGTCGATACAAACACCTTATTGTTTCATAGGGCCGAAGCGGAAACCACATACGCCAAAAATCTCTCCAAACTAAGCTTAAAATTGGCGAGAGCATGTCGCGAAGGCGTAGGAGGATTGAACGAAGGTTGGAAAGCTGTCGCCGTCGAACTGGAGGCGCGTGCCGAAGGCCACAGATTAATGGGGGCCTCTTTATTGGAGGAAGCTGTCAAACCTTTGAGAAATCTAAACGAAAATCAACAAAGAAGTAGGAAACACGTCGAAAATCAAGTGGACAAAGCATCCAAATCTCTCAGCGATTGGAGAACTGGTGAAGCAAAAGGAAAAAAGCACAGTCACGCTTGCGCCAGAGAAAACGAAAAATTACAAGACGCCGCCGTACTAGATACGTCCAAATATGGAAAACTGACGTAAGTTTGGTTGTTATGCTAAATTAAACGATAATTTTGGTGCTTGGTGATCTTCAAATATCGAAATACAGATCTTGTCTCTTGAAACCAAGAAAAATTTAAAAAACACAACAAAGTTTAATGTAACGCGTTTCAGTAATTAAGCTATCATCTTCAGAAAGATACTGAAGATGATAGCTTGGCTGCCGAAACGCTTTAGAGCAACCTTTGTTATGTTTTTTAATCTAGTATTGGTTTCAGGGGACAGATTAAACGAATATCCCTAATTGTTCCAATTTTCCTAGTAATATTTTTTACCAAAAATCAATAACCAGGACTTTAGAGAATGCTTTACGGTTTTCAAAACTTTATTCGCATTTTTTGTGCGACCACTACGTCCCGCCAAAGTCAAAAATGACTGTTTTGTTTTGATGATTATTCAATAAGTTTGATGGAACAGACAGGTCCTTGGTTATCTTCAAAAATTGAAATACAGAAGTTGTCCCCTGAAACCAAGAAAGATTAAAAAACACAACAGAGGTTGCTGCACTAACGCGTTTCTATAACCAAGCTATCATCTTGAGAGAGAAACTACTCTCTGTTTTTTAATCTTTTTTGGTTTCAGGGGACAAATTCTGTATTTCAATTTATGATTATTCAACAAAAAATCATCGTACAAAACTTGAGGATTAGTCTAGTTATAGAAGATTAAATTATCTACAAGATATTAATAATGAGATCACTGGAAAAAAATTATTGAAGACTGTAGACTTCTTGAAGAGTAAACAACAATTTGGAACATTTTTAATCATTGGATGGCTTGCAATTATACTCGAAAACTGCTGAAGATAAAATAAATTGAACTCAAGTTCTGATAGATAAAAATTTGGAGCTTTAATTTGCTTTTTTATTTTTCCCTTTAACACTTTTTCTTAAGTTCTAGTCATTTAAAAAATTACGTAAATCTTTGGGATTGTTTTATAAATTTCTGTTTTTTTTTTGTGGTGGAATGGACTGGTCCAAGCTATTAGAGAGATACTTTTTGAAGATGATAGCTTGGCTATCGAAACGCGTTAGTGCAGCAACCTTTGTTGTGTTTTTTAGTCTTTCTTGGTTTCAGGGGACAAGAATTCTATTTCAATTTTTGAATAGAACCAAGGAACAGTCCGTTCCACAAAAAATAATAAATAACTTTCTTCTGTAAAATTTCCAGTCTACAATTAGGGGGCTACAGTGCCGGTGAATTATCCGAAGAAGTATCCGAACTCTTCGTTTAATGTCAAAATTCCTGTAATAAAGTTAGAATTGCGAGAGAAAACTCGACATTCTGTGACTTTTTTGTCATATTTCTATATATTTCGAGGTCTTTTTTCGAAATCTGACCATTTTGAACTGGTCCTTGGTGATCCTCAAAAATTGAAATAAAAATCTTGTCCCCTGAAACAAAGAAAGATTAAAAAACACAACAAAGGTTGCTGCACTAACGCACTAACGCGTTTCGATTGCCAAGCTATCATCTTCTGACATACGTATTTCAATTTGTATACATTTCTGTGCCTAGTGTGTTTCAAGCGTCTATCTTGGAAAGATTTAGATTTTGTATCTCTCTGCAGATGATAGCTTGGCTATCGAAATGGGTTAGGACAACCTTCTTTGTGTTTTTAATCTTTTTTGGCTTCAGGGGGCAAGATTTGTATTTCAGTTTTTGAAGATAGCCAAGGACCAGTCCGCTCCACCAACATTATTTTTTTCCCCAAAATTTCAATATTTAAGTTAAAAGGTGGAGCTTCTCTAATAATTCTGAGGTTTTTTTATAAATCTTTCAATTTTCATATCAAAAAATAAACTTTATAATTAAAACGCAATATTTTGATACATTTTTCCGATTTTTTGTTAAACTTTCTCCAAATTTTGTTCAAAATTTGAAAAACTTTGCAAATTCAGATAACTTTTAAAATAGATTTCGAGTTTTTTCAAATTTAATAGTCTGAACCTGACATTTTCAGTTCTTCATGAAAACCTCGACTTTAAAAACTGAAATCCACGTTTTTCTAAAAATGCCCATTATTTTTTATAATTTTTAAGCTCAAAATTTAGAATTCAACTCTTCAATTTGGATTCTAATTTCAAAATTTATTTCTTCTTAAATTTCGCATCATAAAATTGATATTTTTATTGTTTTTTTTCTAAAATTTCCAGTTTAAACTTGAATTTTTGAATTCAATTTCCAGTTTAAACTCGAAATTTTAAATTCAATTTTCAGTTTAAACTCGAAATTTTGAATTCAATTTCCAGTCTAAACTCGAAATTTTGGATTCAACTTCAAAATTTGGACTTTAACTTCCAAATTTACAGATTTCTTTTAGAAATGTTGTGTCATTACTTTCTTTTTCTCGGGTATTTCCAAAATGTTAGCTTTTTGTTCAAAGTTTTCGGTATTAACTTAAGTTTTTAATTTTTTTCTCTACAATTACCAGAAACTCGAAATTTGAAGTTTTTCAGATATTCTGATTTTCTTAGCTTCGAAATATTGACAATTTTATCGAAATTTTATCTTCAAATAAATTTAGAGTTGAAATAGAAATCTTGTCCCCTGAAACCAAAAAAGATTAAAAAAACATAACAGAGTTAATATTATATTTTTGTAAGATAGTATATTTCTTTCTTTAAATGTCTAATTAAAACCCGAAATAAAAAAAAATCGTCGAAACTCGTCATTTTGAAAGCAGAAATCTATGTTTGTTGGTGCAACGGACTAATTCTTGGTTATCTTCAAAAATTGAAATACAAATCTTCAAATCTGAAACCAAGAAAGATTAAAAACACAACAAAGGTTTCTCTAACGCGCTTCGACAGCTAAGCTATCATCTTCAGAGAGATACTCAACCCTAGAGCAACCTATGTCGTGTTTTTTAATCTTTCTTGGTTTCAGGTGACAAGATTTGTATTTCAGTTTTTGAAGATAGCCAAGGACCAGTCCGTTCCACCAACATTATTATTTTTTCCCCAAAATTTCAATATTTAAGTTAAAAGGTGGAGCTTCTCTAATAATTTTGATGTTTTTTCATAATTATTCGACTTTCATATTAAAAAATAAACTTGATAATTAAAACGCAAAATTTTTATACATTTTTCGAAATTTTTCTTAGACTTTCTTCAAGTTGTGTTGAAAAAAAATTGCAAATTCAGAAAACTTTTAAAATAGATTTCGAGTTTTCTCAAATTTAATAGTCTGAATCTGACATTTCCAGTTTTTCATGAAAACCTCGACTTAAAACCTGAAATCCATATTTTTCTAGAAATGCTCATTATTTTTTATAATTTTGACTTTAAGCTCAAAATTGAGAATTCGACTTTAAAATTTGGACTCTAATTTCAAAATTTATTTCTTTTGAAACTTCTCAGCATGTACTTGACATTTTTATTGTTTTTTTCTACAATTTCCAGTTTAAACTCGAAATTTTGAATTCAATTTCCAGTTTAAACTCGAAATTTTCAATTCAATTTTCAGTCTAAACTCGAACTTTTGAATTCAACTTCAAAATTTAACTTCCAAATTTATAGATTTCTTGTAGAAATGTTGTGTCATTACTTTCTTTTTCTCGGGTATTTTGTAAACCAAGGAGCAGTCCGTTGCACCAAAATTTAGATAACATTTTACATAGAATATAAAAAAAAAACTAACATCGAATTAATAAAAGGCCAAAATATGATAAAAAATAAAATTAACCTAATAGCATTTCTGTTGTAACGCACAGAATTTTTGGATATGTGAATTAATAGTGAAATTGTAAAAACTGAATGAACTTAACCTATTTTATTAAATGTATGCACTTTCTTTCGATTGATTTTCGTGTCATTAATGCATTATATTTATTTCTTTGCTAGATTAAATCGTATTGCGCTGAAAATGGAAAGCTTATCAAGAAATCATAACGTGACAGTAATGTTTCAAGTTTATGGGAAACTTGTAATTATCTTGCGCTATTAATCATACTAATTTCATTTTTTAACGTTATTAGTGACACTGACTGATGGTACTTTTTTCTTTTGCATTTCAATACATTACTTTCAATAAAACCTTTTTTTTTATATTAATTTTATATCTAAACGGTTTCCCCTTGACCATATGCCTCATTAATAATAATTTTGCGATACATAGAAACAAAAAATAATATTTTGAGTTTGAAATCGAAATTTCAAAGAAAAAGAAGAAAATTGCTAGTTTAAACTCGAAATATTTGAAAAATAATTTAAAGAAACCAGGCACTCAAAAAATGTATCAAAATTACAATGTAATCTTAGCAATTTGATAATTTTCTTTGATTTTGAAGTTTGACAAGTCGAAAATTGTATAAAAATTTAGTTATTGAGTTATTAATATGAAATTTTCACTCTTCTCTAGATTCGGGTTTCAATTCTGTATTTTTCCTAAGATTTAAAGTTTGCTCTAGAAGTCTAAGATTTTTCGAATAATTTTTGATCGAATTTTGAGTTTATAAGTTGAAATTTCGAGAGTTTTTTCTACTCAAATCGTTCTCAAAATTCCGTTCCCAATTTCAAAGAGTCAACATTAATCTGACACAATTTAGATTTGTTTTCTTATAATTTTGAATCTGGGCGTACTTCGTGTCTAAAAGTCAAAATTTTTAGAAAAACGGGAAGACTAATTTAAATTTAACCTTGAACTTGTTTCAAATTTAAATTTGACAACTCGTTGTTTGTATTTTTTTAAACTGTTTACTTCTTCTAGAAATTGGAAATTTGGCGAATTAATATTTAAACAGAAAGGTCATTATTTCGAAAAAAACGCAACGAAGGAATTCTTTTTTTAATTTTTTCGTTTTTTTTGCCTTCTTATGATTTTGGACTTAAGTTTCGATTGATATTGTTATTTTTTTTGTTTTTTCGCAATTTCTTGAAGAAAGTTGAATATTGGACGCTATTAACGTGGATATTTCGAGAAGACTTAAAGTATTGAAAGAAATTTGCAGCAAAAAATTGGTATTTCGAGTTTTAAGTGATAAGGTTAGAAAACGATTAATTTGTTTTCTTATAATTTTGAACCTGAGCGAACTTCGTGTCTAAAAGTCAAAATTTTTAGAAAAACGGGAAGACTAATTTGAATTTAACCTTGAACTTGTTTCAAATTTAAATTTGACAACTCGTTGTTTGTATTTTTTTAAACTGTTTACTTCTTCTAGAAATATGGAAATTTGGCGAATTAATATTTAAACAGAATGGTCATTATTTCGAAAAAAACGCAACGAAGGAATTCTTTTTTTAATGTTTTCGTTTTTTTTTGCCTTCTTATGATTTTGGACTTAAATTTCGATTGATATTGTTATTTTTTTGTTTTTTCGCAATTTCTTGAAGAAAGTTGAATATTGGACGCTATTAACGTGGATATTTCGAGAAGACTTAAAGTATTGAAAGAAATTTGCAGCAAAAAATTGGTATTTCGAGTTTTAAGTGATAAGGTTAGAAAACGATTAATTTGTTTTCTTATAATTTTGTACCTGAGCGAACTTCGTGTCTAAAAGTCAAAATTATTAGAGAAACGGGAAGACTAATTTGAATTTAACCTTGAACTAGTTTCAAATTTAAATTCGACAACTCGTTGTTTGTATTTTTTGAAAGTGTTTACTTCTTCTAGAAATATGAAAATTTGGCGAATTAATATTTAAACAGAAAGGTCATTATTTCGAAAAAAACGCAACGAAGGGAATTCTTTTTTTAAATTTTTTGTTTTTTGTTTGCCTTCTCATGATTTTGGACTTAAATTTCGATTGATATTGTTATTTTATGGTTTTTTCGCCATTTCTAGAAGAAAGTCGAAAATTGGACGTCATTAAGGCGGACATTTTGAGAGTGGACATTTGAAGACTCAAAATATTGAAAAAAGTTAATCGAAATTTACAGAAAAAAAATTGGTATTACCTTTTTCCGTTTTTTAATCTTTCTTGGTTTCAGGGGACAAGATTTGTATTTCAATTTTTGGTATTTCGAGCTTCAAGTGGTAATGTTAAAAAACGAGTAAAAGTTGCAAATTTGAACTCCAAATTTTAGAATGAAGTCGACATTTTGAGAAAAATAGAACTTTATTTAGAAAAAGTTAAGTTTTGCGATACATAGGAAAAAAATTAGAGAAAAATTAATATTTCCAGTTTGAAATAGAAATTTCAAAGAAAAAGAATGCTAGTTTAAATTCGTCTATACGCGTCTATACTTTACCAAAATTTTTTTGCAGATTTAACGTCCGTATTTTACAGAAATCTTTTTGCAATTTTAGCCTCCATACTTTACCAACATTTTGTTTGCAGATTATCCAGAAGCACAAGCCTTATCCAGATCGCCCACATGCAGAAGACTGCCGATAAAGAAAATTCAAAAGTAAGAATTTTATTAATCAGTGATACACTAGAATTCAACAACAACAAAATAATAACAAGCAGTAATTATTGTTACAGTAGCTTAGCATCTAAATTTTCTGACACAAATGAAAAGCTTGCAAATTCTTTATCATGATTCATAACGTTAGGGTGTCAGGTTTCCAATTTAAATTCCGTAGTTGTTAGAAACTTATATTAAGACTAATTAAAAGATGATAAATAATATTCTAAATTTAGTTGGAAGGGAAAAAGAGGAAAGCAGAAGATGCAGTTAAGAAAGCGGATATCGAATATTACACCCTCTGCGTGCGAGCTGAAAGAGCCAGGTATTTCATCTTAAAAACAACCATATTTTCCGCTTATTTCGATAATTTCAGGTTAGAATGGGAATCTGCCGTCTTACGTGGAGTAAATACTTTTCAATTACTAGAAGAAGAAAGACTCAAAAGCCTGAAAAACGTCCTTTCTTCCTATCTGCAACACAGTAATGAACTAGGTCCAAGACTGATAGAGGTATCGTATTGAGAACTCAAATATGAGAGTCACAATAATGGAATTTCTAGGCTACAGAACGACTGAAGCAACCTGTTGAGCAAAGCGAACCTACCAAAGACCTGTCCACATTTATAAATTTAAGGCAATCCTCCCAGCAAGTGTCGGAGCAATTGTTGCCCGATTTCTATTGTGAACACATAACCTTAGCCATGAATCGAGAACGACGAAAGCAGGTCAGTTCAAGATTGAACTACATCTAGATAGATGCAGTTCACTTCAAGATTGAACCACATCTAGATAGATGCAGTTTGAACTGCATCTAGATAAATGCAGTCACTTTAAAAGATGAAGATACTAGCTGTTACCCGCGATTTCATCGGCGGATTCAAATGGTGCTACCTTTGCACTCTTTAAAATATGTGAGATTTCTTTTCAAATACGGATTTAGCAAAATATGGAAGAACCCGTAAAATACGAGAGATCTGGCAACTATGACCACAGAAAAGTGTCTTATCGCGCTACAACGCTGTCAAACTGACAGACTGCATCTAGACAGATGCAGATTGAACTGTATCTAGATAGATGCGGATTGAACTGCATCTAGATAGATGCGGATTAAACTGCATCTAGATAAATGAAGTCACTTTAAAAGATGAAGATACTAGCTATTACCCGCGATTTCATCCACGGATTTAAGTGGTGCTACCGTTGCACTCTTTAAAATACGTGAGATTTCTTTTCAAATACGAATTTACCAAAATACGGAAAAGTACGTAAACTACGGGAGATCTGGCAACTATGACCGCAGA
Source organism: Dastarcus helophoroides (assembly GCA_028583605.1). NCBI lineage: Eukaryota > Metazoa > Arthropoda > Insecta > Coleoptera > Bothrideridae > Dastarcus > Dastarcus helophoroides. The sequence continues at coordinate 1,198,266 of CM053336.1, read as the reverse complement.
AAAATAAATATATTTCTCTCCGACATAAATGTCAATTATCCTGGGAGGAGCTATCCAACTTTCAGCTGTGTAGGTAAGTCTCTGATAGCTTCTCTCAGGATAGTTGACACTTACGACAGAGAGAAATATATTTTATGTTAGAGAGAAATGTACGGAATAAAGTATCTAGTAGAAACGCACCCTAAGGATTGTTTTTAAAATATGAAACATGGTTCTATGAAATGGGTGATTTGGCATACGTCAGGTAGACTAAGAGATCGATCAAAACGAGATTTAAATAACGTGTATTTCAATCGACGGGCGTGAGGTGATAAAAATAATAAAACGTCTAAAATACTGTTACGGGCCTATCCTGGTTCGAATTGATTAAAACGTGAATTGAAAATAATACCCACTTTATTACCAAACTAAACTTGGATCACCACAATTGAACAATTAACTCACTTATTATTGATTTGTACTAACTCACTAACTACACTGATTCTGACTAACTTACTCGAGGGAAAGCTGACCGCCTTTTATAGTTTTGGCTCCCCGCTTCTAGAACTTTTCGGCAGATAAGGCTTATCGTTTGCCGAAATTTCGGAAACGCTTATCTGCCGTTTGCTTCGTTATCGTGGTCGCTTTCCCCTTATCAGATCCTTATAGAAACTTATTTTATTTACTAAATTCTACAATTCTATTCCATCTATTTACATTGCGTTACAATACTATCGAATTCCATTTGAATAGAACAGACCAATAGGTTTGAACATTTATCAGATTCAAAGGAAACCAAAGATACGCTTAAAGGGCGCCTAAGTGGGCACATACTCTAGGTTGCATTCTTTTTGCATCAAATTCCATGTTAAATTTCGAGTTTCTTTTGCAGGCCCTCGTGAAATTGTTGCATCTGATTCAGCAAGATGTAGAAAGGGAACGGAAATCTAAAAACGGTTTGGAAAATCTTTCAAAGGCCATCAAACAAACACCAAATTTTGGAGCAGAAGACTCGCAGCAGAGCGTCGCAGAAAAATTATATCATGTAAGTTACTTCTGGTTATAAGTTACGTAAATCTTGAAGTAAATTTTGGATTGTTTAATAGTCGATCGACCATATCATGTTTCTCGTGAGCCATTAATATTATATTTCAATTTCGATCTATTTAAGTATAATCATATTAGAGAGCACGTGATAACTCCTCGTGTTTTAACGAAAAAAGTGTTTTTTTTGTTGTTTCGTAACATAGACTAATTTTATCACGATACATTTGATCCAGTGACATTGGAATATATTTCAGTTATTGCGAAACTGAATGACTTGTTGATTGTTGCAAAATTTTTCTGACGGCGACCTTCAATGCGAACAACTGAACGGTTACAGCCGTTACACCAATCAACGTGAACCGTTTCACCAAGCCGTTAATTCACATTTGAAAACAGAAGTGATCCCTGGGATCAAACCAGGAGAATATTGTTGCGCGTTATCGGTTCGAATGATTAACACTTCGTGAATTGTAACCACTTTATTTCCAACTGATTCCGGAACACTAGAATTGTAATTCGCTAACATTGTTTAATTAACTAACTTATTCATTGACTAATATTGACTGTTTAATGAACTAACTTCTTAGGGAAAGCCGACCCCGTTTATATACCTTCCCGGCTAAATCCATACAGATAAAGCTTATTCGCGAAAATGTCTGGAGCGCTTATCTGCCGTTTGCTTCACGGCCGCTTCCCCTTATCAAAATTTCCTAGAAAAATTCCTTAGGTACTAAATTCTACAATTACATTTTGTTACAATATGATAGATGATTAAGGCATGGAGTTTCCTTCTCCAGCAAATCACTTACGTTAAATTATGAATTTTGTTTACCATGAGCTTCACCTCAGATTGATTATCGCATCATCAAAGTATTATCTGATGCTAGTCAAAGTGAATGGTTCTTATAAATGACATTTATTTTAACTTCCTTATGCTTCTTGTTGTCCAGTTGTAAACAAAGGAATTTACCATTCAATCATCACATAGTTGCTCCTTCTTTAAGAACATTTTTAATAGTAACTAACTTATAATAATAGTAATTAACTTTCCACCTTCACCTAATTCAACTATTAGTTAAGACCTCAGAAAATTATGTTTAGTTAGTTTAAGAAAAGATTCGTATTTGCTCCAACTGTGTCTTTCAAAATGAACAGTTAACATGTAAACAGCTGGAGGTTAAGTGGCAATTTTGTGCGAAATTAATTTTTAAATTAAACGTCAGTAATCATTTTTGACCCAAATTTACCTTAAATATAACTCCAATAATTAGCAAAACCTTTCAAAAAGAAAAAAAATTACTGTTTTGAAGGAAACTGCATTTATCTGGCCTTTAGTAAACTATATTCATGAAACTCCCTTAAATTAAAGTCTACTACGAGGCGTGACTTTCCAATTTTTGATCTAATTATTTGATATTATTACTCTACTGTCTACATATTGTTACGTGCGTTATCGGTTCGAATTAATACACGTGATGGATTATTCCCACTTTATTACTGAACTCAACTTTGATCACCACAATTGACAATTAACTCACTTATTATTGACTTCTACTAACTCAATAATTACACTGATTCAAACTGACTGACTCGAGGGAAAGCTGAGCGCCTTTTTATAGTTTTGGCCCCCGGCTTCTAGAACTTTTCGGCAGATAAGGCTTATCGTTTGCCGAAATTTTTGGAACGCTTATCTGCCATTTGTTTCGTTATCGCGGCCGCTTTCCCCTTATCAGAACCTTCTAGAAACTTTTTTTATTTACTAAATTCTACAATTCTATTCTAAATTCTATTACATATATTTACATTGCGTTACAATATAGTATTGGTTCAATTAACGTAATAGACTTAATGAATGAAACTTTATCAATTGGTAGTTGTGAATCGGTATCTTAAAAATCTATTTTAATTTGCAATTTATTTTCCAGATGAAATCTATGCTGACGTATCTTGAAGGGGCAAGATACAAGGTACAGAATGCTTTAGCAGAATTAGACAGCAAACCAAGAGCTGGACATCCGTTAGCACCACACATCACTATAACAAGGGACAAATCGGGATTACAACAAAGCATTTTAAAGGTAAGTCCATCATTTGGTACGTCAACATTAAGAAGTTGCAATCGCACTTCAATTTAACCAAATCATGAATTTATTCGTTTGTTTTTCAACTCCTAATTTCATTTCATCGTCTCGTCGTAATGTTTGTCTCTTCGTGCATTTCTATTTTTATTTGTTTATTTAAATTTAACATCTCTAAAAATTGATATACAGGTCTTGTTCCTCGACATCAAGAAAAATTAAAAAACACAATACTTGCTCTAACGCGTCTCGATAGCCGGAGAAATATACAGTATTTCACAAAGACAAGACCAGTTATTTCACTAACCAGAGATTAATCCCTTCCACCAAAGTTTGGGAAACTACGCCGGAACAAAGTTGATTTCGGATTTGTGTAGTGCGACTCAATGGTAATTTGAAAACATTTTTTGCTCAGCGTATTCAGATCATACTCATTTTCTTCTATCTTTTCTGAAATTAATGAGATTATGACTGAAGCTCCCATATATTCCATCCTATCTGTTGTTTGCACTACTGTAACTTAATGACGAAATAACGTCCCTGATTTTGAACACTGAATCAATCAAGAATTTCCACATATCTACCTGTTGAACTGAACTACATTAAATTTCAACCTCTCAATAGAGTTAAAATCGACATAAAAAAATTGAAATACAAATCTTTTCTCCTGAAACCAAGAAAGAAAACGTAACAGAGCAACCTCTGTTGCGTTTTTTAATTTTTCTTGGTTTGAGGAGACAAGATTTGTATTTCAATTTTTGAAAATAACCAGTCCACCAAAATTAAAATCAACGTGTTTATCTCTAGGTACCTCAGTGGGTAAAAGAAGATTGGCTGGAAGGCGACAAGAGCCCCCTAAGCGAAAAATCCATGAAATCGGACAAATCCGATCTTCACGTGAACGATATAGACGATCCTGACACTGATTGGTCGGACAGAGGAGCTGCTGATGGTAACTCAAATCAACCTGACTCGGATTTCGGTAAGAGATTTCTCGCTCTCGTACATTCTCACTCGCACAATTCATTCAACAAATGACCAATGTTCTACGTGCAATTGCAATCTAGTTTTCATTAGATTCTTTTTTTTTTGTGGACCGGTCCTTGGTCTTCAAATTTGAAATAAAAATCTTGTCCCCTGAAACCAAAAAAGATTAAAAAACGCCACAAAGGTTGCTCTAACGCGTTTCGATAGCCGAGCTACTAGCGTTAGGGCAATCTTTGTTGTGTTTTTAATCTTTTTTTGGTTTCAAGCGACAAGATTTGTATTTCAATTTTTAATGAAATTAGATTTCAATTGCATCATAATAAAATTAGATTTCAATTGCATCATAATAAAATTATACACAGATAAGGAAAAATTTTCATTGTCCATGTAAAACGCTAAGAATTGTCCCTTCCATAGTTTTCTACGGCCGCTGAACGTATTCCCCTACTTTGACGCAGCGTGCTCGTATCTTCCAGTTTAGATGTTAGAAAAAAACTCGTCGAGAGTTTTACAACAGAGTGGAATATTGTTTAGCACAGTCTGGCGACATATTTGAACTCCTTTTATTGTAATGTTTAAAGAGTTATTATACAGGGTGTTACAAAAGTCCGGGCCGCTACTTCAGGAGCATATTCTACACATTAAAATATGAAAAATGTTGAAATACATTTTTTTCTTTAAATTGCCTCCTAACGGAGATATGACCATTTAAAGATGGCGCCCCTAAAGTGGTTTTTTTACTATAAAAAGTTAACGGTTAGTAGCAAAGTCATGAAATTGGGCAAGCAGTTAAAGAATCGGATTAGGCATATTCTCATGTAACATATTTTTTAAATAAGCAGTAGCGTGGTGTGTAGGGGGTTGCCCGCGATTATTTTTTGCCGTAACTTTTTTGTATTGCAATATTTCGACACAAAAGCGCCATAATAGTAAAAAGCAACATTTTTTATACAAAAAAGGTACTCTTTCTCAAAGTCGCTAAAAGTAATCGTTTCCGAGAAAAAAGCGTTTAAACAAAATTGTTGCATTTATTAGAATTCGTTTTGTAAATTTCTAATTTATCCACTACTAACTGCATTGATATAAAAATAGTACAAAATTAAGAAAAAAAAATCAAAGCAAGTGTTCGAAATTACTGCCCCCTGCAGCAATACATTGCTCGGCTCGTCTTCTAAGGGAACTCCTTACTCTTTCGCAAATGCCTGGTGTATTGTGAATCTGGTTGAACCCATTTTCAATTCGTTCACGAAGATCATTGATATTGTCAACTGGTGTGGAGTAGACGATCTACTTTAGATGTCCCCATAAGTAGAAATCGAGTGGGTTGAGGTCAGGAGACCTAGCTGGCCATGGTATCGGACCTCCTCGACCTATCCATCGTTGATGATAGTTGTTATTCAAAAATTCCCTAGCAACTGCACTAAAATGGGCAGGTGCCCCATCGTGCATTATCCACATTCGCTGTCTTGTTATGAGTGGAACATTTTCAAGTAACACGGGTAACTCTGTTTGCAAAAAATGTCTATATGATGCTCCTGTTAACCTATGAGGTAAAAAAAACGGTCCAATTATAGAGTCCCCTATTATTCCTCCCCAAATGTTAAGTGAAAAATGTTGCTGATGTCTCGACTGAATAACTGCATTGGGATTTTCAACTTGCCACTGATGCATGTTGTGAAAGTTAAGTATCCCGTTTCTGGTAAAACCCGCTTCGTCCGTAAATAATATGAGCGTTGGAAAGTTCTCATTTTCAGCGATCTTATGCAATAGCCAGTTGCAAAATTCTATTCTTGGAGGATAATCAGCAGCAAGTAACCCTTGCACTCTTTGAAAATGATAGGGGTAAAATTTGAAAATTCGCCAGATAGTTACGTGATTTACTCCTTCGGCTAAAGCAAGTTGTCTAGTGCTGACACATGGATCTTCTTCAACTCGCTGAAGCACACGCTCCTCTAAATTAGCAACTTCTGCGTTTGGCCTTCCAACACGTTCGCCTTTGAAAACAAAATTTCCTGTTTCACATAAACGAGCATGAATTTTCTGGAACAATTTTTCTCCTGGTAGGTGTCTATTAGGAAAACGTTCAGCATAAAGCCGTCTTGCTTCGGCACGATTACAATTTGCAAGCCCGTACATTAAATGCATATCGGCCATTTCTTGATTTGAATAGTCCATTTTATCAAAATAATGAAAAGTTAAAAAACTACTACACTTACTATTGACAACAAAAACTGCTAAAGTTTACAGCTTACGACCAAATTTTATCAGTGGCACAACGTCAATCTCTGGCAGATATTGTCAAGTACAATTGTTTTCTTTACGATCAGTTTGCATGACCAACTTATTTTTTCTTATACAAATTAGTTAGAATTTCGAAGACGGGATAGGATTATTTAAACGCCTTTTTCTCGGAAACGGTTACTTTTAGCGACTTTGAGAAAGAGTACCTTTTTTGTATAAAAAATGTTGCTTTTTACGATTATGGTACTTTTGTGTCGAAATATTGCGATACAAAAAAGTTACGGCAAAAAATAATCGCGGGCAACCCCCTACACACCACGCTACTGCTTATTTAAAAAATATGTTACATGAGAATATGCCTAATCCGATTCTTTAACTGCTTGCCCAATTTCATGACTTTGCTACTAACCGTTAACTTTTTATAGTAAAAAAACCACTTTAGGGGCGCCATCTTTAAATGGTCATATCTCCGTTAGGAGGCAATTTAAAGAAAAAAATGTATTTCAACATTTTTCATATTTTAATGTGTAGAATATGCTCCTGAAGCAGCGGCCCGGACTTTTGTAACACCCTGTATATTCTTCATTAGAATTATTATTTATTTTGTTTAAGAAATCTGGTTTATTTATTTTGGTTATCAAAGAATATCAGTTTTATTTTGCCTCAGACGTTGATTAAATCAACGGACTAAAATAACAAACAGCGTGTGGAACGCAAATTTTAATAAATTTGTTGCCTGCCAATAGTAATCCCGTAACAAAACACGTTAGAAGCTATGATGTACTACTGAAATCTCCATCAGCATTGATCGTTGCGCTCCGCGTTGAATTGTTTACACCGGTGTAGGAGAATACAAGGCGCCGCCCATCTATCCCATTATTAGCTCTCAATGTTAAATATCTCATTAAAATTCTCCCTATGGACAGTGTTTGACTTTTCTGATGTGTATATTCGTATATACACATTATCTCAACAATGTATTTAAAACAACCAACATTATAGATGAATTCAGCTCGCAATGTAGCAGCTCTGGTGCTGAAAAGGTAAACAATGCTGAAGAGAATCCGGTTCAACCCATAGCCCAATGTAAAGCCCTGTATCCGTACACGCCAAATTTGAATGACGAGTTGGCCTTACGACCAGGGGATATACTGGCTGTATATCGACAACAGGATGACGGTTGGTGGCTTGGTGAATGTAATGGAAACGTCGGCATTTTCCCAGCCACTTACGTAGAAATTTTATCAACTTGAAAACAGAACAGAGTTTAACTAGCTTCGATGATAATTTTAATTATGTTTGATTTTTTTGAGAAACGTTTATTTTATAATCTAAAGGACGACATACTCGAATGTTAATTTTATAAACATAATGTTAATTTTATGATGAAGTAAGTTAACAAATAAGGAATTAACTATTGTAAAAAAATAATCTCTGATGCTTCTTTATTTTTAACATCTTATACATTTATACGAAAGGCTGGGTACCAGTGTTACATGTGAAGATTAGAAAATTTTATGTTAATTTGTGTGTTGTTTATAAGAATTTTGACATGTAATTTACGATTTTGTACCATTTTATCTTATACATACCTAATGGGATTTATCAAATAACTGTTTAAAGATGTACGAATAAATGTTTTAATTAAAAGTGTCCCATCTGTTCCCACTTCCTAACTCAAGTAACGTCTAAAATCCTGAATCCTTGATTTCAGAGGACAAGATTTGTTGTACTTCCTTTTTTTTTGGTGGAACGGACTGGTCCTTGGTTATCTTCAAAAATTGAAATACAAATCTTGCCCCCTGAAACCAAGAAATATGTCTTTTTTGGTTTCAGGGGACAAGATTTGTATTGTTACGTGCGTTATCGGTTCGAATTGATACACGTGATAGATTATACCCACTTTATTACTGAATTAACTCGGGACACTTCAACTGAACAGTAACTCACTAATTATTTACTAATTGCTAACCAACTTATTGCACTTGCTTCTAACTGACTCACTCGAGGGAAAACTGACCGCCTTTTTATAGTTTCGGCCCGCGGCTTCCAGAATTTTCGGCAGATAAGGCTTATCGAATGCCGAAATTTCTGGAACGCTTATCTGCCGTTTGTTTCGTTATCGCGGCCGCTTTCCCCTTATCAGAACCTTCTAGAAACTTTTTTTATTTACTAAATTCTACAATTCTATTCTAAATCCTATTTCATCTATTTAGATTGCGTTACAGTATTTCAATTTTTGAAGATAACCAAGGACCAGTCTCTAAAATTGAAATACAAATATTGTCCCCTGAAACCAAGAAAGAAGTCTGACTTGGTTTCAGAAGATAAGATTTGTATTTCAATTTTTGAAGATAACCAAGGACCAGTCCGTTCCACCAAAAAAAAGGAAGTACAGCAAATCTTGTCCCCTGAAATCAAGAAGGATTAAAAAACACAACAGAGTTGCTCTAACAAGTTTCGAAGCTATCATCTTCAGTAATATCTCTCTGATGATAGCTTGGTTATTGAAACGCGTTAGAGCCACTGTTGTTTGGTTTTTTAATCTTTTTTGGTTTCAGGATGCAAAATTTGAATTTCAATTTTTGAAGATAAGCGGAGACCCGCCCATGTCAATTTTGAAACTTTAGAAAACGAAAACGTATTCAAATTTACACTCAAAATTTGAACAAATTTCAAACTTTATAAAAAAAATTAGGTAACAAAAAATCAACAAATTTAATTTGCAATACCACTTTGGTAAAAGTCTAAAATTTCAGATGAGTGAAAATTCGACAAAAAATTGGAATTGTAATTGTGGTAAATTTACGAAAACATCCACAAACTAGTTTACGAATGAGATTTTGAGAAAATAGTCCTTAAAGCCAAAAAATTACGAAACAATCGACTTAAAATTGTAAAGAAAACTTGTAGATAAATCAAAAAGAAAACATATTCGAATTTACATTCGAAATTTAGAAAAATTTCAAACTTAATAAATAAAAATTGGGTAAAAAAAAATCAACAAATTTAATTTGCAATCACAACTTTGGTAAAAGCCTAAAATTTCAGATGGGTGAAAATTTAACAAAAAATTGGAATTGTAATTGTAGTAAATTTACGAAAACACCCACAAACTGGTTTACAAATGAAATTTTGAGAAAATAGTCCTTAAAGCCACAAAATTACAAAAATATCGACTCAAAATTGCAAAGAAAACTTTTAGACAAATCAAAATAATAAAAAGATTTCTTTAGAAATTCTATTATCAAAATTCCTAATTTATGTATGAATTTTTTATAAATGTACTTCCAAAATATAGAGTTCAAGGTCGAAATTTCAATTTCTCTACAAATTATTGCATTTTTTTCCAAATTTTGGGCCCAATTTTTCAGAAAGCTAAAAATTCAGGGTTAAACCAGGAATTTTCAGGATTAGGTTTCAGTATCTCTCTGAAAATGAGAGCTTGGCTATCGAAACGCGTTAGAGCAACTGTCCTTGGTTTTTTTTAATCTTTCTTGGTTGCAGGGGACAAAATTTGTATATCAAATTTGAAAGTCTTGTTAACTTCAGAAGAAGAATTTTCACTCGAAATTTAGAAAAATGTTAAACTTTATAAATAAAAATTAGGTAAAAAAATCAACAAATTGCAATCAAAACTTTGGTAAGAGTCCGAAATTTCAGATGAGTGACGAAAATGGCATTTTTTTCCAAATTTTGGGCCCAACTCTTTAAAAAGCTGAAAATTCAGGGTAAAACCAGGAATTTTCAGGATTAGGTTTTAGTATCTATCTGAAAATGAGAGCTTGGCTATCGAAACGCGTTAGAGCAACTGTCCTTGGTTTTTTTTAAATCTTTCTTGGTTTCAGGGGACAAAATTTGTATATCAAATTTGAAAGTCTTGTTAACTTCAGAAGAAGAATTTTCACTCGAAATTTAGAAAGAGTTTAAACTTTATAAATAAAATTAGGTAAAAAAATCAACAAATTGCAATCAGAACTTTGGTAAGAGTCCAAAATTTCAGATGAGTGACAAAAATGTCATTTTTTTCCAAATTTTGGGCCCAACTCTTTAAAAAGTTGAAAATTCAGGGTTAAACCAGGAATTTTCAGGATTAGGTTTTAGTATCTCTCTGAAGATGAGAGCTTGGCTATCGAAACGCGTTAGAGCAACTGTCCTTGGTTTTTTTTAATCTTTCTTGGTTTCAGGGGACAAAATTTGTATATCAAATTTGAAAGTCGTGTAAACTTCAGAAGAAGAAAAAATATTCGAATTTTCACTCGAAATTTAGAAAAATTTTAAACTTTATAAATAAAATTAGGTGAAAAAAAATCAACAAATTGCAATCAGAACTTTGGTAAGAGTCCAAAATTTCAGATGAGTGACAAAAATGGCATTTTTTTTCCAAATTTTGGGCCCAACTCTTTAAAAAGCTGAAAATTCAGGGTTAAACCAGGAATTTTCAGGATTAGGTTTTAGTATCTCTCTGAAGATGAGAGCTTGGCTATCGAAACGCGTTAGAGCAACTGTCCTTGGTTTTTTTTTAATCTTTCTTGGTTTCAGGGGACAAAATTTGTATATCAAATTTGAAAGTCTTGTAAACTTCAGAAGAAGAATTTTCACTCGAAATTTAGAAAAATTTTAAACTTTATAAATAAAATTAGGTACAAAAATCAACAAATTGCAATCAGAACTTTGGTAAGAGTCCAAAATTTCAGATGAGTGACAAAAATGGCATTTTTTTTCCAAATTTTGGGCTCAACTCTTTAAAAAGCTGAAAATTCAGGGTTAAACCAGGAATTTTCAGGATTAGGTTTTAGTATCTATCTGAAAATGAGAGCTTGGCTATCGAAACGCGTTAGAGCAACTGTCCTTGGTTTTTTTTAAATCTTTCTTGGTTTCAGGGGACAAAATTTGTATATCAAATTTGAAAGTCTTCTTAACTTCAGAAGAAGAATTTTCACTCGAAATTTAGAAAAATTTTAAACTTTATAAATAAAAATTAGGTAAAAAAAATCAACAATTGCAATCCGAACTATGGTAAGAGTCCAAAATTTCAGATGAGTGACAAAAATGGCATTTTTTTCCAAATTTTGGGCCCAACTCTTTAGAAAGCTGAAAATTCAGGAATTTTTAGGATTAAGTATTAGTATCTCTAAAGATGATAGTTTGGCTATCGAAACGCGTTACAGCAACCTCCGTTGTGTTTTTTTAATCTTTCTTGGTTTCAGGGGATAAGATTTGTATAAGAATTTTGTTAAAAATCTAAATTCTATTTTTTCAAAGTTTTGACTGACACTCTGAATTCGATCTTTTTGTAAAACTTTTTTTCTCCCTTTTGTATGTCTTCGTAATTTCTGATTTCGCAATTCAGACTCTTCGACTTTTCGAAATGTATATTTGAATATTATGATTGCCAAAATTTCGACCTTTTCTCGAAATTTGAACAATTTTGGAAATTTCCAGTTTTTTCCGGTTTAACGAGACCCCAATTTTTAAAAAAATTCAGATTCCTTTTCAAAAACAAAGTCATCTTTTCAATATTTTGACTTTATAACAAAGTTTTACATTTTTAAACATGTTTTACTTTTATTTTAAATTGTTGGCTTACTTTTGAAAATTTTGACCTTTTTTCAAATTCCCCTTATTCAAAATTCATACTTTTTAAAATGTTGATGAAAAATTTTAATTTTTTATGTAAATTTGACTTTTAAATAGTTTGATTATAATTAACAGAAGATTACTGAAAATCCAGAATTGTGGAAGGAGTTACTGGAGAAGAAAAAAGCCAATGAAAAAAAGTTTGATTATATTTAAAAATTTGAATTTTAAAATCCAAACTTTTTGCCTAAATTTTGGTTTTTTCTCAATCTTTTAACTTTCTGGAAATTACGACATTTTTGAAGAACCTGATTTTCCGACATTTATTGAAAATTTCGACTTTTTTGAATATTTCGACTTTTTTGAATATTTCGACTTATTTTCAAATTTCAAATGTTCCAATTCAAAATCTCCACATTTTCCAAAATTTGATTTTTTCTCAAGATTTTAACTGTCTGAAAATAGTAACATTTTTAAAGAACCTGATTTTTCGATTTTTACTGAATATTTCGCCTTTTTTTTTAATATTGAGATGATTCTTCAAGCTCTAATTGCAGATTTTCTGTTGTGGACCAACGCACAGGTATTTGTGGAGTTTTGATCATTTATTTGTGGAGTTTTGATCCCTTGTTTGTGGAGTTTTAATCCTTTGTGGTGAGGAACCCTAAAAAGGAAAAATGTTTAGATTGCAGTCACATATTCAAAGACCGAAATTTATTATAAAATGTTTTGAAATTTTTAGCCATTTATTCAAGTTGTCTTGACAAAATATCATTTGTTTTTAAGTTATAGCCTTTTTTCTCTGAAGATGATAGCTTGGCTATCGAAACGCGTTAGAGAGCAACCTTTGTTGTGTTTTTTAATCTCTCTTGGTTTCAGGGGACAAGTTCTGTATTTCAATTTTTTTATAGCCTTCATTTCGAAAAAGCAAAGTTCACGAAAAACAAAATTAATCTAAATCCCTTTGATTTTGGTGGAACGGACCGATCGTTGGTTATCTACAAATATTAAAAAACAAACCGTTTCCCCTGAAACCAAGAAAGATTAAAAGCACAACAATAGTTGCTTTAACGTGTTTGGATAACCATCAACAGAGAGATACTATGAGAAGAGCAACCTTTGTTGTGTTTTTTTAATCTTTTTTTGGTTTCAGGGGACAAGATTTGTATTTGAATTTTTGAAGATAACCAAGCGCCAGTCCTTTCCATCAAAACTCCAAAATAAAAAAGGCAAATGACGATAATTGTGCATACTTAAGCATGTTAGCAAACAAATAAGTAACAATACATAATAATACGTTTCCGCAAGTTCCCATGGGTCCCATTTGTTTGAATAGGAAAGAGGGTAAGCCACCCTAGTTTAAACTAGGGGTATAATATGTTAGAAACAAGGCCGCGATAACCACCGCCATAAAGCATCAAACATATTGCCCATGCTTAAAAACGTGTGGCCTGTTAATTAGGGGCACTCATATGAATCTACGAGGGTGAGTTAATAATTCTTTTAAAATGTTCTTATTTGGGAAAAGATTCGAATCGTATGACAACAGAAAAAATAGACCATCTTGGGGACGGCCGACAGAAGTGAAAACTTCTCAATCGAAACGCGTTAGAACAACCTTTGTTGTGTATTTTAATCTTTATTGGTTTCCAGGGACAAGATTTGTATTTCAGTTGTTGGAGATAACCAAGGACCAGTCCGTTCCACCAAAATCTTGAATCATTAATTGACTTGTTTCCTGATGAAGTGCTTCCTTTTGTTAACCTGTTACCTGTGACCATCCCTAAACAACAAGGAAAATGCAAGAAGAATGCAACCTAGACTACAAATTCATGCAGCCCTCCAGGCGTGTATAGTGAATCATAGGTAGCTGAACTACCTCAGCCACCTATGATTCACTATACACGCCTGGAGGGCTGCATGAATTTGTAGTCTAGGTTGCATTCTTCTTGCATACGACATTGTTGGCGATGGCCATAGTTTCTCTATGTACCAATAGGTGGTAGTACTAAAAAGTCACTCGCTCGGCGCCTGTGAATGTTTTAGTACTTACTTGTCGGAACATTTATTAGCATTCGAGTTGGATATACCAAACTGACGAGATCTAACAAGATCGAAACCGGTATTTGGTTTCCAAACTTCGAATCTAATAAATGTTTCAAACCTTATTGGTCTGTGCATTATAGAACAAGGAAAACGTTATACATTATGTTAATACTTTTTATTAACAAAGTAGGTCAAATTTTATGTATTTTTGAAGTCACGTTTTTTCATCTTTGGTTTATGGGTTCAATTGTTCAAGTTGTCTCGACAAAATATCGTTTGTTTTTGAAAAGTCTTCATTTCGAATAAACTAAAGTTCACGAAAGACAAAATTAATCTAAATCCCTTTGATTTTGGTGGAACGCACTCTCGTCCTTGGTTATCTTCAAAAATTAAAATACAAAACTTGTCTCCTGAAACCAAGAAAGATTAAAAAACACAACAAAGATTGCTCTAACGCGTTTCGACAGCCAAGCTATTATCTTCAGAGATATACTAACCTAAAATGCTAAAATTTTAGGATTAGGTGCTAGTATTTCGAAATTAAAGAAGTTTTCACTTCAAAAACAATTTGGTTAGGTACTTCTTGGTTACCTAATAAATATGAGGGGTAATTTTTTTGATTTTGGCCCCTTATTGACTCATCTTGGATTACATTAAATTCATTTTAGTTTACCGGTTTCAGTTAAAATAAATTTAGTCTAAATATGACGAGTACTTCAATTTCCACTAAATATTTGGTAAATGAAACCCATTTTTAATGACCACAAGAATCTTTTCCCGAAACACTTTACAATTTACAAATTTTTGTATACGTTTAAATCATCTTGAGGGCATTTTTTCTAGTCTATCGGAGACAAATTTCTGTAGTATTCAACAGCGCTCTTCATTTTTAAAGGCTGCAGTCCAGTGGCGATTTTTCTGAAAATCTGGACCTTTTTTAAAATTTAGTCTCGATTTAATTCGACCCTTTTTAAAAATTTCGACTTTTTTAAAACAGCTTTGTCTTGATTTAATTCGACGTTTTTAAAACATTTCACAGCTTTTCAAAATGTTAACTATCGAAATTGTCAATTCTTTTCGAAACTTTCAACATTTCGAAATTTTGTAGCGGCTCGCGTAAATGCACTGAGGAACTGCAGCACCCCCAGTTCCGCTTTCGAGTTTTTTCTTAAAAGGTTTGGTCTTTTTTGAAGACTTTTCCTTAAACACGTGTTTATAGAAATTTTAAATCTTCGATTTCTTTTATAGAGACTTCACCATTCTTTCATGTTATGATACGCTAAAATCTATTTTATTTCTAATTTTGATGAAAAATGCATTTTCAAGAACTAACTTTTGTAAAACTTTTAAGAAAGAAATCAATATTTTGAAAAAGAATTGAAATTTTCAAAAGAATTTAAAAAAAAAGGTTAAATTTCTTCAAAAGTGTCAAAATTTTGAGAAGATAATAAAAATTTCAAGTAACAATCTGTATTCAACTCTTCTCGCATTTTGATTTCCCTGAAAAAAAAAAATAATACCAAATTTTCGAGATTATATCATCTTGGAGGCATTTTTTCGAGTCTATCACAGACAGATTTCTTTAGTATTCAACAGTGCTCTTTATTTTTAAAGGCTGCAGTGCAGTGGCGGTTCGCGTGAATACACTGAGGAACTGCAGCACCCCAGTTCCGCTTTCGAGTTTTTTCTTAAAATGTTTGATCTTTTTTGAAGATTTTTTCTCAAACACTTTTTTATAGAAATTTTAAATCTTCTCTGATTTTTTTTATAGAAACTTCATCTTTCTTTCATGTTATGATCTGCTTAAATCTATTTTATTTCTAATTTTGATGAAAAATGCATTTGCAAGAATTAACTTTTGTAAAACTTTTAAAAAAGAAATCAATATTTTGAAAAAGAATTGAAATTTTCAAAAGAATTTAAAAAGAAAAGAGGTTACAATTCTCTAAAAGTGTCAACATTTTGAGAAGATAATGAAAATTTCAAGAAACAATCTGTATCCAACTCTTCTCGCATTTTGATTTCCCCGAAAAAAAAATAATACCAAATTTTCGAGTTTTTACCTGATTTCGCAATTTCTACTGCATTGTAGAAAAATTTTTATTTTTTTCTAATATTTTCATTTTTTTTTGTTGGCAAAGTATTTTCCTAAATATATTATATAAATAAATTTTCCCGAAATTTCTACTTTTCCAGCAAATTTCGTTCTTAAAATTTTTTCTGGAAATTTCAACTTCTCCCGATTTTTTACGTTCCTTTAATTTGTTTTAAAAATGTTAGGTTTTTTCACGGGTTTTTGACATTTTAAAGTTCATTTTATAATTTTTGACTAACAACTTTTAGAAAAAAATCCTGACATTTCTATAAAAATGTCTGATTTGGAAAGATTTTGGAAAGAAACGAAAAAATGTTAGTAAAAGTTGCCATTGCTTCCGCATTTTGATATTTTTTTAAAATAAAAGTAATAGCTGATGGATTATTTTCCTAAAATTTCGGCTTTTTTGTACAGATATTTCAATTTTTTTCGAAATTCCAATTTGCTTTCTACGAAAATTTAAATCTTTTAAAATTTTGACCTTTTTCAGGATTTTGACTTCATTTGAAAATTTCCACTTTCGTTAAGAATTTCGTTGGTATGTTCCTAGAAATTTTGATTTTTTGTGAGAATTTTGGTTCTTCTGACATTTTTGATTTAATTGCAAAGTCTCAACCTCAAAAATGTCCACATTTTACAATTTATTTTTTAAAATTTGACCGTTTTTCAAGAATTTGATCGTTCTCTCAATTTTAACTTTTTTTTTGAAGAGTTTGAAATATTCAAAAAATCGTACTGTTTTGAAAACTTACGGTTTTGTTAAATTATTTACTTTTGCGGAAATTTAAACTTTTTTTAAAAATTCTACCCTTCTTGAAACATCGATTTTTATTTCAAATTTTTTCACGAATTCTGATATTTTTTTCTTGTTAATATCGACTATTCTGATGTGGGGTTATTTTTCAAAATTCTGAAAATTTCGATTTTTCAAAACTTGAAAAATTTCGATTTTCCAAAACTTGAAAAATTTCGATTTTCCAAAATTTGGAAAATTACGATTTTCCAAAATTTGGAAAATTTCGATTTTTCAGAATTTGAGAAATTTTGATTTTTGATGATTTTCAATTTCATTGAAAATTCCAATTATTTGTTAAATTTTCGATCTTTTCTCGATGTTTTGACTTTCCTTTTGAAAGTTACGAATTATTTTCGAAATTTCGGCTTTTTTTTAAATTTCGACTTTGAAATATTTTTTTTTCAAATTTCCATTTTTCTGAAAAACCGGACCTTTTTTAAAATTTCGTCTTAATTTAATTCGACCCTTTTTAAAAATTTCGACTTTTTGAAAACAGTTTTGTCTTGATTTAATTCGGCCCTTTTTTTTCGACGTTTTTAAAACATTTCACAGTTTTTCAAAATGTTAACTATCGAAATTTTCAATTTTTTTTTTTGAAACTTTCAACATTTTAAAATTTTGTCTTGTTGAGCCAAATTGTTTTAAAAAACTTCATTTTTAGCTTATAAAAGAAACTGCTGTCATTTTCTAATATTCAGTTATACCGTTTGTCACCCCCTTAGGACTTAAAAATGTGTTTAGTTTTAAAAATTCTTTTTTTTTAAGTTTTTCGACAAAATCGACTTTTTAAATGTTGCCTCGTTCGAACAAAACTGTTTTTTAAAACCCAATTTTTGGCTTGTAAAAGAAAATTTTAAATTTAAATGTTCAGTTAAATATAGTTTTTACCCCGCTTGGGGTTAACATTTTAAAAATTGATTAAATACGTGTTTAGTGATTGCTTTCATGTATTCTTTCTACAGAAATATTGACAAAAAATGTTTAGAAAAAAACCCTGCAATTTCTCCTAAAATGTCAACATCTTTGGGAAAAAACGAATAAATTAAAAGAGTTAATTTCGAACGAAGAAATGAAAAAAAAAGGTAATTTCAGTTTTGGGATAAATATTGAACTTTAAGAAAAAATGAACTTTCTAAATTTCAACTTTTTTGCGATTTGATATTTCGCTAAAAAAAACTTACCAGTATTGTAGAACCGAAGAAAATTCTGAATCGAAATTTCCAATGTTTCTAGAACTGTTATTTTTATTTGTTAAGTTTATTCTTGGAATTGTCAACTCCGTCAAATTTTGATAAAAAATAGATTGAAACTTAAAGATTAAGCTCAAAATTTGGAGCAAAAACAGACAAGATTTCTAGAAAAAAAGTTGACACTTGTTATTGATATATAAAATTTTTGAAAAAAATAATAAATAATAAGGATAAATTGATTGTCAAAAATATTCTCAAAATTTCGACTTTTAAAGTAGGACTTATTGAAATTTTTAAAAATGAGTCAACATTTCTAGAAACGTCGAAATTTCGAAATTAAAAATACTCAAAGTATTAAATTAATTGACAATTTAATGTTCTAATTTAAATTTTTTCTAGCAAATTTGAAGTTCCCAGAGAAACTTCAAAGATCAAATATTTCAGCGTGAAGTCGATTGTGATTAAAATTCACATTTTGGGAATTTATTTGTAATTGAACTGCAAACGATTTTTCGAAATTCGTTTCAAAACATCGAACAATTTTAAAAATAGATACTATTTTTTAATTTTGAGTTTTAATTCGACATTTTTCTCAAAAAGTTTATGTTTAAAAAGAAAAAATATTCATTTTTAAAAAATAAATATTTCAAGCTAGGGAAAGTTTCTAAAAAACAGATAAAATTCATTATTTAATCAAAAAATTCCAGTTTTTTTTAGTTGAAGTTCCCAGAGAAACTTCAAAGATCAAATATTTCAGCGTGAAGTCGATTGTGATTAAAATTCACATTTTGGGAATTTATTTGTAATTGAACTGCAAACGATTTTTCGAAATTCGTTTCAAAACTTCGAACAATTTTAAAAATAGATACTATTTCTTAATTTTGAGTTTTACTTCGACATTTTTCTCAAAAAGTTTATGTTTAAAAAGAAAAAAATCCGTTTTTAAAAAATACATATTTCAAGCTTCTAAAAAACAGATAAAATTCATTATTTAATCACAAACCTTCCAATCTTTCCTCAAAATGTTGCCTTTTTTTTCCTAAAATTGAGGTTTCTATTGGAGATTCATTGAGAAGCAACAGAACTGAATTATGTTATTAATTTTCTAAACTCATTTACTTTTACACAATTTTAACATGTAAGAAGAACGCAACTTAGACTACAAATTCATGCAGCCCTCCAGGCGGCGTGTATAGTGAATCATAGGTAGCTGAACTACCAACAGTTGAAACACTACCACTTAGCGAAGCGGTTGCTCTCTAGGAGAGTTCCCAGAAGACAAGGATTCTGTAATGCGCAGACCAATAGGTTTGAACATTTATTAGATTCAAAGTTTGGAAACCAAATAGCGGTTTCGATCTTTCAAACTGACGAGATCTAACAAGATCGAAACCAGTATTTGGTTTCCAAACTTCGAATCTAATAAATGTTCAAACCTATTGGTCTGTGCATTACATAATTTTAACACACAAACGCCGTCACATCACCCCTTCTAGTTTTAGCTGCTGGCCGCCACTGGGGACTATTGCAAAAATTTCAAGTAGATCATAAAATAAAAATGTGGAGCCCAAATTCGAAATTTTAGAAAAATGACGGTGCAGTGTTTAAACATAACAAATTCAAACGATTGGAAAATATGGTAATATGTAATTTTCGTCAATATATTGACTAATGCAGTGGCGGCTGGTTTTAAAGAACGCAAGAGCGCGCGCTCCTCGTGAAATGAGCGATCTATTCTTTTTTGTTTAATGTAAAAGACTTGGATTTATCACATTTTTAAACACAAAATAATGACATACTAATTAAGTAATAATACTTGTGAATGACTTGGAATAAAATACACCAACGTTTGATTCCGTTATACATATAAAATATTATAAGGGAATTTAAATAAGTTGGTGCGCGCAGAAATATGCACCTAGCGAGGGTACCGTGCGATGCCTATCTACGGTCTTCACGGGATGCGGAGAAATAAACTACAGAACACCACGTTAAAGCTAGCCCGGGGTACGCCGCTCCGCGCATGTGCGATATTGCCAAATGGTGAGTATGGGTCAGTGTTTGGAGTGTGTATTTACGTTTATGATGCTAAATGCGTAGGTCCCGGCTGATCCGATTGCGATTGTTAATTGTGCCGCTTCCAGGCCTAACTGCCAATAGTACCGCTATTCATAAAGAGATAGCAGTACCCAATCCAGGATCTAAGTATTCTTTTATAGATTTGGATTTAAACAATTTTGATGAGAAAGTAATGAAGACTTTATTTCTTTAAAAGATCGTAGAGCGGATTTTGTTTTAAAAAATATTTTTTTTGTGTTTTTGTAGAGTTTAATTAGAACCTTGTAATAAAATATATTTTATTTTCAAATGCAGTTTTCATAAAATGGAGATTATAAGATGGTAATTACATTTATTTCGTAAAAATACTATTAAATATTACACCTTTTGTGTCACTTTTGTTTCTCTTAAATTTAATATCTTGCTATGACACTGGATTCACCTAAAATCTTAACTACTAATATTTTTGCATCTGCGCACCCCCTGTCAAAAAGTCACCAGCCGCCACTGGACTAATGATGGCGTATTTAGAACATTTCGCTTGAACCTTGTACATTTAGGGGTAGAAGTAGCCGCACGTTTCTGCCGTGCGCCCGGGAAATGGGCGGAGGATCCTATCGATTGTGGGGAAGTGTCAACAGTCGACGATGGAACAATTTCACGGTTCCTCGAGTACGCTTCCAAATAGCAGATTTGTTAATAGCTGTCACAGTCACGGCTATTTCTATTAATTTATTATCCTTATGCCATCGGATGCACATCCCCAAATGTTCCCATGCTATCGACAGAAATCCCATTATGTCATTGTTAGGTAATTTGTGGTTTCAAAAAAAAAAATACATTTTAATTTGATCATTTAAAATTTAAACTATTTCGAGAAATGTTCACCTAATTGTTTCACATTCTTCCTTAAATATCGAGCTCAAATTTGAGATACATTCTTAAAAGAATATTCCTTAATTTACACCTACAATTTTTAATATGATAAATTCCAGTTTTTACTTGAAATTTTGGTTTTTTTAATTCAAAATTCATTTTTTAAGTGAAAACTTTTTTAACTTGTTGATCAGCTTTTGATAGGGGAAAACTTATGGGTTATCATCACACGAATTCGCGCTACCATCAGGCGAATTTGCGTCAACATCACGCTAATTCCCGTTACCTGTTACCAACATGTTTTGATGTTAATAGTATTATGTAGTTATTCTATCAGCTTCAGCTTCTTTATTATTATTATTTTATTTTTTTGGTGGAACGGTTTTGGTGGAAGGGTTTTGGTGGAACGGTTTTGGTGGAACGGTTTTGATGGAACGGTCTGATCCTTGGTTATCTTCAAAAATTAAAATACAATTCTTCTCCCCTGAAGCCTTGGTTTTAGGGGACAGATTTGTATTTCAATTAATTTCAGGGGACAATATTTGTATTTTAACTAATTAGTTGACAGACGAGAGAAGTGAAAACTTCAAACTAGGAAATATGTAGTTTAGGCGAACCCATACTATTAAACAAGTCAGAATATTGGAAATATTTAAAAATATATTTTGCTAAACTGATTTTATAGTGTGGTTATCGTGTGGAAACGAATCTAATATTTATTGATAATAAAATACATTTTAACATACTCTAATGCTAACAGTAGAACTTTAGTCCTTGAGTAGAACACTGGGGCATGTTGGTAACGCGTGATAAAGACGCGTGATAGTCACGCGAAACAGCAAGTTTACCCCCTACACAAGAGAAGTTTTCAAAAACTCGATACAAGGGTTGACAATTTGGCATAATAATTGGCCAGAAGCGTTTTCCTAAAATTAGTCACGTCGTTTGGGTGTGTCGGTTACAGTGCACACTCTTGATGAGATTGACAAATCGTCGCCAGGTCTGTGATTTTGACCAGCACGTGGACCTCCACGGTCGCGTGTCGTGCACGAGAGGCCCCACTTACATGTGTCAAACATGGTTTATAATCACCCCTGTGTGCGGAACGTCGCTCGGGATTCCTGGTCCACATTCGTATCCTGCGACGGGTGCGAATCAATTGTTCGGAAAGATAAGCCGCAAGGATTTGTTTGCGAATCGGTTTTGTTTGCGGCTTTTAAATTATTTATTTGTTGGTTTGTTCGAGTGCGTGTGTGATCTTAATTTAATATTGAGCCGGCCTAAGCTCATTTGGAATAGATTTGTTTTTCTCACAATTACTTATTCATGATTTAGTTTAAATCTCTTCTGAAATAACTGTCATAAACAATTAATTGTTTTTTATACTTTACAATTAATAATTATTTATAATTAGCTGTGCAGTCAAATGTTCTACGCATTTTTACCTCTTATGTTTTATGCAAGTAGAATGCAACCTAGACTACAAATTCATGCAACCCTCCAGGCAGCGTGTATAGTGAATCATAGGTAGCTGAACTACCAACAGTTGAAACACTGCCACCTAGCGAAGCGGTTGCTCTCTAGGAAAGTTCCCAGAAGACAAGGATTTTAATGCACAGACCAATCGGTTTGAATATTTATTAGATTCGAAGTTTGGAAACCAAAGACTGGTTTCGATCTTGTTAGATCTCGTCAGTTTGGTATATCCAACTCGAATGCTAACAAATGTTCCGACAAGTAAGTACTGTAACGTTCGTTGATTCTTTAGTACTTACTTGTCGGAACATTTGTTAGCATTCGAGCCCCCCAGGCATCTATAGTGAATCATAGGTAGCTGAACTACCAACAGTTGAAACACTGCCACCTAGCGAAGCGGTTGCTCTCTAGGAAAGTTCCCAGAAGACAAGGATTTTAATGCACAGACCAATATGTTTGAACATTTATTAGATTCGAAGTTTGGAAACCAAAGACTGGTTTCGATCTTGTTAGGTCTCGTCAGTTTGGTATATCCAACTCGAATGCTAACAAATGTTCCGACAAGTAAGTACTGTAACATTCGTTGATTCTTTAGTACTTACTTGTCGGAACATTTGTTAGCATTCGAGCCCTCCAGGCATCTATAGTGAATCATAGGTAGCTGAACTACCAACAGTTGAAACACTGCCACCTAGCGAAGCGGTTGCTCTCTAGGAAAGTTCCCAGAAGACAAGGATTCTAATGCACAGACCAATATGTTTGAACATTTATTAGATTCGAAGTTTGGAAACCAAAGACTGGTTTCGATCTTGTTAGATCTCGTCATTTTGGTATATCCAACTCGAATGCTAACAAATGTTCCGACAAGTAAGTACTGTAACGTTTGTTGATTCTTTAGTACACTTACTTGTCGGAACATTTGTTAGCATTCGAGCCCTCCAGGCATGTATAGTGAATCATAGATAGCTGAACTACCAACAGTTGAAACACTGCCACCTAGCGAAGCGGTTGCTCTCTGAGAAAGTTCCCAGAAGACAAGGATTCTAATATGCACAGATCAATAGGTTTGAACATTTATTAGATTCGAAGTTTGGTATTTGGTTTCCAAACTTCGAATCTAATAAATGTTGAAACCTATTGGTCTGCGCATATAAAAATCTTATGTTTTAATTTTTTTCCCCGTCCCAGATTTTTCCCTTTTGATAAATCAATCAAGTCTTAAATCTAATGCAGAGACCAACAGATTTGAACATTTATTAGATTCGAAGTTTGGAAACCAAAGACCGGTTTCGATCTTGTTAGATCTCGTCAGTTTGGTATATCTAACTCGAATGCTAACAAATTTTCCGACTAACTTGTCGGAAAGAATCAGCGGACGTCAGTCACAATGTATTTTTTTATGTAATTATTTTCGAAGTCTTCAGCTGAATACTTTGTACCCTTTTTTGCACCCTTAAATGAATTTCCAAAAACGCTCTTAATTATAAACCGAAGCATAAACATCAATTGTTACATTTCTAATTACAGAAATTACGAACTGACGAATACAAATTTTTATCCTCGATCTTTGGGTGAAGTATTTTCAAAAATCCTTTCTTAGTACCGAACACGTGTTACATGTATTTTTACTAAAAATTTCCTTTTTTATATAGATTTTATTTTTCATATAGAATTTGGGGATCGCTTTTCTGAATTTTCACTTTCCTTTCAACGTTTCGAATTTTCACTTTCTTTTCAAAGTTTCAAATGTTAAAATTTTTTAATTTACAAATTTAGTAATTTTTCGAAAGTTTCGTTTACGTAATTTTGCCTATCCTTTAATTGCGAGAATTTTCTTGAGATTTCGCCCCTGAATTCGATTTTCTTTTTTAAATTTGTTTTCTTCTGAGTCTAGATTTTTCTGCCATGTGTACGCTCTCATATTTATCCTTTTTCTTTACCTTTCGATGTTAAACTCCCAATTTTTTTTAACAAATGTCGTATTTTTTTGAAATTGTAACTTTGGTCCCATTTAGGTCTCAAAAGGTTTTAAAAATAAGAAATACGACATTTGATAAAATATCCGAATTCTTCGTAAAATTGATATTTGAAGTCAAATTTTGCCCAAAATTCCAACAATTCGAAGTAAAAATTGTACACTTTCTTCTTGTCGAAACGGCGCCTTTTTTATTGAAAATATTTATAGAAGCTTTGGCTTTAAAATTTAAATTCACCTTCTAAATGAAATGTTTTATGGTCTTCCGAAAATTTTTAAATTAATTTATACTTTTTTCATATCTTTTTTAATTTTGGCATCAGATATCAAAACTGAAGACGAAATTTGTACTTTTTCCTTCGAATATAGATTATTTTTCCTTCTGTCTCCAAAGATCTGCTGACTTTCTTTCTAAAAAATTGCGATTAAATATGAAATTTCAACATGTTTCACGAATTTTACATTTTGTAGTTTTTGATGACAAATTTTGCATATTTTTCCATATTTTTCACTCTTCTTCTATGCAGTTACCATTTTTTAAGAAGTATCTATTCTGAATTAAGATTTCTAATTTTTTTGGTAACATTTCGACATTTTTGAATAAAATTTCGAGACTTTTTGTTAAATAGTGCTATTTTCAAAAAAATCAGCTTTCTTGAGAAATTTGTATTCTAAATTTGTTTCCCTTTCTGAGCTTTTTGCGTAAAATTTAGATTCTGACCTAAGCTGACTTTTTTGTTAAAATTTTAACATTTGTTTATGATATTCCACCTTCTTCTTCTAAATGAAATGTTTTATGGTCTTCCGAAAATTTTTAAATCAATTTATACTTTTTTTATATGTTTTTTTAAATTTTAGAATCAGATATCAAAACTGAAGACGTAATTTATACTTTTTTCTTTGAATATAGATTATTTTTTCTTCTGTCTCCAAAGATCTGCTGGCTTTCTTTCTAAAAAATTGCTAATAAATATGAAATTTCAACATGTTTTGCGAATTTTATATTTTGCAGTTTTTGATGGCAAATTTTGCATATTTTTCCATATTTTTCATTCTTCTTTCATGCAATTACCAGTTTTTAAGAAGTATCCATTTTGAATAAAGATTTCTAATTTTTTGTTGGTAACATTTCGACATTTTTGAATAAAATTTCGAGACTTTTTGTTAAATAGTGCTATTTTCAAAAAAATCAGCTTTCTTGAGAAATTTGTATTCTAAATTTGTTTCCCTTTCTGAGCTTTTTGCGTAAAATTTAGATTCTGACCTAAGCTGACTTTTTTGTTAAAATTTTAACATTTGTTTATGAAATTCCACCTTCTTCTTCCAAATGAGATGTTTTATGGTCTTCCGAAAATTTTTAAATCAATTTATACTTTTTTTATATGATTTTTTTAATTTTAGAATCAGATATCAAAGCTGAAGGCGAAATTTGTACTTTTTCCTTTGAATATAGATTATTTTTCCTTCTGTCCCCAAAGATCTGCTGGCTTTCTTTCTAAAAAATTGCTAATAAATATGAAATTTCAACAAGTTTCACGAATTTTATATTTTGCAGTTTTTGATGACAAATTTTGCATATTTTTCCATATTTTTCATTCTTCTTTCATGCAATTACCAGTTTTTAAGAAGTATCCATTTTGAATTAAGATTTCTAATTTTTTGTTGGTAACATTTCGACATTTTTGAATAAAATATCGAGACCTTTTGTTAAATATTGATATTTTTATAAAAATCAGCTTTCTCGAGAAATTTGTATTCTAAATTTGTTTCCCTTTCTAAGCTTTTTGCGTAAAATTTAGATTTTGACCTAAGCTGACTTTTTTGCTAAAATTTTAACATTTGTTTATGAAATTCCACCTTCTTTTTCTAAATGAAATATTTTATGGTCTTCCAAAAAGTTTTAAATCAATTTATACTTTTTTTACATGTTTTTTTTAATTTTAGAATCAGATATCAATTTAATTTTAATTTTCAAAGCTCTCTATAAAATTTCAACTTTTTCTAGTGAAGTTTGTACATTTTTTTACAACGTTTTATGTTAGAACCAAAACAGAAGCAAATTTTCACATTTTCAATGTTTCCTTTTCCAAATGTTTGGAAAATTTAAATATTTTAAATAAAGGTTCGGTTTTTTCGTAAAATTGCCACATTTGTTTGTGAAATTCCAACTTATTTTACGACATTTCAAATTTAAGTAGAATAATTATTGAACTAAATTTTTGAACTCAATTATTTAACCAAATTATTGCACTAAATAATTGAACTAAATTATTGAACAAAATTATTGAACTAAATTTCCCTTCCAAATTGAGTGGAACTAAAGTTTCACTTAACAATTATTGAACTAAATTTCCATTCAAAATTGAATGGAACTAAAATTCCACTCAAAATTTTAACAATTTTAAAAGAAAAATCATACCGCTCTGGTAAAATGTTTATTTTAAAATCACTACGTCGAAACCGAAAACAAAATTTTGAGTTTTCATTCGAATATTGTTTTTCATTTCCAAATTTTTTCTCAAAATGGGGGTATTTTTTCTAAAACTCTGACTCAACAGTCAATTTTATAAAACTGCAACATTTTTCACGAATTTTATATTTTGATGTCAAATTTGCGATTTTTTTTGTGGGATGCTCTTACGAAATTACAACTTTTCAGGGAATGTCATCTTTAGATTAAAATTTATGTTTTTTTTTTAATTTTTATATTTTTTTTATATTTATGCTTTCTGATTTACTTGTATTTTAATAAAATTCGAGTTTTTGGTCTGTGAAATCTACAAATTTCTTTTTTCCTAAAAGTACGACATTTGATAAAATATCCGAATTTAAAATTTGAATTTACAGCCAAATTTTCAATGGTTTACCCAACATTCCAACATTTTGAAGTAAAAGTTGTATATTTTATTCTTGTTGAAATGGCGCCTTTTTTATTGAAAATATTTTTACAGAAACTTTGTCCTTATGCTCTGAATTTCGACTCTTTTGTTTAAATCAATCAATTTTTTTTTAAATTACAATCTGTTCGCGAAAAAATAGTTACATTTTCTTATAACACTTCATCATCATTCTACATAGAATTTCAAAAAATAACATTATTTTTCGAAAGATGCATTCTATTGATGAAATTAATGGCTTGTATTGAAGCTTTAAAAGCAGAAACGTCTGCACTTGATAGTCTTAAAGTCATGTCACAAGCAGATTTGGCCAAAATAAATTGAATTTGGGTATTACTTCTAAACATCCCCGTGAATTGTCCAATCGGGTTTCCGCCATCATAAAATGTATGTGCTATTGGTGAATTTCCCCAAGTCCATCCCTAAATCAATAATCTACCCTTATAGAACCGCAGACAAGAGGGAGCCCAATAAAAGAATAACATAAAGTCGTGTTTCCCTCAGCTTGGATTAGATCCAGCTTTGTAATAAGGATCCAAGGATGCAGCACAAAATCGTGCCCCCTTTTGGGTATATATGCTTGGTCCCTTGGGGCTGCTTATCATTCTATGTGATAATTCAATTACCACTAAGATTAACTTGTATAAAAATAACTTAATTTTGCAATATTTACATTATTGAACGTTGAAATTAAAATGATAAAATAATTAAAAATCAGTGAGTGATTCCAGTTGTGTTTGTGGTTTAATTATGAGTTCTAATAGAGGACAACTACCAGATTCATCTTCTTCGCCTATTAAGTGAGTTACGGTGTCCAATGTACGCCCATTGTTTAAAACTTTCCGCTTTAAATTCAGTTAAAATCACGATATTTCGATACTAATCAAATTTTTCATAAATTGGAACTTTCTGTTTTGAAATTTTGAAGTTTAGTATCTAAATGTTGATTTTTTTCTCGAAATTTTATCTTTTTCTTGAAATTACACCATTTCGAGATCAAAGTAAACGTTTTTTGAAATTTAAATATTTGCTTTTTTTCGAAATTTTGAATTCCAAAAGAAACTTTTAAAAAATCGACGAACATAATATATTTTTGTTAAATTTTAATCTAGGAGACTTTTTTTGGTGGAACGGACTGGTTCTTGGTTATCTTCAAAAATTGAAATATAAATTTTGTCCCCTGAAACCAAGAAAGATTATGTAGAGCGACCTCTGTTGTGTTTTTTCATATTTCTTGGATTCAGGGGACAAAATTTGTATTTCAATTTTTGAAGATAACCAAGGATCAGTCCGTTCCACCAAAAAAAAGTCTCCTATATTTAAACCTACCAATCATAGAATCATAGAAGTTCTAAGGTTCTGTTTTATATGATATTCCCTTTCTTTAAGTCTCCTAAAAAATTGAAATACAAATCTTGTCCCCTGAAGCCAAGTAAATGTATATTTCGATAAAAAATCAAATTTTTAATAAACTGGAACTTTCCGTTGGAACATTCCCCTTTAAATTAAATTAAATTCAGTTAAAATCACGATACTGCGATAAAAAATCAATTTTTTAATAAACTGGAGCTTTTTGTTGGAAATTTTGAAGTTTAATATCTAAATGTTGATTTTTTTCTCGAAATTTTATCTTTTTCTTGAAATTACACCATTTCGAGACCAAAGTGACAATTTATTGAAATTCAAATATTTGCTTTTTTTCGAAATTTTGAATTCCAAAAGAAACTTTTAAAAAATCGACGAACATAATATATTTTTGTTAAATTTTAATCTAGGAGACTTTTTTTGGTGGAACGGACTGATCTTTGGTTATCTTCAAAAATTGAAATACAAATTTTGTCCACTGACACCAAGAAAGATTATGTAGAGCAACCTCTGTTGTGTTTTTTAATCCTTCTTGGTTTCAGGGGACAAAATTTGTATTTCAATTTTTGAAGATAACCAAGGATCAGTCCGTTCCACCAAAAAAAGTCTCCTAGATTTAAACCTAACAATAATAGAATCATAGAAGTTCTAAGGTTCTGTTTTATATGATATTCCCTTTCTTTAAGTCTCCTAAAAAATTGAAATACAAATCTTGTCCCCTGAAACCAAGTTAATGTATATTTCGATAAAAAATCAAATTTTTAATAAACTTGAACTTTCCGTTGGAACATTCCCCTTTAAATTAAGTTAAATTCAGTTAAAATCACGATACTGCGATAAAAAATCAATTTTTTAATAAACTGGAGCTTTTTGTTGGAAATTTTGAAGTTTAATATCTAAATGTTGATTTTTTCTCGAAATTTTATCTTTTTCTTGAAGTTACATCATTTCGAAACCAAAGTGAAAATTTATTGAAATTCAAATATTTGCTTTTTTTCGAAATTCTGAATTCCAAAAGAAACTTTTAAAAAATCAACAAACATAATACATTTTTGTTAAATTTTAATCTAGGAGCCTTTTTTTGGTGGAACGGACTGATCTTTGGTTATTTTCAAAAATTGAAATACAAATTTTGTCCTCTGACACCAAGAAAGATTATGTAGAGCAACCTCTGTTGTGTTTTTTCATCTTTCTTGGTTTCAGGGGACAAAATTTGTATTTCAATTTTTGAAGGCAACCAAAGATCAGTCCGTTTCACCAAAAAAAAGTCTCCTAGATTTAAACCTAACAATCATAGAATCGTAGAAGTTCTAAGGTTCTGTTTTATATAATTTTCCCTTTCTTTAAGTCTCCTAAAAAATTGAAATACAAATCTTGTCCCCTGAAACCATGTAACATTATGTAGAGCAACCTCTGTTGTGTTTTTTAATCTTACTTGGTTTCAGGGGACAAAATTTGTACTTCAATTTTTTAGGAGACTTAAAAAAAGGGAAAATCATATAAAACAGAACCTTAGAACTTCTATGATTCTATGATTGTTAGGTTTAAATCTAGGAGACTTAAAAAGAGGAAAAATCATATAAAATATAACCTTAGAATTTGTATAATTCTATGATTGTTAAATTTAAATCTGGGGGATTTAAAAAAAAAGGAAAAATCATATAAAAGACAACCTTACAATTTCTTTATTCTGGAGGTATTTTCACTCTATAAACTTGAATTTTTCTCTCTAAATTTCCACATTTCGAAAACAAATCAACATTTTGAAAACGACGTGAACATTTTAAGAAACAATCCCTGAATTGATGAATCTCCAATTTTCAAGTTTGATTCTGAAATTTGGGGAACTTCAAAACCAGTTACGAAACGAGTTGGGCGAAACAATACCCAAAATTGATGTACAGTTTTCAAATTTGAAGTTTTAAACATTGACTTTTTTTGAAATATTACTTAAAACGAAAAAGTTCATATTTTTAAATTACACGATTAAGCGGAATGTAAGAGAGAAATAATAGTGTAAGTTTAAAACTGGGATGTTAAGAAAAAGGTAAGATTTCAAAATCAAAAGTCGGAAAATTATAAAAAATTCAAATTTTCTTTGTCTGGAATTACGTTCGAAACTTCAAGAATGGAGCTCATATTCAGAAGTAACTAAAATTTTGGGAATATACCGCGAATTTTTAGGGTTTGGGTGTGTTGAGAAAAATCAGTTATTTTACCCCAATAGTTTGAGTTGAAGGGAAAACTGAGAATTGAAATATTAAAAAAAAAGTCGAAGCTTCGAATGAAAGAATTCAAATTTTCTGCATTAAAGTCAAAGTTTTAAGAATAAAATGAAATTGTCCGATTTCAATTCAAAATGTTCATAAAATAGACTCCCTAGCTATCTCTCTGAAGATGATAGTTTGGATATCGAAACGCAGAGCAACCTCTGTTGTGTTTTCTAATCTTTCCTGGTTTCAGGGGACAAGATTTCTATTTTGAAATGGTCAGATTTCGAAAAAAGGCCTCGAGTTGTATAGAATATGACAAAAAAGTCTCAGTTGTATTTTTTTAATGTTTCTTGGTTTCAGGGAACAAGATTTGTATTACAGAATGGCCAAAATTCGAAAAAAGCCTCGAAAAAAGAAAATAAATTAGATTCATAAAAATAACATTCAAAAGTGAGGCTCGAATAATTTTTTTAGAAGTTTCTTTTGCACCTAAACTAAATTTCAAAAATGTTTCAATTTCATGCATTTTTTAGGTAGAATATTCGATTTTGAACTCAAACGATCAATTTTTTCTTCATAATTTTGAAATTAAAGAAATTATTGTGATTTCACAACAGAGGTTGCTCCTCCTCAAGCTCTGTTGTGTTTTTTAATGTTTCTTGGTTTCAGGAGACAAGATTTGTATTTTAAAATAGTCAGATTGCGAAAAAAGACCTCGAAATGTATAGAAATATGACAAAAAAGTTTTAGAATTTCGAGTTTGCTCTCGCAATTCTAACGTTATTAGAGGAATTTTGACATTAAATCAAAATATTCGACTGTTTTCTGAAAATTTGTTGCTCTAACGCGTTTCGATAGCCAAGCTATCAGAGGGATACTCTCTGAAGATGAGAGCTTGGCTATCGAAACGCATTAGAGCAACCTCTGTTGTGTTTCTTAATCTTTCTTGGTTTCAGGGGATAAGATTTGTATTTTAAAATGGTCAGATTTCGAAAAAAGACCTCGAAATGTATAGAAATATGTCAAACAAGTCTCAGTTGTGTTTTTTAACGTTTTTTGGTTTCAGTGGACAAGATTTGTATTTTAAAATGGTCAAATTGCGAAAAAATACCTCGAAATGTATAGAAATATGACAAAAAAGTCTCAGAATTTCGAGTTTCCTCTCGCAATTCTATTGTTATTAGAGGAATTTTGACATTAAACCAAGATATTCGACTGTTTTCTGAAAATTTGAAATTTTAGCCTCGAAATTCTTTCGAAGTTGAAAATTATTAGAAAAAATACTGATTTCGAAGTTGAAGGCAACATTTTTTGAAAAACCATAGAGAAATGCGGTATTTGCATAAGAGGTTCACCTAATTTCCCTTTTTTCACTAAGACTAATATAATAGCAGTTAAAGTTACAAATATAAAGCATACAAAGGGTTTCACTAGAAATAAAACAACTGATAAACTCAGCTGGTATTTTTATTCCTTTGGGACTGCTGGAATAGTAGACGAAGTTACAAAAAGACAGAAGATTTTTACAACAGAAGTTTCAACAATAACAGTAATTTCATTTGAGAAATAGTTTATTTTTTTTGTAACTGACGAACGAATTGTTGAAACGTTCCCAGTTTAGAAAATTCTGAAATTTGTTACAAACAATTCTAACTTTCTTCTAAAAAATTGAAATACAAATTTCGTCCCCTGAAACCAAGAAAGATTACAAAGGACAACAGAGGTTGTTGCACTAAGGCGTTTCGATAGCCAAGCTATCAGAGAGATACTCTCTGAAGATGATGGATTGGCAATCGAAACTCGCTGGAGCAACCTCTGTTGTGTTTTTTAATCTTTCTTGGTTTCAGGGGATAAAATTTGTATTTCAAAATGGTCAAATTTCGAAAAGAGACCTCGAAATGTATTGAAATATGACAAAAAAAGTCTCAGTTGTCTTTTTTAATGTTTCTTGGTTTCAGAGGACAAATTTTGTATTTTAAAATGGTCAGATTGCGAAAAAAGACCTCGAAATGTATAGAAATATGACAAAAAAGTCTCAGAATTTCGAGTTTCCTCTCGCAATTCTATTGTTATTAGAGGAATTTTGACATTAAACCAAGATATTCGACTGTTTTCTGAAAATTTGAAATTTTAGCCTCGAAATTCTTTCGAAGTTGAAAATTATTAGAAAAAATACTGATTTCGAAGTTGAAGGCAACATTTTTTGAAAAACCATAGAGAAATGCGGTATTTGCATAAGAGGTTCACCTAATTTCCCTTTTTTTACTAAAACTGATATAATAGCAGTTAAAGTTACAAATATAAAGCATACAAAGGGTTTCACCAGAAATAAAGCAACTGATAAACTCAGCTGGTATTTTTATTCCTTTGGGACTGCTGGAATAGTAGACGAAGTTACAAAAAGACAGAAGATTTTTACAACAGAAGTTTCAACAATAACAGTAATTTCATTTGAAAAATAGTTTATTTTTTTTGTAACTGACGAACGAATTGTCGAAACGTTCCCACTTTAGAAAATTCTGAAATTTGTTACAAACAATTCTAACTTTCTTCTAAAAAATTGAAATACAAATTTCGTCCCCTGAAACCAAGAAAGATTACAAAACACAACAGAGGTTGCTGCACTAAGGCGTTTCGATAGCCAAGCTATCAGAGAGATACTCTCT
Organism: Dastarcus helophoroides; assembly: GCA_028583605.1. NCBI lineage: Eukaryota > Metazoa > Arthropoda > Insecta > Coleoptera > Bothrideridae > Dastarcus > Dastarcus helophoroides. The sequence goes on along the minus strand of CM053336.1, from coordinate 1,164,701 downwards.
GCAGATGATAGCTTGGCAATCGAAACGCATTAAGCAACCTCTGTTGTATTTCTTAATCTTTCTTGGTTTCAGGGGATAAAATTTGTATTTCAAAATGGTCAAATTTCGAAAAAAGACCTCGAAATGTATTGAAATATGACAAAAAAAGTCTCAGTTGTCTTTTTTAACTTTTTTCGGTTTCAGGAGACAAGATTTGTATTTTAAAACGGCCAGATTGCGAAAAAAGACCTCGAAATGTATAGAAATATGACAAAAAAGTCTCAGAATTTCGAGTTTCCTCTCGCAATTCTATTGTTATTAGAGGAATTTTGACATTAAACCAAGATATTCGACTGTTTTCTGAAAATTTGAAATTTTAGCCTCGAAATTCTTTCGAAGTTGAAAATTATTAGAAAAAATACTGATTTCGAGGTTGAAGGCAACATTTTATGAAAAACCAAAAAGAAATGCAGTATTTGCATAAGAGGTTCACCTAATTTCTCTTTTTTTTATTAAGACTGATATAATAGCAGTTAAAGTTACAAAACTAAAGCATACAAAGGGTTTTACTAAAAATAAAACAACTGATAAATTCATCTTGTATTTTTATTCCTTTGGGACTGCTGGAATAGTAAACGAAGCTACAAAACTACAAAAGATTTTTACAACGCATTAGAGCAACCTCTGCTGTGTTTCTTAATCTTTCTTCGTTTCAGGGGATAAGATTTGTAGTTCAAAATGGTCAGACTGGGAAAAAAGACCTCGAAATATATAGAAATATGACAAAAAAGTCTCAGTTGTGTTTTTTAACATTTTTTGGTGTCAGGGGACAAGATCTGTATTTTAAAAATGGTCAAATTGCGAAAAAATACTTCGAAATGTATAGAAATATGACAAAAAAGTCTCAAAATTTCGAGTTTCCTCGCGCAATTCTAACGTTATTAGAGGAATTTTGACATTAAACCAAGATATTCGATTATTTTCGGAAAATTTTAGCCTCGAAATTCTTTCGAAGTTGAAAATTATTAGAAAAAATATTGACTTCGAGGTTGAAGGCAACATTTTTTGAAAAACCAAAGAGAAATGCAGTATTTGCATAAGAGGTTTACCTAATTTCCATTTTTTTTACTAAGACTGATATAATAGCAGTTAAAGTTACAAATATAAAGCATACAAAGGGTTTCACTAGAAATAAAACAACTGATAAACTCAGCTGGTATTTTTATTTCTTTGGGACTGCTGGAATAGTAGACGAAGTTACAAAAAGACAGAAGATTTTTACAACAGAAGTTTCAACAATAACAGTAATTTCATTTGAGAAATAATTTATTTTTTTTGTAACTGCCGAACGAATTGTCGAAACGTTCCCACTTTAAAAAATTCTGAAATTTGTTTCAAACAATTCTAACTCTCTTCTAAAAAAATGAAATACAAATTTCGTCCCCTGAAACCAAAAAAGATTACAAAACACAACAGAGGTTGCTGCACTAACGCGTTTCGATAGCCAAGCTATCAGAGAGATACTCTCTGCACATGATAGCTTGGCAATCGAAACGCATTAAAGCAACCTCTGTTGTATTTCTTAATCTTTCTTGGTTTCAGGGGATAAAATTTGTATTTCAAAATGGTCAAATTTCGAAAAAAGACCTCGAAATGTATTGAAATATGACAAAAAAAGTCTCAGTTGTCTTTTTTAACTTTTTTCGGTTTCAGGAGACAAGATTTGTATTTTAAAACGGCCAGATTGCGAAAAAAGACCTCGAAATGTATAGAAATATGACAAAAAAGTCTCAGAATTTCGAGTTTACTTTCGCAATTCTAACGTTATTAAGGGAATTTTGACATTAAACGAAGATATTCGACTGCTTTCTGAAAATTTCACATTTTAGCCTCGAAATTCTTTCGAAGTTGAAAATTATTAGAAAAAATACTGATTTCGAGGTTGAAGGCAACATTTTGTGAAAAACCATAGAGAAATGCGGTATTTGCATAAGAGGTTCACCTAATTTCCCTTTTTTTACTAAGACTGATATAATAGCAGTTAAAGTTACAAATATAAAGCATACAAAGGGTTTCATTAGAAATAAAACAACTGATAAACTCAGCTGGTATTTTTATTCCTTTGGGACTGCTGGAATAGTAGACGAAGTTACAAAAAGACAGAAGATTTTTACAACAGAAGTTTCAACAATAACAGTAATTTTATTTTAGAAATAGTTTATTTTTTTTGGAACTGACGAACGAATTGTCAAAACGTTCCCACTTTAGAAAATTCTGAAATTTGTTACAAACAATTCTAACTTTCTTCTAAAAAAAATGAAATACAAATTTCGTCCCCTGAAACCAAAAAAGATTACAAAACACAACAGAGGTTGCTGCACTAACGCGTTTCGATCGCCAAGCCATCAGAGAGATACTCTGTGAAGATGATAGCTTGACTATCGAAACGCATTAGAGCAAACTCTGTTGTGTTTCTTAATCTTTTTTGGTTTTAGGGGATAAGATTTACATTTCAAAATGGTCAAGTTTCGATAAAAGACCTCGAAATATATAGAAATATGACAAAAAAAGTCTCAGTTGTCTTTTTTAATGTTTCTTGATTTCAGGGGACAAAATTTGTATTTTAAAATACTCAGATTGCGAAAAAAGACCTCGAAATGTATAGAAATATGACAAAAAAGTCTCAGAATTTCGAGTTTCCTCTCGCAATTTTAACGTTATTAGAGGAATTTTGACATTAAACGAAGATATTCGATTGTTTTCGGAAAATTTGACATTTTAGCCTCGAAATTCTTTCGAAGTTGAAAATTATTAGAAAAAATACTGACTTCGAGGTTGAAGGCAACATTTTTTGAAAAACCAAAAAGAAATGCAGTATTTGCATAAGAGGTTCACCTAATTTCCCCTTTTTTTTATTAAGACTGGTATAATAGCAGTTAAAGTTACAAATATAAAGCATACAAAGGGTTTCACTAGAAATAAAACAACTGATAAACTCAGCTGGTATTTTTAATTCTTTGGGACTGCTGGAATGGTAGACGAAGTTACAAAAAGACAGAAGATTTTTACAACAGAAGTTTCAACAATAACAGTAATTTCATTTTAGAAATAATTTATTTTTTTTGTAACTGACGAACGAATTGCCGAAACGTTCCCACTTTAGAAAATTCTGAAATTTGTTTCAAACAATTCTAACTTTCTTCCAAAAAAAATGAAATACAAATTTCGTCCCCTGAAACCAAAAAAGATTACAAAGGACAACAGAGGTTGCTGCACTAAGGCGTTTCGATAGCCAAGCTATCAGAGAGATACTCTCTGAAGATGATGGAATCGAAACTCGTTAGAGCAAACTCTGTTGTGTTTTTTAATCTTTCTTGGTGTCAGGGGGCAAGATTTGTATTTCAATTTTTGAATATAACCAAGGAGCAGTCCATTCCTCCTAAAAAGAAAAAACTAATAAGTTTCTTCTGTAAAATTTGCAGTCTCCAATTCGGGGGTTATAGTGCCGGTGAATTATCCGAAGAAGAAGTATCCGAACTCCCCAGTTGCGCCTTCGCCAGCAGATCTGGCGGTAATTCAAACATTCAGCATCACTATTTGACCACTCTACATCACAACTCAGGTAATTTGGTATAATCATTAATAAATCGCATCGTTGAGGCTAAATTTTTCTCAGATGGTAGTCCCTGCGGTGCAGGTTCACTCAACAACTCGGACTACTACGCATCATCGCCTTACAGAGTCCAGAGGCATGCGGCCAACATCAGAGAGCGAAAACGGATGCTGAGGTCTGCTATTGGACCCACCGGGTACACCTGTCTTGATATGTGGCTTGATGCTTGTTCTGTTATTACCCCCAAGATCCCAATTAGCATAGTTAGGTGAATTTTATTTTTATTTTTCTTTGGTTTTTATACAGGATGAGCCATTTACAGCGCGTGCCAGCGATGATAAGTTCGGTTTAATAATCAGAGAGTCTAGACTCTAGAAGACTCAGGAGAGTCTCGACTCTAGAAGACTCTAGAGAGTCTAGACTCTAGAAGACTCAGGAGAGTCTCGACTCTAGAAGACTCTAGAGAGTCTAGACTCTAGAAGACTCAGGTGAGTCTCGACTCTAGAAGACTCTAGAGAGTCTAGACTCTAGAAGACTCTAGAGAGTCTACTTCTAGAAGTAGATTGTTCTCTAAGAATGGGAAGTTTAAATTCTTTTTGATGGAAGAGATTTGAAAGAAGATCATGACCTTGACAAGGAAGTATTGGATTTTACTCGTAGTCGTTGCATTGGGAGCTTTTTCAGAAACAAGGAACAAAACCAAATGCAAAACAGAAGAGCTCTGCAGCTCAATATGTAATAGAGGCGAAACTCTTTTGTTTAGATTAGATCCCATTAGAAGAGTTCGTTTCTAATCTGGTAAACATACTGAGTTATCGCCTTCTTTCTGTCTAGACTGCCTTATTATTGTACTCTTCCTACATAAGAAAGAATTTTATTTTGGAAGAGTTTCACTTTCAGTTGGTTGGTTGGTTTAGTTGGTTAACATACAGAGTTATCGTACTCTTCTCTCTTAAATTTGATTTTCCGTTCCAGTTTCTACAGATGAAGTTCGCCTCGGGTATGGTTGACATACCAAATTACAATACTCTTCCTGTACTTACTGTTTGTCACCTTTTGTATGCGATCTCTCTTCGGAAGAATTATCGTACTCTTCTGTCTTAAATTTTGGTTTTCCTTTCCAGTCTCTACAAATGAGTTTCGCCTCGGGTATGGTTAAGATACTGAATTACCATACTCTTCTGTACTTGACTGTTGGTCACCTTTTGTATGAAAATCTCTCTTCGGAAGAATGATCGTACTCTTCTGTCTTAAATTTTGGTTTTCCGCTCCGTTCTCTACAGATGAGTTTCGCCTCGGGTATGACTAAAATACTGAATTACCATACTTTTCTTTACTGACTGTTTGTGACCTTTTGTATGAATATCTCTCTTCGAAGGAATTATCGTACTCTTCTGTCTTAAATTTGGGTTTTTCGTTCCGTTCTCTATAGATGAGTTTAGCCTCGGGTATGGTTGACATACTGAATTACCATGCTCTTCTGTACTTTGATATACTGTATTACCATGGTCTTCTGTACTGACTGTTTATCACCTTTTGTAAGCAAATCTCTCTTCGGAAGAATTATCGTACTCTTCTGTCTTAAATTTTGATTTTCCCTTCCAGTATCTACAGATGAGTTTAGCCTCGGGTATGGTTGACATACTGAATTACCATGCTCTTCTGTACTTTGATATACTGTATTACCATGCTCTTCTGTACTGACTATTTGTCACCTTTTGTAAGCAAATCTCTCTTCGGAAGAATTATCGTACTCTTCTGGCTTAAAATTTGTTTTTCCCTTCCAGTATCTACAGATGGGTTTCGCCTCTGGTATGGTTAACATATTGAATTACCATCCTCTTCTGTACTGACTGTTTATCACCTTTTGTAAGCAAATCTCTCTTCGGAAGAATTATCGAACTCTTCTGGCTTAAAGTTTGTATTTCCCTTCCAGTATCTACAGATGGGTTTCGCCTCTGGTATGGTTAACATTTTGAATTACCATCCTCTTCTGTACTGACTGTTTATCACCTTTTGTAAGCAAATCTCTCTTCGGAAGAATTATCGTACTCTTCTGGCTTAAAGTTTGTTTTTCCCTTCCAGTATCTACAGATGGGTTTCGCCTCTGGTATGGTTAAAATACTGAATTACCATGCTCTTCTGTACTTGACTGTTTGCCACCTTTTGTATAAAAATCTGTCTTCAGAAGAATTATCGTACTCTTTTGACTTAAATTTTGGTTTTTCGTTCCGTTCTTTATAAATGAGTTTTAGCCTCGGGTATGGTTGATATACTGAATTACCATGCTCTTCTGTAGCTTGACATACTGAATTACCATGCTCTTCTGTACTGATTGTTTATCACCTTTTGTAAGCAAATCTCTTCGGAAGAATTATCGTACTCTTCTGGCTTAAAGTTTGTTTTTCCCTTCCAGTATCTACAGATGGGTTTCACCTCTGGTATGGTTAACATATTGAATTACCATCCTTTTCTGTACTGACTGTTTATCACCTTTTGTATGAAAATCTCTCTTCGGGAGAATTATCGTATTCTTATGTCTTAAATTTTGGTTTTCCATTCCAGTCTCTACAGATGAGTTTCTCCTCGGGTATGGTTGACATACTGAATTCTCATGCTTTTCTGTACTTTGACATACTCAATTACCATGATCTTCTCTACTGACTATTTATCACCTTTTGTATGCAAATCTCTCTTCGAAAAAATGATCGTACTCTTCTGTCTTAAATTTTGGTTTTCCGTTCCGTTCTTTACAGATGAGTTTCGCCTCGAGTATGATTGACATACTGAATTACCATGCTCTTCTGTATTGATTGTTTTTTTTAAGTTTAATTCATTTTGTAAGCAAATCTCTCTTCGGAAAAGTTGCGCCTCTGGTATGGTTGATATACTAAGTAACCGTACTCTTCTGACTACAATTTGGTTTTTACTTGTTCCTAAATAAGTCCCCTACGATGGTTGGTGAAAAATCGAACACTTTTAGTAGTTTCTTGAGATGATCCCAGTCGTGAAAGCCTTCCTTCAATGAATGAATCTAATGAAAAGAATCTGAACTATTTCAAAAGTTTAACGTTTTAATGTCTAATCTCTAACATTGAATCTGTACCAAAAAGATGTTAAAGTAGGTGGTTGATTGAACATCGAAGGGTAGGTAATTCATTATTTGGCATCATACCACTATGGCAACATCCACATTACTAACCTACAAAACTCTTCAAAACTCTATACACGAAAGAACGTTTAGTTTAAATGAACAAGAACACAAATTGGCATTTTTAAGTGATTCATTCTGTACCACCTTATTTAAGAAGTAGATTATGCAAAGTAGTAAAAAATCCCGAGCTCTGTATCGTATCGTTTATCAACTAAAGTTGCAAGCTAGGGATTTCTCGAGTCCAATTAAAAAGCAGCATGTTAATTGTAAAAAAAAACCACTAAAGTAAAACTGATTGGACACCTTATCAAATTTGGTTTGCAGCAGTATCAACTCCGCGTTCGACGAGCTAAGGATGCACGTGCCGACTTTTCCATACGAGAAAAGACTGAGCAAAATAGACACCCTAAGATTAGCCATAGCGTACATAGCACTCCTTAGGGAAGTCCTCACTGCCGACTGTGATCCTTTAACTTACGTGGAACGTTGCCTAAGAGGTGAAATCAAAGCTGACAGAGCAAATTGGAATACGAGTGGTGAGGATCGTGCGCTAGTTGCCAAAATTTGATGTGTTCATATTGAATTTTTACAGATTTAACAGCGAGACTCTCTTGGATAAACTGGGAAAACCTCGGCGTAAGTCCAGGTAGAAGAAGTACTTTGACATCGTTAGCTTTAAACTCTGATAATATGAACCATTAAATTTGGAACTTTCATTTTTTATGGTGGACTGTTATTGGTCTTGATAACGAAGACTTCCACCGCGCCAGAGTCAGTACAGGATATACTTCTTCCGGGATTGGACCGTGTCAAAGAACTACTAAAAGGGTTCAAACACTTTTAGTAGTTCTTTGACTGATAACATGAACCATTAAATTTGGAACTTTCACTCTTTATGGTGGATTGTTATTGGTCTTGATAACGAAGACTTCCACGGCGCCAGAGTCAGTACAGGATATACTTCTTCCGGGATTGGACCGTGTCAAAGAAGTACTAAAAGGGTTCAAACACTTTTAGTAGTTCTTTGACTGATAACATGAACCATTAAATTTGGAATTTTCACTCTTCATGGTGGATTGTTATTGAGCTTGATAACAAAGACTTCCACGGCGCCAGAGTCAGTATAGGATATACTTCTTCCGGGATTGAACCGTGTCAAAGAAGTACTAAACGGGTTCAAACACTTTTAGTAGTTCTTTGACTGATAACATGAACCATTAAATTTGGAACTTTCACCCTTTATGGTGGATTGCTATTGGTCTTGATTACGAAGACTTCCACGGCGCCAGAATCAGTACAGGATATACTTCTTTAGGGATTGGATCGTGTCAAAGAAGTACTAAAAGGGTTCAAACACTTTTAGTACTTCTTTGACTGATAACATGAATCATTCAATTTGGAACTTTTACTCTTTATGGTGGATTGTTATTGGTCTTGATAAAGAAGACTTCCACGGCGCCAGAGTCAGTACAGGATATACTTCTTTAGGGATTGGACCGTGTCAAAGAAGTACTAAACGGGTTCAAACACTTTTAGTAGTTCTTTGACTGATAACATGAATCATTCAATTTGGAACTTTTACTCTTTATGGTGGATTGCTATTGGTCTTGATAACGAAGACTTCCACGGCGCCAGAGTCAGTACAGGATATACTTCTTTAGGGATTGGATCGTGTCAAAGAAGTACTAAAAGGGTTCAAACACTTTTAGTACTTCTTTGATTGATAACATGAACCATTAAATTTGGAACTTTCACTCTTTATGGTGGATTGTTATTGGTCTTGATAACGAAGACTTCCACGGCGCCAGAGTCAGTACAGGATATACTTCTTCCGGGATTGGACCGTGTCAAAGAACTACTAAAAGGGTTCAAACACTTTTAGTAGTTCTTTGACTGATAACATGAACCATTAAATTTGGAATTTTTACTCTTTATGGTGGATTGTTATTGGTCTTGATAACGAAGACTTCCACGGCGCCAGAGTCAGTACAGGATATACTTCTTCCGGAATTGGACCGTGTCAAAGAAGTACTAAAAGGGTTCAAACACTTTTCGTAGTTCTTTGACTGATAACATGAACTATTAAATTTGGAACTTTCACTCTTTATGGTGGATTGTTATTGGTCTTGATAACGAAGACTTCGACGGCGCCAGAGTCAGTATAGAATATACTTCTTCCGAGATTGGACCATGCCCAATCCCTGAAGAAGTACATCCTGTTATTGGTCTTATTGGAACTTTCAGTTGCAATATTAGTTTAATTTTGTGATAGAAATATATTTTAAATTGTTAAACAATTTGAGTTGTAATATTTCTAAAATAAAAATTGTAAAAGAAAGATATGGTTGTTGATATTCGAATATTAAAACGCCATAATGTATTAATTTTAATAGAGAAAAATATGTCACTGGTGCGAATTAGATACAAAATAAGTTTTAAAATACTCCCATGTAACACCCTAACTTGCTTTAGTTCAACTTATAGGCAATATATTTGAATAGCTGAGTGATAATAAATATTGTAACAAAAATTATAAAGTTTAGTTGGGAATTTTCTAGAAAATTTGACAAGGGGAAGCGGCTGTGATAATAAATCAAACGGCAGCGCTCCAGAAATTTCGGCAAACGATAAAGCTTATTTGCCGAATTCTTATAGAACCCGAACCGGGACCTATATAAGGCGATCGCTTTCCTTCAAGTTAAGTTCGTTAGGCGTCAATAAATAAGTTAGTTAATTAAACAGTGCTAGTGAATTGCAATTGCTGTGTTTCGGAATCAGTTGGAAATAAAGTGGGTACAATTCAATATTAATAATTCAAACCGAACGCGCAACAATATGTAGAAACTATCAAGGATAAAATAAAACACTTTCAATAATTCGAAAATTTATAATGTATTAAAAGTACATTTCATAATTTAAAACATTATGTTATCCTGCGATCCTGTGATTTTGACTACCTAGAATCATTTGTATTTCATGTAAGCTTCTACCTTTAGTTTCAGGAAGCCAAACGATTATGTAAATGATCGAAAGGGATGTGGCAATTGCGAATATCCAAAAGGTAAAACTGATTCCCACAGCATCTTGAATATGAGGAAATAGCAAAGTTATCAGGAAGCCACACGTGTTACTGATCGAGGTGGCAATAAGACAACCCACCAATTTCACATTAGAGGGAAATATCTCCCCCATAATAATCACTGGAACGATTGCGTAACCAACGACGAAGAAGATTTTATTTAAAATTATCCCTGTAATGGGAAACCATGAAAAATTTGAAATATCTTTCTGTTGTTCTTTGAGGTAACAATAAATACCTAGACCAAACCAAGTTAGAGAAATTCCTGATGCTGACAACAACAGTAATACTTTTCTTCCCCAAGTGTCAGTGAATTTCATAGCTGTTATAGTAACCACCAATTCAATAAAGCCAATTAGAATTAGGGAATCTTGGGAAGATAACAAAGTATCTAACTCATCTAGGATAATCTGCAAATAAGTCATCAGAAACATATTACCAGTAAATTTATGAAAAGTCAACAATACATTTACTATGATGAAAGCCGTGTACGCTTCCTTGTATTTATATATAGAACAAAAACGTTTATCGTACCCTTTAGAGTCTTCAATATGTTTTTTTACCTCCACCAACTCCTCTTCAATATTTGCATCTTTACGTCTAAATTTCCCCAAAGAAACTTTCGCCAACTCATCTAAATTTTGCGCCATATATAAATATGGGCTCTCCGGTATAAAAAAAATCAAACCGATAAAATAAAAAAGCAGAATCACCACATTCATATAACTAAACATCAAAATCGAGACCCTAGGTGCAACCCCAAAACAAAACAAGGAACCGATCGCGGCCAAAACCCCCGACATACAACTCAGGAATCCCCTGACGCTCTTCTCCGAAATCTCAGCAATATACAACGGAAGTGTGGCGAAAATAAGCCCATTACTGACCCCCATCAAAAACCTCGCTAGACACATAACGTTTAGAGTTTTCGCATGAGCTGTCGTGATGTACGAAAGGACAGATAGGCAACCGCAGGCGGCGAGAACTTTTTTTCTTCCGTATTCCGATAAAACGATTCCGAATAGTGGTCCGATTATAGTTCCGGCGTGCAACAGGGAGGCAATCAGGGTATCCTCTTTTAGAGACGTGCGATAGGAGAAGGGATTCAGCTCGTCAGATCGATGGAGATGGGTTATAATGATCGAGGCCCAACTGAAGGTGCAACCGCAGGAAAACGCCAAGAGATTCACTGTAACGAAAGAGTGATTATAGTAACGTCCAATCTAATGATTGGCGTTTCCCAAACTTTCGCGTCTGTGTATACTTTCCATAATTCTTTATGACGTTCAGTACTTTGATGCAGATTAACAGAGAGACAAACACACTTCCTCGCTTATATATTAGTTAGGAAGTAACAAGGAGTATTTCTTACAGGATATACTTCTTCCGGATGTACTTCTTCCTCACTTATATATTAGTTAGGAAGCAACAAGGAGTACTCCTAATAACGAAGGCTTCCACGGCGCCAGAGTCAGTTCAGGATATACTTCTTCCGGGATTGGACCGTGTCAAAGAACTACTAAAAATGTTCCACGTTTCGTCCACCATCGTAGGGGGCTTCTTCAGGAACAAAGAAAAGAACCTTTTCATTCTTTTATTTGTGCTTATTTCCTTTTTTATTTATTGTTTTATTTCTTTGTTCCTTAAGAAGCCCCCTACGATGGTGGGCGAAACGTCGAACACTTTTAGTAGTTCTTTGACACGGTCCAATCCCGGAAGAAGTATATCCTTTACTGACTCTGGCGCCGTGGAAGTCTTCGTTATCAAGACCAATAACAAAGCCTTCGTTATCAGGAGTACTCCTTGTTGCTTCCTAACTAATACATAAGTAAGGAAGTGTGTTTATCTCTCTGTTAATCTGATAACCGAATTCGAACAAAACATCATTCTGCAGTCTTCAACAACTCTTTAAAGCTGTGCAAGCTGATAACGTTAATCTGCTGAAAGTATCTGCTGAACAAATTTGAATAAAACATCATTCTGAAGTCTACACGAACCTTTTGAGGCTGTGCAAGCTGATAAAGTTCTTTTTTTTAACGTTTATCTAAAAAAATGTAATTTTTAAGCAGTGGCGGCTGGTGACTTTTTGACAGGGGGTGCGCAGATGCAAAAATATTGGTAGTTAAGAGTTTAGGTGAATCCAGTGTCATAGCAAGATATTAAATTTAAGAGAAGCAAAAGTGACACAAAAGGTGTGATATTTAATAGTATTTTTACGAATTAAATTTAATTACCATCTTATAATCTCCATTTCATGAAAACTGCATTTGAAAATAAAATATATTTTATTACAAGGTTCTAATTAAACTCTACAAAAACACAAAAAAAATATTTTTTAAAACAAAATCCGCTCTACGATCTTTTAAAGAAATAAAGTCTTCATTACCTTTCTCATCAAAATTGTTTAAATTCAAATCTATAAATGAATAATTAGACCCTAGATTGGGTACTGCTATCTCTTTGTGAATAGCGGTACTATTGGCAGTTAGGCCTGGAAGCGGCACAATTAACAATCGCAATCAGATCAGCCGGGACCTACGCATTTAGCGTCATAAATGTAAAGATGTAAATACACACTCCAAACTCTGACTGGTACTCACCATTTGGCAATATCGCACATGCGCGGAGCGGCGTACCCCGGGGTAGCTTTAACGTGGTGTTCTGTAGTTTATTTCTCCGCATCCCGTGAAGACCGTAGATAGGCATCGCACGGCACCCTCACTAGGTGCATACTTCTGCGCGCACCAACTTATTTAAATTTCCTTATAATATTTAATACGTATAACGGAATCAAACGTTGGTGTATTTTATTCCAAGTCATTCACAAGTATTATTAGTTAATTAGTATGTCATTATTTTGTGTTTAAAAATGTGATAAATCCAAGTCTTTTATATTAAACAAAAAAGAATAGATCGTTCTTTCACGAGGAGCGCGCGCTCTTGCGCTCTTTAAGACCAGCCGCCACTGTTTTTAAGTCATTTGAAGCTTCCTGGTGCGTTGAGACGATCATCGCATTGAGTATTCCCACCAAATTCTTCCCGTACCCCTGGGACACGCGTATCATACTTTGGGAAACTACTGCTGCTGCTTCCTAACCAATAGTTATAATAATAATTTGATAATTAATTTGACCAACTCAAAAAAAGCCAAGGCTCTGTTATGTCATCGTATGTGTTTCTAAATCATAGAAGGTATTTATAATTAAAAAATAACGAATGTCGTTTTTGACAAACATAAATTTAAAAAGGTAAATGGTTTTAAAGTGCATTTATTGTGAATTGATGATGAATTGATGTTAGCTTTTTGCACTATCAAGGGTAATAAAATTTTTGACTTAAAGGATAACATACAAAGTGTAACACGTAATAGGAATCTGAACCCAATTAGTATAAATATAAATTATTCATATAATTAGACGATTTACCATACTTACCCACCTGTGATAACAGACGTAAGTAAGAAGCAGTTAATTGTTGGCATCATGTGATCTACTGATCATCTAGTTTACTTACTAGATGTTGCACTGATTACGTTTCTCACTAATACTTCAGGATGCTTTGAAGGTAGAGAAACAATTAGAAAATGTGAAGCAATCATACTTTCTGTTTACAAATCAACCACTTTTCTTAGTTTTGTTTTGCTAGATTACGTATCCAGCTACGTTATATAACGTATCCAGCTACGTTATATAACGTATCCAGCTACGTTATATAACTACATCTAGATAACGTTATCTAGCTATATCTAGATAAAGTTATCTAGCTATATCTATGCAAGTAGAATGCAACCTAGACTACAAATTCATGCAGTCCTCCAGGCGGCGTGTATAGTGAATCATAGGTAGCTGAACTACCAACAATTGAAACACTGCCACCTAGCGAAGCGGTTGCTCTTTAGGAACAATTTCCCAGAAGACAAGGATTCTAATGCACAGACCAATAGGTGTGAACATTAATAAAAGTGAACAATAATAAATCTAATAAGATTCGAAGTTTGGAAACCAAATACCTGTTTCGATCTTGTTAGATCTCGTCAGTTTGGTATATCCAACTTGAATTCTAAGAATTATGCCGACAAGTAAGTACTAAAGAATTCACGGACATCTAACGTGTGACTCTTAGTACTACCACCTATTGGTCCATAGAGAAACTATGGCCATCGCCAACAATGTCGTATGCAACCAAGACTAGGTTGCATTCTACTTGTATACAACAGAGAAGGTGATAAAGTTTGGAAATTCTGATTTTTTTTTCAAAATATCATAAATAAATATCAAAAAATATCAATACATTTTTACCAAGATCAAAACCAAACTTGTGATCTTGATTCTACTTTTAAATTCAACTGAAAGTTAATATTTCAATATGAAAACGAAATTTTGAGAAAACGTGTTTGACATCTTTTTAAATTTTAAGTAGAGAATTAAGATAATATAAAAATTGAAAAAAATATACTAAAAATTCGAGGTTTATGAAAAATACAGAAATTCAATGCATTTTTGATAAAGTGATTCAAAATTGCAAATTTAAACGTACTTTTTCAAAAACGAAGTTGAAATTCTTATCAAAATTTCAAGAAACGACTACAATTTTTAAATATTTATCAATTTTTCAACTTTAAATTCGAAACTTTACGAATAAGACAGAAATTTCGATTTTAAAATTTAAAGATTGGACTGAAATTTCGACCTCTTTCTATTTTGCAGTAGAAATTTCAACTTTTATGTAAAATACATTTTACATAATAAAGTTATAAATAAAAATATTGACTTTTTTCTAAATTCCTGGTTAAGACCTAAATCATTTTTCTAAAATTTCGAATTTAGGCGCCAATGATCTACTTGAAATTTTTTCAATTGTCCCCAGTGGCGGCCAGTAGCTAAAACTAGAGGGGGTGCTGCGAGGGCGTTTGGGTTGAAATTGTGTAAAAGTAAATGAGTTCAGAAAATTTATAACATAAAACAGCTCTGTTGCTTCTCAATGAACCTCCGATGGAAACCTCAACTTTAGGAAAAAATGCAACATTTTGAGGAAAGATTGGAATGTTTGTGATTAAATAATGAATTTTATCTGTTTTTTAGAAACTTTCCCGAGCTTGAAATATGTATTTTTTAAAAACGAATATTTTTTCTTTTTAAACATAAACTTTTTGAGAAAAAAATCGAATTAAAACTCAAAATTAAGAAATAGTATCTATTTTTAAAATTGTTCGAAGTTTTAAGACGAATTTCGAAAAATCGTTTGCAGTTCAATTACAAATAAATTCCCAAAATGTGAATTTTAATCACAATCGACTTCACGCTGAAATATTTGATCTTTCAAGTTTCTCTGGGAACTTCAACTAAAAAAAACTGGAATTTTTTGATTAAATAATGAATTTTATCTGTTTTTTAGAAACTTTCCCGAGCTTGAAATATTTATTTTTTAAAAATGAATATTTTTTCTTTTTAAGCATAAACTTTTTGAGAAAAAAGTCGAATTAAAACTCAAAATTAAGAAATAGTATCTATTTTTAAAATTGTTCGAAGTTTTAAGACGAATTTCGAAAAATCGTTTGCAGTTCAATTACAAATAAATTCCCAAAATGTGAATTTGAATCACAATGGACTTCACGCTGAAATATTTGATTTTTGAAGTTTCTCTGGGAACTTCAAATTTATTAGAAAAAATTGGAATTTTGTGATTCAATAATGAATTTTATCTGTTTTTTAGAAACTTTCCCGAGCTTGAAATATGTTTTTTTTAAAACGGATATTTTTTTCTTTTTAAACATAAACTTTTTGAGAAAAATATCGAATTAAAACTCGAAATTAAGAAATAGTATCTATTTTTAAAGTTGTTCGAAGTTTTGAGACGAATTTCGAAAAATCATTTGCAGTTCAATTACAAATAAATTCCCAAAATGTGAATTTGAATCACAATCGACTTCACGCTGAAATATTTGATCTTTGAAGTTTCTCTGGGAACTTCAAAATTATTAGAAAAAATTGGAATTTTGTGATTCAATAATGAATTTTATCTTTTTTTTTAGAAACTTTCCCGAGCTTGAAATATGTTTTTTTTTTAAACGGATATTTTTTTCTTTTTGAAAATAAACTTTTTGAGAAAAATATCGAATTAAAACTCGAAATTAAGAAATAATATCTATTTTTAAAGTTGTTCGAAGTTTTGAGACGAATTTCGAAAAATCATTTGCAGTTCAATTACAAATAAATTCCCAAAATGTAAATTTTAATCACAATCGACTTTGCGCTGAAATATTTGATCTTTGAAGTTTCTCTGGGAACTTCAAAATTACTAGAAAAAATTTAAATTAGAAAATTAGAACATTTTATTGTCAATTAATTTAATATTTTAACTATTTTTAATTTCGAAATTTCGACTTTTCTAGATGTGTTGACTCTTTTTGAAAATTTCAATAAGTCCTACTTTAAAAGTCGAAATTTTGAGAATATTTTTGACAATTAATTTATTTCTTATTATTTATTAATTTTTTCAAAAATTTTATATACCAATAACAAGTCTCAACTTTTTTTCTAGACGTGTTGTCTGCTTTTTCCCCAAACTTTGACCTTAATCTTTAAATTTCAATCTATTTTTTATCAAAATTTGACGGAATTGACAATTCCAAGAATAAATTTAACAAATAAAAATAATAGTTGTAGAAAAATTGGAAATTTCGATTCAGAATTTTCTTCCGTTCAACAATAGTGGTAAGTTTTTTTTAACGAAATATCAAATCGCAAAAAAATTGAAATTTAGAAGATTCATTTTTTCTTGAAATTCAGTATTTATCTCAAAATTGAAATTAAGTTCTACTTTAAAAGTCGAAATTTTGAAAATATTTTTGACAATTACTTTATTTCTTATTATTTATTTATTAATTTTTTCAAAAATTTTATATACCAATAACAAGTCTTAACTTTTTTTCTAGAAGTGTTGTCTGCTTTTTGCTCAAACTTTGAGCTTAATCTTTAAATTTCAATCTATTTTTTATCGAAATTTGACGGACTTGACGATTCCAAGCATAAATTTAACAAATAACAATAACAGTTCTAGAAAAATTGGGAATTTCGATTCAGAATTTTCTTCGGTTCTACAATAGTGGTAAGTTTTTTTTATCGAAATATCAAATCGCAAAAAAGTTGAAATTTAGAAGGTTCATTTTTTCTTGAAATTCAACATTTATCTCAAAATTTAAACTTTTTTTTAATTCCTTCGTTTTTTCCCCAAAATGTTGACATTTTTGGAGAAATTTTAGGGTTCTTTTCTAAACATTTTTTTGTCAATATTTCTATATGAAGAAAGCAATCACTAAACACGTATTTAATCAATTTTTAAAATGTTAACCCCAAGCGAGGTGAAAAAGGATATTTAACTGAACATTGAAATTTAAAATTTTCTTTTACAAGCCAAAAATTGGATTTTGGAAAACAATTTTACTCGAACAAGGTAACTTTGTAAAGGTCGAAATTGTCGAAAAACTTAAAAAAAAAAGATTTTTAAAACAAGACGCATTTTTAAGTTCTAAGGGGTAACAAACTGTATTACTGAATATTAAAAAATATCAACACTTTCTCTTATAAGCTAAAAATTAGGTTTACAATTTTGGCTCAACAAGACAAAATTTTGAAATATTGAAAGTTTCGAAAAAAATTGAAAATTTCGATAATTAACATTTTGAAAAACTGTGAAATGTTTTGAAAACGTCGAAAAAAAAGGGTCGAATTAAATCAAGACAAAACTGTTTTAAAAAAGTCGAAATTTTTAAAAAAAGTCAAATTAAATCAAGACGAAATTTTAAAACTCAGATTTTCAAAAAAAATCGAAATTTTCAAAAAATGTTTCAAAATACAGGTCGAAATTTAAAAAAATAGTCGAAATTTTGAAAATAATTCGTAACTATCAAAAGAAAAGTCAAAACTTCGAAAAAAGATGTTTTAAAAAAGTCGAAATTTTTAAAAAAGGTCAAATTAAATCAAAACGAAATTTTGAAAAAGGTCTCAGATTTTTAAAAAAATCGAAATCGAAAATGTTTCAAAATACAGGTCGAAATTTAAAAAAAAGCCGAAATTTTGAAAATAATTCGTAACTATCAAAAGAAAAGTCAAAACTTCGAGAAAAGATCGAAAATTTAAAAAATTGGAATTTTAAATAAAAATGAAAATCATCAAAAATCAAAATTTCTCAAATTCTGAAAAACGAAATTTTCCAAATTTTGAAAAATCGAAATTTTTCAAATTTTGGAAAATCGAAATTATCCACCACATTGGATTAGTCGATATTAACAAGAAAAAAATATCAAAATTCGTAAAAAAATTTGAAATAAAAATCGAAGTTTCAAGAAGGGTAGAATTTTGAAAGATTTAATATTTAAAAAAAAAGTTCAATTTTCCACAAAAGTAAATATTTTAATAAAACCGTAAGTTTTCAAAACAGTACAATATTTTGAATATTTCAAACTTTTCAAAAAAAGTTAAAATTAAGAGAACGATCAAATTTTTGAAAAACGGTCAAATTTTAAAAAACAAATTGTAAAATGCGGACATTTTTGAGGTTGAGACTTTGTGATTAAATCAAAAATGTCCGAAGAAGCGAAATTCTCACAAAAAATCAAAATTTCTAAGAACATCCGAACGAAATTCTTAACAAAAGTGGAAATTTTCAAATAAAGTCAAAATCCTGAAAAAGGTCAAAATTTTAAAAGATTCCAATTTGCGTAGAAAGCAAATCGAAATTTCAAAAAAAAATTGAAATATCTGCACAAAAAAGTCGAAATTTTAGGAAAATAATCCATCGGTTATTACATTGTTTTAGAAAAATATCAAAATGCGGAAGCAATTGCAACTTTTACTAACATTTTTTCAGTTTCTTTCCAAAATCTTTCCAAATCAGACATTTTTATAGAAATGTGAGGATTTTTTTCTAAAAGTTGTTAGTCAAAATTATAAAATGAACTTTAAAATGTCAAAATCCCGTGAAAAAATCTAACATTTTTAAAGCAAATTAAAGGTACATAAAAAATCAGGAAAAGTTGAAATTTCCAGAAAAAATTTTAAGAACGAAATTTGCTGGAAAAGTAGATATTTCGAGAAAATTTATTTATATAATATATTTAGGAAAATAGATACTTTCCCAACAAAACAAATGAAAGTATAGAAAAAAATAAAAAATTTTCTACAATGCAGTAGAAATTGCGAAATCAGGTAAAAACTCGACTTTGCAACTAAATCAAAAATGACAGAAGGAGCGAATTTTTCACAAAAAATCAAAATGTCTAGGAACATACGAACGAAATTGTTAACAAAAGTGAAAATTTTCAAATGAAGTCAAAATCCTGAAAAAGGTAAAAATGTTAAAAGATTCGAATTTACGTAGAAAGCAAATCGGAATTTCGAAAAATAATTGAAATATCTGTACAAAAGAGTCGAAATTTTAGGAAAATAATCCATCGGTTATTACATTTTTTTAGAAAAATATCAAAATGCGGAAGCAATTGCAACTTTTACTAACATTTTTTCAGTTTCTTTCCAAAATCTTTCCAAATCAGACATTTTTATAGAAATGTGAGGATTTTTTTCTAAAAGTTGTTAGTCAAAATTATAAAATGAACTTTAAAATGTCAAAATCCCGTGAAAAAATCTAACATTTTTAAAGCAAATTAAAGGTACATAAAAAATCCGGAAAAGTTGAAATTTCCAGAAAAAATTTAAGAACGAAATTTGCTGGAAAAGTAGAAATTTCGAGAAAATTTATTTATATAATATATTTAGGAAAATACTTTCCCAACAAAAAAAAATGAAAATATTAGAAAAAAATAAAAATTTTTCTACAATGCAGTAGAAATTGCGAAATCCGGTAAAAACTCGACTTTGCAACTAAATCAAAAATGACAGATGGAGCGAATTTTTCACAAAAAATCAAAATGTCTAGGAACATACGAACGAAATTGTTAACAAAAGTGAAAATTTTCAAATGAAGTCAAAATCCTGAAAAAGGTAAAAATGTTAAAAGATTCGAATTTACGTAGAAAGCAAATCGGAATTTCGAAAAATAATTGAAATATCTGTACAAAAGAGTCGAAATTTTAGGAAAATAATCCATCGGTTATTACATTTTTTTAGAAAAATATCAAAATGCGGAAGCAATTGCAACTTTTACTAACATTTTTTCAGTTTCTTTCCAAAATCTTTCAAAATCAGATATTTTTATAGAAATGTGAGGATTTTTTTCTAAAAGTTGTTAGTCAAACTTATAAAATGAACTTTAAAATGTCAAAATCCCACGAAAAATCTAACATTTTTAAAGCAAATTAAAGGTACATAAAAAATCAGGAAAAGTTGAAATTTCCAGAAAAAATTTTAAGAACGAAATTTGCTGGAAAAGTAGAAATTTCGAGAAAATTTATTTATATAATATATTTAGGAAAATACTTTCCTAACAAAAAAAATGAAAATATTAGAAAAAAATAAAAATTTTTCTACAATGCGGTAGAAATTGCGAAATCAGGTAAAAACTCGAAAATTTGGTATTATTTTTTTTTCGGGGAAATCAAAATGCGAGAAGAGTTGGATACAGATTGTTTCTTGAAATTTTCATTACCTTCTCAAAATGTTGACAGTTTTAGAGAAATTTAACCTTTTTTTCTTTTTAAATTCTGTTGAAAATTTCAATTCTTTCTTAAAATATTGATTTCTTTTTCAAAAGTTTTACAAAAGTTAGTTCTTGAAAATGCGTTTTTCATCAAAATCAGAAATAAAATAGATTTTAGCAGATCATAACATAAGATAAAGATGAAGTTTCTACAAAAGAAATCAGAGAAAATTTAAAATTTCTATAAAAAACTGTTTAAGGAAAAATCTTCAAAACAGACCAAACATTTTAAGAAAAAATTCGAAAGCGGATCTGGGGGTGCTGCAGTTTCTCAGTGCATTTACGTGAGCCGCCACTGATTGTCCCTATTTTTGTTTTTAAATTTGAAATTTCGGGAGAAAAATATTTGAATTTTGTTCGCTTACTGCACTCGATAGTTTTTTTTTTAGCATTTTAGTTTTTCCTAGCATCAGCATTTTTAGAAAACCGTGCAACTTCGAGAAATTCTTTTAACGAATTATTTTACTAAAAAAAACAGTATCTCTGTTAAGATGATAGCTTGGCTGTCGAAGCGCGTTAGAGCAACCTTTGTTGTGTTTTTTAATCTTTCTTGGTTTCAGGGGACAAGATTTGTATTTCAATTTTCAATTTTTGAAGATAACCAAGGACCAGTCCGTTCCACCAAAATTTTAAGAGAAGTTAGCTTGCATTTACTTTTAGGATAGACAAATTAGATCCCACCAAAAAAACACATTGTCCTAATAAAAATTTCGTTTTGTTTAATATGTAATGAAACTAGGCGCAATTTAATTTATTTATTATATAAAAAATTTACAACAAGTTAACAAATTTCTTAATTTACAGTCGCCTTATAAGTATATTATCAGTTTGTATTTCTTCGACTACCTAACATCAACTGTATTTCATAAAAACTCTTCCCCTTAGTTTCAGGAATCCAAAATGTTATATAAATAATTGAAAGAGCGGTACAAACCGCAAATATCCAAAAGGTGTAACTGATTCCCACTACATTTTGAATGTGAGGGAATAACAATATAATTAGAAAGCCTAATGTATTACTAATTGAAGTCGAAATAAGACAACTAACTAATTTAACACTAGAGGGAAATAATTCCCCAATAATAATCAGAGGAACGATTGCGTAACCAGCAACGAAAGACATTTTATATAGAATTATCGCTGCAAGAGGAAACCATGAAAAATCTGAAACATCCTTCTGATGTTCCAGGAGAAAACAATAGATTCCCAAACAGAATAAAGTCAGGGAAATCCCCGATGCTGACACCAATAGCAAAATTTTTCGACCCCAAGTGTCCGTAAATTTCATTGCTAGCACGATAATCGTCAACTGAATCAAACCTATGATAACTAAAGAATCTTGAGAGGAACATAACGTATTTAATTCATCTAGAATGATTTGCATGTAAGTCATTAAGAATATATTGCCGGTAAATTTTTGAAATGTCAACAATATATTTACAATTTCGAAAGCTCTATAAACTTCCTTGTATCTGTACACAGCCCAAAAATCGTGCCCCTTAGATTGTTCAATGTATCTTTTCAGCTCCAACAACTCTTCTTCAATATTAGCATTTCCACGTCGAAATTTTTTCAAAGATGCTTTAGCTAACTCGTCCAAATTTTTTGTCATATACAAATACGGGCTCTCTGGTATGAAAAAAACTAAAGTAATTAAATGGAGAAGCATGATCAACACATTCAAGTAACTGAATAGCTTAATGGAGATCCTAGGTGCCACTCCAAAGCAAAACAAGGAACCCATCCCCGCCATAACGTTTGATATGCAACTGAGGAATCCCCTCACGCTTTTCTCCGATATTTCTCCAATATACAACGGGAGAACAGCGAAACCGAGCCCGTTGCTGACACCCATTAGAAATCTTGCGGAACACATAACATTTAGTGTTCTAGCGTGGGCCGTCATAACGTAAGCTGCTACTGACAGACATCCGGAGGCCACAAGGACCTTTTTTCTTCTGTAGGCTGACAAAACGAGTCCAAAAAGTGGACCAAGTATAGTCCCTGCGTAATATAAAGAGGCAACCAACGTATCCTCCCTTAGAGACGTCCTATAGGAGAACGGATTCAGTTCATCGGTTCTGTGAAGGTACGTTATGATGATCGAGGCCCAGCTGAAGTTGCAGCCGAACGTAAACGCCAAAATATTCACTGTAATAAAAACTTGATTACAACTTGGGGAAATTAGAGTACGTTCCAATTCAATATATAATTTTAATTTGTTAGGGCTAGTACACTGCTGAGATAATAAGCTTTGTATATACGAATATATACAAGTTTATTACGATGCAATTGAAATCCAATTTCATTAGAATCTAATGAGAACTAAACTGCAATTGCAAAGTTCACGTAGATGAGGCAAGCTGAGTGATGCATCGCATAGGATACAAACGTCCTCGGCGTGACTTTACTTTCATCTAGTTTTGACAAATGACCAATTAAATGTTCTGTAATTAAACAGTTAAACGTGCTTAAAATTGAAAATATGTACAACCGCAACCATAGACTAGTTTCGGCCTTCCTTGGCCTCACGTGCACTTTGCAATTGCAGTTTAGTTTTCATTAGATTCTAATGAAATTGGATTTCAATTGCATCGTAATAAACTTGTATACAGGATCGGCCAGTACACTATTTCGGTCTGCTTGCCAATGAGAACGACAAAGCAAACTTCTGATATGAGGCAAGACGGAAAGAGAAACTAA
>CM053336.1:987500-1141420 GCA_028583605.1 Dastarcus helophoroides | reverse complement strand
AGGCCGAAACTAGTCTATGGTTGCGGTTGTACATATTTTCAATTTTAAGCACGTTTAACTGTTTAATTACAGAACATTTAATTGGTCATTTGTCAGGGCTAGTATACACTTGCATCAAAATTGCGGGACTTGTGTCTATAGACAAAGTTCTGCAATTGTCTTGTCTTGTCTCAATTCAATATATAATTTTAATTTGTTATGCCTAGTACACACTTGCAACAAAATTGCGGGACAAAGCTCTGCGATTGTCTATAAACAAAT
Organism: Dastarcus helophoroides; assembly: GCA_028583605.1. NCBI lineage: Eukaryota > Metazoa > Arthropoda > Insecta > Coleoptera > Bothrideridae > Dastarcus > Dastarcus helophoroides. The sequence goes on along the minus strand of CM053336.1, from coordinate 1,141,159 downwards.
GGGAAACAATTCACTTGTTCCACAACTCGCTATGAACAAGCAGCAACTTCACAAGTCACTGTCTCATTTTCTACGGTGTCTCTGCAAATAGTTTAGCTGATTTGCGTTGATGTGGACGCCTGACAAAGTCCATAAACCATTTTGAGATTTGTTTGGACTGTCTACAGACAATATCCTCGATTTGTCTATAGACAGTCAAAATCCTCGATTTGTCAATAGACAGTAAAGCGATTTTGTCTACGAGTGTGTAGTAGCCTTTAGTTGCATCACGCGAACAAGCTGTTACAGCAACAAAAGCATTATAAAAAATTTCCGAGTCGTAGAACGTTTGGATAGCTGAGTTAAAGACAACTTTAGCAACTTTATTAAAAATGTAACGCTACTACTAGTAAGGCCCCATGGGAAGACTTTATTTCTTTAAGCATTTTGCCTTGTTTTTAAGGTATACGAGGGCGGTTCAATAGGTACCCGTGTTAGAAATAAAGACACCTTTTTTTTCAAAAAAGTATATCCTCATCTTTCTTTTAGGTTATGATCTGCTAAAATCTATTTTATTTCTAATTTTGATGAAAAACGCGCTTTAAAGAACTAACTTTTATAAAACTTTTGGAAAAGAAATCAGTATTTCGAAAAAGAATTGAATTTTGAAGAAAAAAAAAGTTAAATTTCTCTAAAAGTGTCAAAATTTTCAGCAGATAAAAAAATGTCTGGTTTGGAAAGAAACGAAAAAATGTTAGTAAAAGTAGCAATTGCTTCCGCATTTTGATAGTTGTCTAAAAAAAATGTAATAACCGATGGATTATTTTCCTAAAATTTCGACTCTTTTGTACAGATATTTCAATTTTTTTTCGAAATTCCGATTTGCTTTCTACGTAAATTCGAATCTTTTAACATTTTTACCTTTTTCAGGATTTTGACTTCATTTGAAAATTTCCACTTTTGTTAACAATTTCGTTCGTATGTTCCCAGAAATTTTGATTTTTTGTGAGAAATTCGCTCCTTCTGTCATTTTTGATTTAATTGCAAAGTCGAGTTTTTACCTGATTTCGCTATTTCTACTGCATTGTAGAAAAATTTTTATTTTTTTCTAATATTTTCATTTTTTTTGTTGGGAAAGTATCTATTTTCCTAAATATATTATATAAAAGAATTTTCCTCGAAATTTCTACTTTTCCAGCTAAATTTCGTTCTTAAAATTTTTTCTGGAAATTTCAACTTTTCCTGATTTTTTATGTACTTTTAATTTGCTTTAAAAATGTTAGATTTTTCGCGGGATTTTGACCTTTTAAAGTTCATTTTATAATTTTGACTAACAACTTTTAGAAAAAAATCCTCACATTTCTATAAAAATGTCTGATTTGGAAAGATTTTGGAAAGAAACTGAAAAAATGTTGGTAAAAGTTGCAATTGCTTCCGCATTTTGATATTTTTCTAAAAAAAATGTAATAACCGATGGATTATTTTCCTAAAATTTCGACTCTTTTGTACAGATATTTCAATTTTTTTTCGAAATTCCGATTTGCTTTCTACGTAAATTCGAATCTTTTAACATTTTTACCTTTTTCAGGATTTTGACTTCATTTGAAAATTTCCACTTTTGTTAACAATTTCGTTCGTATGTTCCTAGAAATTTTGATTTTTTGTGAGAAATTCGCTTCTTCTGTCATTTATGATTTAATTGCAAAGTCGAGTTTTTACCTGATTTCGCAATTTCTACTCTATTGTAGAAAAATGTTTAGTTTTTTCTAATATTTTCATTTTTTTTGTTGGGAAAGTATCTATTTTCCTAAATATATTACATAAATAAATTTTCTCGAAATTTCTACTTTTTCAGCAAATTTCGTTCTTAAAATTTTTTCCGGAAATTTCAACTTTTTCTGATTTTTATGTACCTTTAATTTGCTTTAAAAATGTTAGGTTTTTTCACGGAATTTTGACCTTTTAAAGTTCATTTTATAATTTTGACTAACAACTTTTAGAAAAAAATCCTCACATTTCTATAAAAATGTCTGATTTGGAAAGATTTTGGAAAGAAACTGAAAAAATGTTGGTAAAAGTTGCAATTGCTTCCGCATTTTGATATTTTTCTAAAATAAATGTAATAACCGATGGATTATTTTCCTAAAATTTCGACTCTTTTGTACAGATATTTCAATTATTATTCGAAATTCCGATTTGCTTTCTACGTAAATTCGAATCTTTTAACATTTTTACCTTTTTCAGGATTTTGACTTCATTTGAAAATTTCCACTTTTGTTAACAATTTCGTTCGTATGTTCCCAGAAATTTTGATTTTTTGTGAGAAATTCGCTCCTTCTGTCATTTTTGATTTAATTGCAAAGTCGAGTTTTTACCTGATTTCGCAATTTCTACTGCACTGTAGAAAAATTTTTAGTTTTTTCTAATATTTTCATTTTTTTTGTTGAGAAAGTATTTTCCTAAATATATTATATAAATAAATTTTCTCGAAATATCTACTTTTCCAGCAAATTTCGTTCTTAAAATTTTTTCTGGAAATTTCAACTTTTCCTGATTTTTTATATACCTTTAATTTGCTTTAAAAATGTTAGGTTTTTTCACGGGATTTTGACCTTTTAAAGTTCATTTTATAATTTTGACTAACAACTTTTAGAAAAAAATCCTCACATTTCTATAAAAATGTCTGATTTGGAAAGATTTTGGAAAGAAACTGAAAAAATGTTAGCAAAAGTTGCAATTGCTTCCGCATTTTGATATTTTTCTAAAAAAAATGTAATAACCGATGGATTATTTTCCTAAAATTTCGACTTTTTTGTACAGATATTTCAATTTTTGTCGAAATTCCGATTTGCTTTCTACGTAAATTCGAATCTTTTAACATTTTTACCTTTTTCAGGATTTTGACTTCATTTGAAAATTTCCACTTTTGTTAACAATTTCGTTCGTATGTTCCTAGAAATTTTGATTTTTTATAAGAATTTCGCTTCTTCTGACAGTTTTGATTTAATTGCAAAGTCCCAACCTCAAAAATGTCCGCATTTTACAATTTATTTTTTAAAATTTGACCGTTTTTCAAAAATTTGATCGTTCTCTCAATTCTAACTTTTTTGGAAAAGTTTGAAATATTCAAAAAATCGTACTGTTTTGAAAACTTACGATTTTATTAAAATATTTACTGTTGTGGAAATTTAAACTTTTTTTAAATGTTAAATCTTTCAAAATTCTATCCTTAAAAATTCGATTTTTATTTCAAAATTTTTCACAAATTTTGATATTTTTTTCTTGTTAATATCGACTATTCCGATGTGGTGCTATTTTCCAAAATTTCGATGTTCCAAAATTTGTAAAATTTCGATTTTTCAAAATTTGGAAAATTTCGATTTTTCAAAATTAGGAAAATTTCGTTTTTTCAGAATTTGAAAAATTTTGATTTTTGATGATTTTAACTTTTATTAAAAATTCCAATTATTTTTTAAATTTTCAATCTTTTCTCGAAGTCTTGACTTTTCTTTTGAAAGTTACGATTTATTTTCGAAAATTCGCGTTTTTTTTTTTTTAATTTCGACTTCTATTTGAAACATTTTTTGAAAATTTCGATTTTTTTGAAAATCTGGCACCTTTTTTCAAATTTCGTCTTGATTTAATTCCACCCTTTTTCAAAATTTCGACTTTTTTAAAACCTTTTTTCAAAATGTTGATTAACGAAATTTTCAATTTTTTTCGAAACTTTCAACATTTCAAAATTTTGTCTTGTTAAGCCAAAAAATGTAAACCTAATTTTTAGCTTATAAAAGAAAGTGCTGACATTTTTTAATATTCAATAATACCGTTTGTTACCCCTCAGGACTTAAAAATGCGCCTTGTTTTGAGAATTTTGTGTTAGAAATGAAGACACCATTTTTTTCAAAAAAAATGTCTTTTATTTTTTAACATAGTCCCCTTTTAGAAAGGTACACTTCTCCCAACGTTCCGGTCATATTTTTAACCCCTCAAAAAATAGGATTTGTAGAACTCTCCAAAATACTCCTCTGCCTCGGCGATGACTTCCTCGTTTGAGCTAAAATTTTTTCCCGCGAGCCATTTCTTCAAGTTAGGGAACAAGAAAAAGTCGCAGGGTGAATACGGAGGGTGCGGCAGCGAATCATAACGCAATTCATGCAGTTTGGCGGCGACAACACCACATGAATGTGCTGGTGCGTTATCGTGATGAAACAACACCTTTTTTTGCGCCAAATGCGGCCGTGTCCCCTTTAATTTTTTGTCGAAGCGGTCCAATAACTCACTGTAGTATTGTCCAGTGATCGTTCTTGCTTTTTCTAATAAAATCCATGAGGATGACGCCCTTCGCATCTCAAAAAATCGTCGTCATGACTTTAGCGGCCGATGCGACCGTCTTCGCAGATATTTCAAGGATTCAAATTTTGGTGGAACGAACTAGTCCTTGGTTACCTTCAAAAATTAAAATGCAAATCTTATCCCCTGAATTTTTTAGGATAACCAAGGACTAGTTCGTTCCACCAAAATTTGAATCCTTGAAATATCTGCGAAGACAGTCGCATCGGCCAGTAAGGTCAAGGCGACGATTTTTTGGGATGCCAAGGGCGTCATCCTCCTGGATTTTATTAGAAAAAGCAAGAACGATCACTTCAAGTGTTAATTTTTAAATTTACGTTAAAAATGTGACAAAATGCTTAAGAAACAAAGTGTTCTGAAGGGACCTTGTAGTAACCATCCTAAAGTGCATTAAAGCACCTGAAGAAGTAACTTTCGATCTGTTTAAGTTATAAATCTCTGTATTATCTTGAATAGTAAATAATCGGATTTAAAGTGTAATAAAGGTGCAATATGTTGCATGAATCTCAAGTAAATTACTTGTGATATAGTTATTGTTACAGGCTTATCGGTTCGAATTGATTATTAACACGTGAATTGAAAAATTATTACCAAACTAAACTCGGAACACCACAACTGGATAATGAACTCACTTATTTACTTCTAACTACTAGCTAATTACCCTGACTGACTCCAACTAACTGACTCGAGGGAAAGGCGTCCGTCTTATATAGTTTTCGCTTCCGGGTTCTAGAAGTTTTCGGCAGATAAAGCTTATCGTTGGCCAAAATGTCTGGAATGCTTATCTGCCGTTTGCTTCATTATCGCGGCCGCTTTCCCTTATCAGATCTTTCTAGAAAATTTTCTTACGTACTAAATTCTATAATTTACATTTCGTTACATTATCATAATGTGATTACCCACCTGTTAAAACAGACGTAAATAAAAAGCAACTTATTGGTATCATATCGACTAAATGGTGCATCAATTACATCTTCAGTCTTATTTCATAGCATTTCTATTAGTAAACATAGAAAGGTGTATCTAAGGTTTTCAGCACCCCAGACAACATCAATTTCATCACCTTCTGACAAGCTGTGCGGGCATAAGTCGTCATATTAGCTGAAAATTTAAGAGCTTTAGAACAAGTTTTTTTAGGATACGAAGAAATTAAAAAAGTAAAATATTCAAGTCATTGATTAATTGAATAACAGAGGGCAGAATTTAAAAAATATATAAAAAAATTAATACAGGATTATCTACATTAAAAGATTAGTCAGTGCTACAACAGAAATGTTATATTTAAATATAATTATACCAAAGCAAGATGTTTTTTTAGGGCTTGGGCCAAAAACAAACTGCTTAAACAGTTTAAATAATGTATTGACACCGCCAGCGACTCCTGGGTATAATTTTTGTGTTGCCAGACACCCATGTAGTGCCCAAGTCGATACCAATGGCCGGAGTTTTTATCATTGTGTTGGTCGCGCTAGTTAATGGAAATTGGCAATACAGTCCATTTGTATTTGGACAATTTTCGAGAGCACTTCCCAAACGTGTCAATATTACCGGACAATTTTTATTGTGTTGAATTGTGTTGAAGTGTTTCGCAAAACTGGTTGTGTGACTCATAAAAAAAGGTGCTGCTAGACCAAGCACACAAAAGTTGTTAATAACGTTCGTCAATGTATGAAAGAGGAGCCTGCAAAACCTTTGAAACGTCTTTCTCAGGAAATTGGACTTTCTTATGGAACATGTCAGATTTTAAAGAAAGACTTGAACATGCATCCATATAAGCTGCAAGCATATCAAGCTCTTCTGCCCGCAGACCACCCCAGACGCCTTGCTTGCTGCCATCGGTTTGTCAATAATTTAATGAATGACGATCTTCTGGACTTCGCTTTTTTTTCTGATGAAGCATGCTTCCACCTTTCGGGATACATCAATTCTCAAAATATGCGAATGTGGAGCAATGATAACCCTCGTGTTTTTCCTGAATCGCCACTACATGCTTAAAAAATTGATGTTTGGATGGTAGTTTCTCGCAGAAGAATAATTGGTCCAATTTTTTTTTATTTCGCCGTCAACGCAGAAATGTACAAACACAACTTTTCGGTTGAACTTGTGCAACAGTTAAACGATGATGAACTTCGATGCGGTTATTTCCAGCACGACGGTGCAACAGCACATACTACACGCTTTCCTCCTCGAATTTTTTGATAACCGGCTGATAAGTTTGCCTACAGAAGTTGAGTTTCTTCCGAGATCACCTTGTTTGACAATTACGGACTATTTTATATTTCCTTACTTAAAAAGCAAGATTTTCGCAACTCCGGTAAATAATTTACAAGAACTGCAACAAAGAATTGTTCAGCAATGTGCAACCATAACGCCAGCAATGTGCAACCATAATGCCAACAATGTTCAACCATAACGCCAACAATGTTCAACCATAACGCCAGAAATGTTGCAAAACTCCTTTCACGGCATGAGGAGGCGCTTGTGCATCGAACAAAACGGGGGACATTTCCAACAATTACTGTAATTTAGTTTTTCTTGTTACTAAAACCGTTATTTCACAATTTCTAGTTCATTATTGTTTTACAACTGAAATAAATAGGTATGAAATTTGTAGGTTATTGATCATGTCAGTGTGACAGTGACATAATTATTTCAAACGTAAAGTAAGACACACGTTTTACATCCCACAATCACCCTTGACGAAGATAATTTTTTATATCCCGGTACTATTACAATGGATATTTCACCTAACAAATACTTGTCTGCTGTTTGCGAGTTAATTGTTTCATGTCATATTTGAATTAAGCGCCGAATCAGCCGATCTGATCGGATTCTCGAGATCTCCCGAAGCAAACTGGACGTAGTACCACAAAACATTTAAATTTTATTAAGTACCAATACCACGCTAAACTCTTTAACTTTTAAATAAAAACATTAATTTTTGTGTTCAATTAATATCACTTAATTCATCTCGGTTATTAAATTGTATCATTTAGTCGCTAACTATCAATTTGATCAAGGTTTAATTTTGATGTATGGTATGTTTCCATCCCGTTTTTGACAGTTCGGGCGCATTCGGGAACTAACCTAACTTTTAACTGTCAAACTGACATCTCTGTCGAACAGTTCGGTATTATTTGTAAATATTTAAAACTACCTTTTAAATAGTCTCTGCTTGTAAACATTAAATATGTATGTATGCGGGATGTTATTTTTTATAGAATTGTGGTCTAGGGCGCAATAAAATGAACACAATATTTAATAGCTGCAGCATTTCCGATTTTAATTTAATTTGCCGCCTTTGTTTACAAAAGAAGGAAAACTTGAAAAACCTTTTTGAAAAAGACGTGTTTAACTGTTTTGCATCATGTTGTAGCTTATTGGTATGTATTTATCAATTTGTTAACACACTCTTACCTATTAATACATTTTTTAGATATCTTCTGATGATAATTTACCACAAAACGTATGTGAAGAATGCTCAAAAAATCTTCACAAATTCGCCAAGTTTAGGAGAAAAATAGAACAAGCTGACGCTATTTTAAGAGAATATCTTAGTAGACATAATTTACAAATAGAGAATAATACCAAAGTTGACAGTTATGTGGAAGAAGTGATCTATGATGCAAGTATTGAAAAAAAATTTAATAATAGACAAAACAAAGCTCCAAATCCGTTAATGGATGAACAACTGGCCAAATTAATGGCCTCCGCCCCCAACCCGATGAAAAAGCGTAAACGCGATTGCAAAGACGCAACTTGTCACTTATGTTTGAAAAAATTTAGTCGCAAAGCTCAGTTAACGAGACATTTAAAAATCCACATCAATATTAAAACTTACGTGTGCGATGTGTGCAATAAAGCATATGTGGAATCGGGCGCTCTACAGAAACATATCTTAGCTAAGCACAGCGATAGACAAAAACCTCATACTTGCAAAGAATGTGGTAATTCGTTTAATCTAAAATCTACCCTCGAACGACACATGAGAACCCACACTGGGGAGAAACCATTTGGATGCCCCGTATGCCACAAGCTGTACCCGTCCAAAGGTTATTTAAACAGGCATAAAAAAGTAAGCATTTTGCTTTAGTTAAAAGTATGGGATTGATTCATACTTTTACAAATTAACAAAGGTGTCCTAGTTAACACATTAAAGGCGGGAGTCGTAGTGCTACGATTTATCTCGATTGTAGCTTAAAGGCGGAAGTCGTAGTACTACGATTTATCTCGATTGTAGCTTAAAGGCGGAAGTCGTAGTACTATGATTTATCTCGACTGTAGCTTAAAGACGGGAGTCGTACTAATACGATTTATCTCGACTGTAGCTTAAAGGCGGAAGTCATAGTACAACGATTTATCTCGACTGTAGCTTAAAGGTGGGAGTCGTATTAGTACGGTTTGAAACCACATCCATGCGTCACTTTACTACGTTTTGTAGTTTGAAGCTGTTCGGTTGTTCAAATTCTACTTACTGTAAATTACCTAACATACTTTCGTCTTTTCGCCTTTAATGTGTTAAGAATGCACTTCTACAGGCATCTCATAAACCATAAGAGATACAGAGGTGAGCACGTAACAGTTGCACCTGGAAGTTTTAACGTTTGGTCACGAAATTCGCTCAAAATTCAAATTTATTAGAAAGAAAATCTGAACTTTTAAGGTTAAACATGTTGTTTCCAAATTTTAGGAAAATTTGGAAAAAAATTGGGCAACATTTTGCTACCAAAGTTAAAGTTTCGACATTAAACGTAAACTTTTTTGGTGCAACAGACTGGTCCTTGATTATCTTCAAAAATTGAAATACCTTGTCCCCCTGAAACCGAGAGATTAAAAAAATTAAAAAAAAGGACAACAAAGGTTGCCCCATTGATAACCAAGCTATCATCTTAAGAGAGATACTCATATTCGACTTTTTTTTAACATTACAGCTCTCTACCAAAATTGCAACTTTTAAACTCGTTTAAAATCTTGAAAACTATTTTAAAAAAGTTTTGGTGTTGAGGGCAGTTTAAATTTTAAGCGGAAGTTAAAGAGGAATTTCGAATAACAGTGAAAATTCAAAAAATACTTATTAATGGAAGCATTCACGTTTACTTTCTTTCAAATTTAACATCAACTCTTCGACTTTTAATAAAATGTTTGAGTTAAAAATCCCAATATTCAGTAAATTTGGTGATTGTTTTTAAAGAGAATTTGGAAATTGGTAAAGAGAATTTTGGAAAGTGGTAAAGAGAATTTGGAAAGTGGCGGCATTTGTTCTTTTGCCTGGGGCACCATAAATGCTGCCTAACGAGATCCCTGTAGTGCGCATTCTTATCTAGGACAGTTTATAACTGGATATAACTCGAAGGACCATTAAAATGTATGTAATTCGTTGGTTTCTTCTCTATGGATTGTATAACTTATGATGAATAAATAATTGACACTTTCTTTCTAATCGTGAATTATTTTTTTTATTTTTGTTGTTATGACAATAGTACAATTTCGAACAACGTAGTTTACATTTCAGATACATGAAGAAACCAGAGAGCGACAATTTATCTGCGATATATGCAGCAAATCTTACATTTCCCAATCAGTATTAAAGGCGCACTTACTGACACATTCCCAGGAGAGACCGTTCCAATGTCAATACTGTGATAAAGCTTTTACGACAAACGGCACCTTAAAATCTCATACGCAGTACATACACACGAAAGAAAAGAATTACATGTGTCAAACGTGTGCTAAAACTTTTGTAACCAAGTTCGAATTGAGTAAACATCTCAAGAGACATCTTGGTGAGAAAGTGGAACCAGTTCATCAGTGTGGTATGTGTCCCCGCAAATTCCAAACTACTACCCATTTGAAAGTCCATGTGAGGATGCAACATACTGGAGAGAGACCCTTCGTGTGCGAAATTTGCAGTAAAGAATTCTTTACGAAGCAAGCTCTGGTGGTACACATTAGGTACCACACGGGCGAGCGACCCTTTAGATGCTCGTACTGTAACAAGGGATTTGTTACGAATGAAAAGAAGCGAAATCACGAAAGGGTGCATACAGGGGAAAAACCGTATCGTTGCGATGTTTGCCAAGTTTCTTTTGCTCGAAGTAGTACTTTTAAAACACATATTAAGATACATGGCAGCTGATTTGATTTTAAGCGTAAATTGTAACTGTTTTTTCTCTTTAAAAATATATTTGAAAGTAAAGGAGCGTTTTATTGCGTTCTATCATTAAATAATTTGACCACTGTCACTCAGTTTCATCGGCTTGTTAATTTAATTACAATTTTTTTAAATCAAGTTAATTTTCCAAAACATCCGACTCCTTTTTCTCAAAATTTCGCATTTAAATTTGAAATATCTTTTACGAAATTTCATTTTAAACGTTTATTTCTGGACTTCAGTCTGAAAATTCGGTTTTTAAATTGTAACTTAAAAATTCAAGAATATTTTTGCTACAACTTTCCAGTTTTTGTTCTAAATTTGGACTTCACGTAACCGTATGGATTGGTAACAAAAACGTACGTATGTGGCAAAAAAAATCAAATATTATTTAATTTTTTTTATTTTACATCTTCGTCATACCAAAAATTATTCAAAGTAAATCAGGTAACGAAGTAAATAAATAACGATAAACTGAAAGTTAGCAACCCTAATTTGTACACGTTTGTATTGTAAGCTTGAAGTTTTACCTCCAGTTTAACGTGCATTAATTTAAACTTAAAATAACTTACTCGTACAATGTACATATTTACAAAGTTACAATGATTACAGTCAGTACCATCGGATTACTAAAATAATGCTAACAGTTAATAACATTATCTATTAAGTATGCTAAAGAACCCAATTCCATGGTATACAAACAACGCCATCTGAAAGAACAGAATAATAAGTTGCTATATTTAAATGTTGATCTCTCAAATAAATCTGAATTTCGTTTTTATTGTCTAACAATCGCTCGCAGCATTTTATCATCAATTCTGGAGTAACATTATCGTCTTTGTTCAAACTCTTCAGTCCCAATTCTTCTATCGATTTAGTATGCAAAAAACGTTCAATGTACTTATCCCTACAACATAAAATTGTTTATAGTGATTGATCCACAATTTTTCTCTCTTTAACGTCTGCTTTTGGCTCTCCCCTCATTTCGAATTCAAACGTTATAGAAGATTTAATTAAATACTCACTCCTTATACTTTCTAGATTTTTCTCTTGCTTCATCCAAATGATTAGTAATAAAATTGACCAATAATTGCCCAGGTAGAGAACAAGGTATTATGAATTGTCCTGTCGGTGAAACCATCAATGGGCCCGCTTCACTGAAATCCAGATATTAATACCGTTAACTGATTTTTTTTGTTACTAACTTTTCAACAACGATTTCGAAATCTTCAAAGGATTTGGGCCATTCTTTGGGGAAATTACTATAACCTCTATAATCGCTTAATGACGTGGTGATTTGCTGTAGATTCTTTTCATATTCTCCTGCCAAGATCTTCGGCATGAATTTCCTGAAATAGAAAATAGGCCTGTGATTGATGTTAAAATACCTAATGTAGAAAATTTTCTCTTTTTGGTTATAATCAAAGCAAGTTCTTCGAATAAGTAGCTTTTTGAAAAAATTCAAATATAAAACTTCTAAGTTTAAACTTGGAACTTATACTTTTTTTAGAAATTCAACTTTAAAATCGAAACATTGAGTTACATTTTAAATTCGTTTTATAAATTTTGAGGCGACTCTTATTCTGAAAATTCCAAATTTAAATTTGAAATAGAAAATTCCAAATTTAAATTTGAAATTTTGGCTGAGCTTATGTTTTAGCCGAAACTAATTGAAATGGAATATTGAAATACAGAACTTGTCCCCTGAAACCAAGAAAAATTAAAAAACACCAACGCGTTTCGACAGCCAAACGAGAGTTTCTCTCTGAAGATGACAGCTTGGCTGTTGAAACGAGTTAGAGCAACCTTTGTTAAGTTTTTTAATCTTTCTTGGTTTCAGCGGACAAGTTCTGTATTTCAATTTTTGAAGATAACAAGGACCAGTCCGTTCCACCAAAAATGAAATGGAATATTCGGTTGATCTTTAATTTTTAGATAATATAAACACCCGTAGCCTATAAAAAGTCTTTAATTCGAAATCACAGATAAAAGTATGTTAAACATTAATGTAATCTTATTCTACAAATAAAAACATACCTCCTACCTACTTTGATATTCCTTAAGACCTGGGATACGGATTTTTCAAAATTCGGTATCCTTCTAAGCACCTTATCATATTTTGGAATATTCTTTATCAACTGCAAATAGGGGGAATCAGATTAAGAGAACAAAACTTAAGCACAACTTACGTCCAGCCAATTATTTCTAACTTCACCACTATTCAGCATAACGTGCCCATCAAGACTTATCCCAGTAAAAGGAGCAAAAACTAACAATCTTCCTGCAAGATTTTTAAAACAACGCACCTAAATTACTGTCACTAATTACTATGAAATCAAAACGTAACAAATTTAAATTGAAACTCTTACCCCTTAAAGCATGCATCTGATCTGCATGCTGTTCGGCTAGAGCGTTAAAGCTCTGTAAGCAACCCCTAAAGTGCGTTTCGTTCCATCCGCAATTCCACCTCACCTCCAGTAAACTCCACTGCTTGGAAATCATTTCCTGCAATTTCGCCACTTCCTCTTTTAGTGGTTGATTCTCCTTGGCCAACAAGAGCCCTTTTTTGTAATTTCCTCCTAACCAATTGCGCAACCTCATGGCGTCCCGTGCTTCTTTTATTTTCTTTTTCATAGCGAAATGGCCAAAAAGTGGATCGTCCTCGCTTACTTTAGACCAGTCGATGTCGTCCGTTTTTATGTTCACAGTTTGCGGCTTCGGAGGAGGAGGGTTCTGTCTTGGAATTTTATCTACATACTCGGTCGAGAGCTCGCAACTTTTTAAAATTGTTATTACGGTTTGTCTAACGTCTGATTCTCTTAAATAAATTTTTATAAACCTAAACGTTCCCTCCTTGAGTTTGTCTTTGACGTAAAATTGTAAGCTGATTGGTTTTATTGATCGCTTAGCTTGGAGGTTTTCTAAGATGGCACTTAACTGCTTCAACGAGTTTTCATTGATTATCTAAAAATCAATTATAATAAAATGTGTACCTTGTACATACCAATTTACGCATTTAATGACATACGAGGGGAAATCAAGTATGAATGAAAAAATTAGCAATTCGCTGATACTGCCCAACAGTGTATGTGTATTGTTTATTAAATTTGTTTAACCCTTTCCACTCCAAGCCTTTTTTTCTTTTTGTTGCGCTGTTGCCACGTTTCGTAGTAAGTGTGAGCGGCTTTAACAAAAATTTTAGTAAAAAAAAAACCCACCTTTTTTATAATTGTCCGCAAAAAGAAGTATTACACTATGCCGAGTGTCACTCGACAGTGGAGCTGGTGGAAAGGGTTAACATTTCTGCGACCTAATTTCGAAATATTTAAATTTTTAGCAACCAAACTTGATAATATTCTGAAATAAATATCATAAAGAATAATGTATCTCTTAATGATTAGTCGTCGAAGCTTGTAAAATGATCAAAGCAAAACTATTCCTCCTCTAAATGACTGCTAAATTGTTGGTATTTTACCATTTAACAACCTTTCAAACTAACACTAAATACGTACCCTCTGGTCAGGATATTGTCCAAACAAATCCGGGTGAACGGAAAAATAAAATGGCCTTAAAGCAGCTGAAACCTCCGAAGTTGTAAGATTCTTGACATGGAAAACTATCCTATTCGGACGCAAACAACTGCAACGGAATTCAAAAATAAATTAGATACGTACAGTCGTTGACATCGACCATTTCACGCGACAAACTAGCCGGACTCATATAAACGGTATTGTAACGTTTGTAAAATCAAAAACTGCTCACCACTTTCGTAAATTTTGAAACATTTTGGAGCAAAATTTAAAAACAAAATAACCTCTAATTCGACAACATATTGACAGATTGACCTTGCTTACCAAATACATGTGAACTACGCCGGCTGTATAAAAAAACTACTGAGAGCATAGATCGTGCAACTTTATGCTTTGTAGAGCATAGTGTAGCGCAAGCCATATATGTAATACTTCTATATGGCCAGCTCCCTATTCTCTTCACGAGTTTGTTCCAACCAAATTCGACAAAGATGGAACATGAATAAATGGCGAGTATTGCGCATGAATTGAACAAAATCAACCAATCGCTACGCGCGGGTTTAACGGGTGTTTATGTTTGGCCGTGCACAGCTGACTTTGGCCATGCACAGATGATTTGTAGCACCTGCGCATTGCGACTCATTAATTCGTGTGAAGGTCAGCGAGAAAGAGAAGTCTTTCCCATGAGAAACGAGGAACTGGCCATATAGAAGTATTACATATATGGCGCAAGCATTACATATATGTAATACTTCTATATGGCCAGCTCCCTATTCTCTTCGCGAGTTTGTTCAGACCAAATCCGATAAAGATGGAACATGGATAAATGGCGAGTATTGCGCATGAATGAAGGGAATAAACCAATCGCTACGCGCGGGTGTTTATGTTTGGCCGTACACAGCTGACTTTGGCCATGCACAGATGATTTGTAACACCTGCGCTTTGCGACTCATTAATGCGTGTGAAGGTCAGCGAGAAAGAGAAGTCTTTCCCATAAGAAACGAGGAACTGGCCATAAAGAAGTATTACATATATGAAACATTAGCGTCCGCTATTTTGATTTCTGTTTAATCACAGTATAGATATCTTACGCATACAGTAGCGACAAAACGAGTGCGACAATGTGCTAAAATGTTACGAATTTTGTTTGCTCATGCGTCAATTTGTACAATTCCGAACGTGGCGTCGGAGTGTTCTGTGATAACCAGAAATAAGATCTATGATCGTTGGGTAACTGAATGTCAGTTCAGAGTTGCCAAGTGTTCGGGAAAATCAGCACTTGAGCGAATATGATTTTTTGTTTTACGCTCATATGTTATCCATTCATGATAAAAATGTAAGACAATTTATCTGCATTTATGGATGTTCTAGAAATTTAATATGGTCAGGGATTTTAATTCGAATTTTGGGATTTTTAAAGATATTGTTCGCGAATAAAGTTTATGTCATCTGGCAACACTGGATCAGTTTTATTTAAATGTCACAACAAGTTGTTTCCTGTAGAAATTATTTTGCCGTCAGTTACCATCTGTGTTTAGTTTTTCTTTGTGTATTCTTTAGACTTATCAGGTTCTCAGTAGTTATAAAATACACATTATTTAAAAAATATACGAGAACAAGTATTTTTGGACTAAATAGTCCACAAATGTAAAGCAGCAAGTTCGAATTTAGACGGTAAAAACTATTGAAATTAATAAACTTGGTGGTTTTGTTGAATAAATTTAAATTTTCGCGGGCGCGTACAATACACAACATGGCTGACTCCATTGAAAGTCAACGATTTTATCTACTTCAGGATCAAAGATTCCGACACTTCTTGTCGCTACTGCATGCGTAAGCTAATATGTATACCGTGGTTTAATAAAGAGGAGTTCCCGATGTGTAATGGAAACCAACATATTACGGTACCTTTATAATAGACACTTTATTCCGTACATTTCTCTCTGACATAAAATATATTTTCTCTCTGACGTAAATGTCAATTTTCCTGAGAGAAACTCTCCCTAACTAAGTAGATAAGACTCGAATAGCTTCTCTCAGGGTAGTTGACACTAGGGAGTCCTATAAGAAGGAGATGAATCGGTAAAGTAATTTGTCGAATGAAAATGGGATTGATTTTCAGCCATTGACATCAGCGGCCTCGGTAGTTTATTACCAGCAAGTATTGTGCGAAAACTCTAAAATAAAAGCTTAAATTGAACCTACTGATGTCAATGGATGGTGGTAGTAGTAGGTTCAATGTATCCAATCTATCACATCGTCGTCGTGTTAACCTTTTTTTGGGCTTTTCCTAGGAAAACGTGTCTAGAACATCCTTTATTTGTCTTTTAGTTAGGGAGGAGCGTCCATCGCTGAAGTTAAAACTACTTCAATCTATTAGGTGTACGTTTTAACTACTCGTTTGGTTATGTTTGACCTACGATAAAATAGAATTCTGTAGTGTATGTAATTACGGATTAATAGATGGCGCTGCAAACAGTAGAAGGTTTTCAATCCCATTTTTAAAGTACGGCATAACGCAACCTTAACTTCTAGATAACCATAGTTGACACTTATGTCAGAGTACGGAATGGGGAGTTCTATAAGAAGGAGATGAATCGGTAACGTAATTTGTCGAATGAAAATGGGATTGATTTTCACCTATTGACATCAGCGGCCTCTGTTGTGTATTACCAGCAAGTATTGTGTAAAATGAGAACTTAAATTGAACCTACTGATATCAATGGATGGTGGTAGTAGTAGGTTCAATGTATCCAATCTATCACATCGTCGTCGTGTTAACCTTTTTTTGGGCTTTTCCTAGGAAAACGTGTTTAGAACATCCTTTATTTGTCTTTTAGTTAGGAAGGAGCGTCTATCGCTGAAGTTAAAACTACTTCAATCTACTAGGTGTACCTTTTAACTACTCGTTTGGCAATGTTTGACCTACGATAAAATAGAATTCTGTGGTGCATCTAATTGCGGATTAATAGCTGCCGCTGCGGTTTTCAATTCCATCTTTAAAGTACGGCATAACGCAACCTTACCTTCTAGATAATCATAGTTGACACTTATGTCACAGTTCGGAATAGGGAGACTTATAAGAAGGAGATGAATCGGTAACATAATTTGTCGAAAGAAAATGGGATTGATTACCACCCACTGGCATCAGCGGCCTCTGTTGTGTATTACCAGCAAGTATTGTGCGAAAAATGTAAAATGAGAGCTTAAATTGAACCTACTGATGTCAATGGATGGTGGCAGTAGTAGGTACAATGTATCCAATCTATCACATCGCTGTCGTGTTAACCTTTTTTGGGCTTTTCCTAGGAAAGCGTGTCTAGAACATCCTTCATTCGTCTTTTAATCAGGAAGGAGCGTCCACCGTTGAAGTTAAAACTACTTTAATCTATTAGGTGTACGTTTTAACTACTCGTTTGGCAATGTTTGACCTACGATAAAATAGAATTCTGTGGTGATGTATTTGCGGAGTAGTAGATAACGCTGCGAACAGTGGAAGGTTTTCAATCCCATTTTCAAAGTACGGCGTAACACAACCTTACCTTCTGGATAACCACAGTACGGAATAAAGTGTCTATTCTAAACGCACCCTTAGATTTGATCAATTTTTAACTTATTACAACTAATTTAACCAAAAAATACAAGTATTAAAAACATGGGTAGACCAAAACATGATTTGATTTTTACGATTTCCGAAATAAAGCCAGCATTACAAGCAAAAGTGTAAACATTGACGAAAATTATGATTTTTATGGAACAAAAAATTAAATTTCGCATTTTCAGAGTAAAAACAAGCTTACAGTTGAAAATAAATGCGGAAATTTTGAAATTAAAGTTAAAATATCCAGAAAAAGTGTAAAAGGAGCTTCAGTTTTACTACAAACATTTTGGGAAACGCTGAACTTGACTGTCAAAACAGAGTACTCTGTGGTCAAAATGTCATTATTTGATTGAGCACTATGACTCTATGGTTGAGTTTGAGGTTATAGTTTTTATCGGTGGTTGCTAATAAATAAATACTGTTATTTAAATTTCTTATTTATTTTTATCCGATTTTTGAAGGTGACAGTTCTTGTTTTTTATATTTAGGATATTTAGGAAGTTCTGTCTTTGATACTTAATTCTGTTTTTCATGATTAATTTTTTGTTGTGGACGCAATGAAGCGATTTTTGGAAACGAGTAGTAGTGAAGAGTCTGTCCTTTCGCCTGCTTCTAAGGGTTTGTACTGTTTACGGAATTTTTCGTTCTCTTTGGAATATCATGGGAGTAGTGCCTTAATTTGTTATGTTTTAGTCGTACTGGTTGAACGCGAACATAACCCTAATGGGGTAGCACTACTAAATCCAAACACAGTAGCGAAGATGTCATATGAAGATAAGATGGAGCTAGCTGAAAGTTTTTCGGGGGTAACTACCAAGTTAACATTATAAATATCCATGTTTCAATATTACTTTTATTTTAGGCAGATAATACAGCTCAAGAAAATCTGAAAAATAAATTAGATATGATAGGGCTGCAGGTTTGTATTTTTGATGCTTTTGGGACCGAAGACGGTATTACTGCTTATTCTAGATGAAAAATTTGCAAGATATGATGACTAATGTTCTTGTGGAATCTCGACGAAATACTGAGCTCCATAAAGTGGCCTGTAATTTTGTTAAAAAACCTGGACAAACTTATCACTTATATCAAAGACCTTCGGGACAAAAATATTTTAGTATGCTTACCCCTGAGGTAAATTTTAGTTAATGTTGTCATGCTTAATAACGAATATGTTTATCGTAGGAATGGCAAAATGCTCCTCATCCATATTTGGGGAGTTTCTATTTAGAAGCCGATTTAACGTGGACTCCCGCCAATCAGCTAGAAAAACGTCATGAAGGACTTGGCTACTTAAAAGAAGTGCTTAGAGTACCAGGAATGATGGCTTTAATGGAAAAGAGATAATGACATCAAACAGTATAAAAAGATAAATAAATTTGTACATTTTAGTAATCTAACGGTCAATTCTTTCTATAATCTGTAGAGATAGTTGTGTATATACAGTAATATATTTATTTCCTAGGGTAATTTGTAGCTTATTTTAATATAAGTCTCAAGATACTTTTCTCTGGGCGATTAAAATTTATATTTAGAATTATGATTTGCTTGCATTTTTTATTCCTGGGTTCCTCTGAAGTTAAAATTTTGAGAAATAAAAATCGAACTTTTGAGAGTAAATACTGGAACTCTGAAAACTGAAATTTTAAAATATAGTGAAAATTTTGGAGAAAACATTTCAAATTGACAAGAAACATTTCAAATCGACAAGAAACATTTCAAATCGACAAGAAACATTTCAAATCGACAAAAAACATTTTCTTTTGCATTTTTACTTAACTCGTAATACAGAGACTTGAATGAGCAAAGGCCGGATACACTTGTCCAGCCTTTGCTCATTCAAGGTTTTACTGTAGAATCATTTTAAAATAAAAAGTCAGTCCAATTAACAGATTTATTTGGCAGCAACAATCTGTGATAACAAATTTCGAAGGTTGTTTTTAACATTGTTACTTTACATATATTTAAGTAATAATGTGACTGAAAGGTACAAAACATAATTACAATCACTGTACCAACTTACAGCTGTACTAGATAACTTTATCACAATATCACTCTAAAGGCGACTAACAATTTTTTTACTTTTTTTTTAGCTAGGTAACATTGGTACGATGAGCTGAAAATTTATTAATTGTGAATTAAAATTTAATTTTTAATAAACCACAGCAACTTACAAGGTTTTGGTAACCTCAAGGATTCGTTATCATGGATTGTAACTTCGTGCATTTGTTGACGGTAAGTGTAAACTATATATAACATTTTATCTTCACCTAAAGCCGGATCAAAAAATCCTGGCAGCTGACTCTGCAATAATTATTAAATATTAATCAGAAAACGACGCAACATTTAATTACCTTCGTATGCTCGTGCATAACCAATTTACTATCTTTAACCAAACACTGAATGGGTATAGTGACATCAAGAATTTCATTGCTATTTTGTTTACTCTCCAATTCATCTAAAAATTTAAAATTACAAAATACACACACCAAGCGTCAGTTTTACCTAAAATAATTTTGCCATAAAGCGCCTTCACAATGACTAAACCCTTTTTACTTTCTTCCTCATGTTTGATTCTAGAGTAAGTTGCCATCATAAGCTCTTGAGCGGCTTGCGCTTCCTTCTTCTTCTCTATTATTTTATTCACGTTGTCCTGCTTCTGCTTCTCGACCTTTTTCGCCTTCGCTTCCTTCAAAAACGGCTCCACAAAACCTTTTTTTACAACGACATAAACAGCAATCGGCACAATAGTTGCGTAAAATATGGGAGATGGCATAATTTCCTCGCAGAGATGAATCGGGAAGTTGTACACTTGATTAGCACGAGTGAGTCTAAGGTAAGACCAATTATTAAGCGAGAGCGACAGTTGTTGGGACTTACTTGATTTTTAATTTTACACCTGATGGAACCCCAACTGCTACAGCAAACGAAAGATTGCTATGTTTGGAAATCTTTTTCTCCGCCCCGTATTCTACAACTCCTCCGAAAGTTCCAACTCTGTAATTAATTCAACTTTGTTACGTTATTTTGAAAAGCTTCGCACCGGGAGCTGTTGTAGGACAGTCAGCAATTTGCGCCCTTTTCAAATTAATGACAATCGAGAGAAGTTATCACTTTTATTATTGAATTAATAGCTCCAAAACGCCATCACCACCTTTATAAATATGCTACCGAGATGGAATACTTCACGAAACAGACCTTAAACTGTTACTTACTTAAATGCAATTTTTAATTTTAATTCCTGACTAAGCATTTTCCTAGTGTAATGCAACGATACATGCGAATGAGGTAGTCCGACTTGAATTGCGAAGTTAAAATAGTTAAATTCTGAAAAACAACACAGTCACATCTAAAATAGGAAAATTGTCGATATTATTACCTGTATCTCTAACAACAGATGTAGAAACTAACGACCTGATGCCTCTATGAAAAGTTAAGTAACCCATCGAATGTTTGTCTATTTGCATAGCTAAAGCTGAAAAAAACTTGAAAAATTAAGACAAATTTCATGAAATTTCTTCACAAATTTTCAATTTTTCATCAATTACTACTTTTCCTGAAAATTTAAACTTTGCATTTCAATTTTTGTTTAATTTTTCACCTTTCAACTTAAAGTTGAACTCTCAGATTCATTTCCTAAAATTGTTGTGCCAAAACTAAAAATTTTGACAAGTTGAAGATTCGAGAGAAAAAAGTGGATATTTCTGGAAAATTTTAAAGAAAAATTCAATTTTTTTTTGATATTTGAAATTCATAAGCTATTAATTATGAATTTATTGACAGAATAAATCATCAATCTCCTCTTGGATACACACCTGTCTATCCTCGGAGTAAAGATCTCATCAAGCTGAATATTTTTAGATATCATTATATAAACTAACTTACTTGACATTAGGCCAGGTCGAATTCCTTCTGGAGTAAATTGCATGATAACACCCCCATTCCAGAAGAAGCTTTTATTTAAAGTTCTAAACCCTTTAAGGGAAACAGCTGGTCCACTACCTAAACAATGAGCATTAATTGATTCATTGATTAATCTACAGTTCATGAAATCATACCTGCAGTAAATTCCATTTCAGCCCAACTTTTATGGGAATAAATATGCCTCCAGCTTAAATTAACACCGCCCCCACCATTTCCGTTCTGTGTGTATACCTGACCCGACAAAGTGCATGTATCCTTTTGAGTTAAAGGAAAATCGACAGATTGACTAAATTGCATCGAAGACACCTCGACGTTTGGTATTCGTGAAAGCACATCCCTACAATCATCATTGGTAAATTTTAATACAAAAAAACTCTCGTATCGCTCACAATTCCTCTTCATCATCCAAAAGTAAATCATCATAAGGATTAAATAAATCGGTGGCGTTAACTTCCAAAGTTACAGTGCCACTTGGGTTGGTTCTCTGTTGCTTTTTCCTCTCAGCTCTCTCCTCCGCCAGTTGTTCATATTCGGCTCGAATTTCAGCAGGTGTCTTAGTTCTTTGAACGATTTCCCAGCCTTCTGTTTCTAAACCCTTGATACCCAAAGAATCGTATATGGCGCGGGAATGTGGATCTGACAAAACTAAAACACCCCTATTATCGCAATCACTATAAATGGCCAAGTAGTTCAATTGTACCTTCGTAAGCCCTCTTGGTTTTATTGAACAATAATTCCGCCTTGTTTTTTAATTCAGGGTCAACGTGCTTATCCGGATGATAAATCCTACTTAGACGTCGATAGGCATTACTAATTTCTTCTTTGGAGGCCTAAAAAGTATCAAATTAGCAAAAAGAACTGAAGCAATAATGACGTTTTGAGGTTATATTTGAAACGATGCCAATAAATCATTCAAATTTACCTCAGTGCGACTATATTTTTTTAAAACTCATTAAGCGCAATTACTTACGTCTTTGGGAATATTCAGAAATGAATAAAAGTCCTCCTCATTCGTGTTTTCTTCCTCTGAATCGAAATCCATGTTTCCGCCTGACAGTTGCTAAATTTATTAATAAATCCAAATGTTCAACCGGATGAAATCAAACTGAAAATCTTTACACACTAGTGGGATGCATAATTAATGGTGTTTGATTAATTAGTCTATACACTGTAAATAAAAATTAATAAAATAATGTTTTACAACATTTTTCAATTTAAATCAAAAATGAAGGCAACTCAATCGCACTGCAATGCTACCAACGAACAATTTTAACATTTTAATTTAAAAATAAATCGTCAGCCTTAATGTAGAAAAATGGAACATAGTAAAGATAATTGAAAAAAACAATAAAAGTACTCCAATTTAATAGGAATTTAAAAAAAACAGGATAATTCAAAAGTGAGATTAACGTGACAAAGAAGTTACAGAATTGGTGATAGAAATATTCAGATTTGTTGTCGGTTGTTTTAAGAGTGATTCTTAAATAGTTTATGTTAATTCATACAGAAAATTACTAAATGGTTAAATACTAATAAAAACAATATAGAAAAAGACTTGGTCCGATTATTTCTGCCTAACAACCCCTGAAATATAGGCAACATATTAATCATCAAAATGTTTACCCGTGAAAGCAGCTTTAGTTTTGGTGATTTTTTTTTACTATTTATCCAAAGGTTGATTTAATATCTCAGGGCCTACTCTTTTGGGCATTTATTTGCAATGAAGTATATGTATATGTATATATTCCTGTCATTATTATTATTCTTTGTAAGATATATTTTTGATCTCATAACCTCATTTACATGCAGTAATTGTATCAAATGGCCTACGGTAGATGGAATGTATAACTAAAGCGTAGCGTTATGTTGGTATGCGTGCCCGATTACAATTTTGTTAATATATGTTCTGTGGTTTTGTTTAAAGAGGTTAATTTTGAAAGTGAGGTTATTAATGGACAATACATAATAAATAAAACGATTTATCGTCCAATCATTCTATATACAAGTAATTATGTCGTCAGATTCCGGTTCCGATAGTGAATCGGACCGTAGTGCTAGCCCAGTGTCACATAATGGACCAGCTCCGACTCCAGGACACGGACTAGACCGTTCAGCCTCAAATTCTCCAGAATATGGTGCCAAATCACAAGCCAGCAGTCCAGGCGGTGGAGACACTCCTGCTAGGTCAAGAAGCCATTCTAGATCCCCATCCGCCGATTCCCACAGATCAGGACAGTCGGGTTCCCAAAGATCTCAATCTCCCGGTTCGGAACATTCAAGAAAATCGAGGTCAAAAAGTGTAGCTTCCAACCGATCAGGTTCACAAAGATCACAAAGTGACGGTTCCCAGAGATCAAGATCAGGTTCAGCTGGGTCGCAACATTCAAATAAATCTGGCAGTCAGGCGTCCGCAAGATCAAGATCCGGTTCTGTCGCGTCTAAAGGTTCCGCTGCCTCACGGTCACGATCGGGTTCGCCTGCCTCGCAAAGATCTCCTTCGGTTCATTCAAAGAGATCAGGTTCGGTGCTTTCCAAACGGTCGGGGTCAGCACGTTCTAGATCAGGTTCGGCGCGGTCTAGAAGATCTGGCTCGGCACATTCTAGAAGATCTGGTTCCGCACATTCTAGAAGGTCTGGTTCAGCACATTCTAGAAGGTCTGGTTCCGCGCATTCGAGAAGGTCTGGTTCAGCACATTCTAGAAGGTCTGGTTCTGCACATTCTAGAAGGTCCGGTTCTGCACATTCTAGAAGGTCTGGTTCGGCGCATTCTAGGAGGTCTGGTTCTGCACATTCTAGAAGGTCTGGTTCGGCGCATTCTAAAAGGTCTGGTTCGGCGCGTTCCAGGTCAGGCTCGGCGCGTTCCAGGTCAGGTTCGGCGCGTTCCAGGTCAGGCTCTGCGCGTTCTAGAAGGTCTGGCTCTGTGGTTTCTCAGAGGTCAGGGTCGCCACATTCGCAAAGATCGGGTTCTGCGCGTTCTAGGAGGTCGAGGTCTGCTGTCTCTAATAGGTCTGGTTCGCAAGTGTCGCAAAGATCTGGCTCCGCTGCTTCAAAACGTTCTAGGTCTGCTGCTTCAAAACGTTCTGGCTCCGCTGCTTCAAAACGTTCTGGCTCTGCTGGATCCAAACGTTCAGGATCAGCTCACTCTAGGAGATCTAGCTCTGCTGGTTCTAATAGGTCACGGTCGAAAAGTCCCGATTCTAATAGATCCAGGTAGCTAATTAATTATATTTATTAGATTATTATGTTACCGCTTGATTGTTATATAGGTCTCGGTCTCGTTCTAAATCTCAGGCCTCACAAGATCGAAGTCGTTCTAATACACCTGGGTTGCAAATAGACGAAACCGAGTCTCATGGGGCGGCGGAAAAAAGAAAAAGAGAAAGTTCAGAAGAGATAGAAACAAAGAAGAAAAGCAGAATTATCGATTCAGACAGTGAGGATGAAAAAGAAGAGAATCAGGCAAAAGGTAGCTTTTTTTCTGACTTCCTGATAAATCTAGTATTTAGGGAAAAAAAGTTGAATTTGGATATTTTAAAACAAAGTAAAAGTTTTAAGAAATTGAAAATGTACAGAAAGTCTTGAAATTTTGAGTTTGTTGAAATTCTAGGAATAAGAAGGTCAAAATTTAACTCTGCAAACTTTAAGCACAAAGTTTAAATTACGAGGAGCTCTCGAAATCTTTGTAAATTAAAAAAAGTGAACTCCTTTTCACATAAGTAAAAAATTTGAAAAAAGAACAATCTAGGAAAAGTTGAGGTTCAAATGGAAAGTATGAAAAAAAGTTGTGTTAATTATAGAGATAACTATCTAAAAAATCCCAGCAATAAATTTTCAAATACGAGTCTCGCCAATAGTTTTTGGTTAAGCAAGGGATCTAATAATATAGAGATTTCGTCTTATGAATTCCAATTTAATTGAGTTTCATCGTATTTGCATGTTGCAGTTGATGCTGCCGATATATTTGGGGATGCTGATGACATCAGTAGCGAAGAAGAAAAGGATAAGGAATCTGACAAGGACGAGAGGCAGCGAAGTGAAGATGAGGACGTACCACGCGGTAGCGATGAAGAAAATGAACAAAGACCCGTTATTGAAGATGTAATACATTCAAACTCATTTGTAACCGTTATACAATCTATATTTTAGGATGAAGACAAAGAAAATGAACCTGAACCTATACCAGAGACTAGAATTGATGTCGAAATACCAAAAATCAGCTGCGACCTTGGCAGAGACATCAATTTTGTTAAACTTCCCAATTTCTTGTCAGTGGAGACAAGACCATTTGATCCTGAGACTTATGAAGATGAAATTGACGAAGAAGAAACCTTGGACGAGGAAGGCAGAGCTAGGTATAAATTATCGATTTGGAGCTTTGAAGCTTTTAATTCCAATCAATTAGTTCAATTTGAAATTCTAGTTTCAGTTTGAAGTTCTAATTTCAGTTTGAAATTCTAATTTCGATTTGAAGTACTAATTTAGGTTTGAAATTCTAATTTAAGTTTAAAATTCTAATTTCAGTTTGAAATTCTAATTTCAGTTTGAAGTACTAATTTCAATTTGAAATTCTAATTTCAGTTTAAAATTCTAATTTCAGTTTGAAATTCCAATTTCAGTTTGAAGTACTAATTTCAGTTTGAAATTCTAATTTCAGTTTAAAGTACTAATTCAGTTTGAAATTCTAATTTCAGTTTGAAATTCTATTCAGTTTGAAGTACTAATTTCAGTTTGAAATTCTAATTTCAGTTTGAAGTACTAATTTAGGTTTGAAATTCTAATTTAAGTTTAAAATTCTAATTGCAGGTTGAAATTGAAAGTTGAAAACACAATCCGATGGAGAGAAGACATAGATCAAGATGGAAACGTCAAAAAAGAATCAAATGCTCGAATAGTCAAATGGTCGGATGGGTCATACAGCTTGCATTTGGGCTCTGAAATTTTTGACGTATACAAACAACCGTTGCAAGTATGAGTTTTAGGTAATAAACGTTGGATTGCTACTACGTGGTGCTTTTTAGGGGGACCACAATCACTTATTTATTCGACAGGGTACTGGTTTGCAAGGACAAGCAGTGTTTCGTACGAAATTAAGTTTCAGGCCACATTCAACGGAAAGTTTCACCCATCGTAAGATGACTTTGTCACTAGCTGATCGTTCCCAAAAAACTACCGGCATCAAAATTTTGTCTCAAGTTGGTGTCGATCCAGATCATGATAGAGCTACATTGCTTAAGGTATAAATAATTGGTTGAACTAATTGTATTATCAAAATAATAAATCTGTTTTGTTCTATAGAAAGAAGAAGAGAAGCTAAGACAGACTGTTCGTCCGTCCAAACCGAGGAAGAAAGATGGCCCTAGGGCCCATAATACCAGTAATCCTTATAGAGAAGAAGAAGGTAGTGATGAAGAAGGAGCGATCTCACTTAATGCCATTAAAAATAAATATAAATCGGGTCAAGCTAACGTCAAAGGTTGCGATTGTGGCTTTTTCGGTCAATATTTTAACTAATTAGGTTTGTTGTAGGTGGAGCAACGATTTATTCATCAGATGAGGAGGGTTCAGATTTCGAAGGCCGAAGATCTAAAAAGCAAGATAAAGCCAAGGCCCTTAAAGATTCAGATTCAAGCGCAGAGAGCGATTAACTTACATTATAGTTTATTTAGGATTAAATCAATGATGGTCTAGGATAATTTGTATTTATATTACTTCAATAAAAGGTTTTAATATAGATAACTATAAAAATTGTTAATTTGGTTCCCAAAGCTTTGAAACTAGAATGTTCTCAAAAATCCATGGGACCGTCCGAGAATCAGAAGCAGAATATTCCGTCATATTGAGTTGGTCATTTTGTTCGCAGGTTCAGAAATAGATTTGTCATCAGCGTCTCCAAAAAATCCCATTTTAGGTCAATCAAATAATTTTTCCAAAAATGGATCGGATGTTATTTGTTTCAAATTTGTAAGAGATTCGTCATCAAACTTCTGATTTTTGGTCATGTTTTAAGGATTCTGGCCCACTGTGTGAGAGTTTAAATAATTTTTTTAAAATACTCGATCGCATTTCTTTGGCTAAATCTGAGGCGTACTAGACAGTCGGAGACAGCAAATTCCTGTGCGGTCCAGCTTGACACAGTGAGGACTTTTGCCTACGGAGACCCTTTTTTCTATAGAACTTCCAAGTTATGGAACTTGCTACCGAAAGCAATTTTCCCCAAAAATTACAACATATCCTTGTTTAAGAAGGCGGTTCATCGCCATCTATCCTTGTTTCCGCATCCTACTCGCAGTGCTTTGAAAGCATAATGGGGTTACCTTTGCGAGTGGATTAAACTTTAAAAAAATAGTATATTATTATTATTTAATTGTGTATACGGTATTTAGAAAGTAATGAATTGATAATGATAATATAATAACACTATTTTTTATTATATGGGCCCAAATCTGCGTGTAATTACGAGTCCGTTGGTAATTTATTCCAGATCGTACAAAACCGATGACAAAACGGATCGTACAGACTGACCTTTAGTTGAATCGACGTTGCCAGATTTAATAATGCTACGCCACTGGAATACTTGCTAATAATTTCGTATTTAAACACGTTATTTATTGATATTAAAACACATATGGGTATAATTTTATAATAATTATAAGCTTTATATGAAAAAAATTCTCCGAGATTTAATCCGCTGTGTCACGCACCCAACAATTAAAATTAATGCAAACGTTCCAATTATTTTATAAACGACTGCAAGTGTTAGTTTTTTTTTTCTAAAAATAGGAATCGATCTCTCGAATGTTTCAATATCCAGTTTAATTTTTGCTCTATTTGGTACAAAGCTCGTGGAAATTTGCATTACTGGTTTAATTGAAACAATTATTAGTGCGCTTAATAAGTAGCTTAACTGGCATATTACAATAAATGTACATTGTACACTTTTATTTACTTTATTAACATAGATATCGCGCGCAGATGATAAACGGAATATTGACGATTAGTTTTTAGGTTTATTAATCTTTGCTCCGCTTCGTTTAACCACAACACAAATTTCTTCGCTTAACCACAAAACTATTAAACGTTTTAACAAAAATTTAAAACTATTACGTCTGCATTCAAATTGTGAATAAAATCATAGGTAAGCTAATAAATTATTTGATTAAAACAAGATAAACATTTCACTAATCCTCTTATTTTACTACAGATAAGGAATAAATAGAAAAAATTGGATGGAAGGAATTAGTTTCATTTAATTTGAAAGTTTACGCTGAAGGTTATATATTAGGGTATCTTCACGTTAAAAATTTACCTACTGGTCTTGTCTTTGTTTACCTACTAGTGAACAAAAAAATTCCATAGATAAATGGATAATATCCCAAGCCATTTAAACGCGTATAGTTTCGGGGAAGATTCCACAGAAAAAAGTAAGAATTTTATCACTTGCATTATGGACACGAAATACAATTAATTTTTGACTATGATTATCTAAGCAATTAATTATAAACATATAATTAAAAGACAATCAATCGTAACTTATAAAGCAATAAATTTGTTTACTTTTTAGTAAAATTTCTTATCGGACATTGGAAGTATGGTTGGTATTGGAAAATACCAGGACGGGAACTGTCAAATAAGGAGCAAACTTCACAGATGTTGAGTTATCAGTAGTTATTTATGGAAATATTCATAATGTATTTAATTCGTGTAACGTTCGTATTTAAAATAGTGACCCCTGTAATCAGTCCTTGATCTTAAAGTTCGTGATAACATCTCGTGTCGTTACTTTCAAAAACGTGCCGCGTTATTAAACCCGATCCTCAATATTGTTAGGAAGTACCTGTCATCAAAATGTTTACATTACCCCATGTGGAAAGTAAGGTGAAACCCGAAAGGGAGTCTATCCATTCCGGACAGTTTATGGTGTCGCATTTCGAAGCCGAAGAACAAGACGACGAAGACGAAGTCGCAGTGCCAGTGCCGGAAGACAACGATACGAAAACAATAGTGCCTGTTAGACAATTATCGGTGGGTGCGAGGGATGTGGTGCAAATACAAAATACTCAACAACATTTGGAGATTGATACGAGCTTATCGAAGCTTTTTCAATGCATGACTTTAGCCTACAGGTTTGTTTATGTCTTATTTACCTTATCAATTAGTATTAGGCAATGTCATTGCTTTGTATTGAGTGAATGTCAATAACAGTTACTAAATCCAGTTTTTACGCTCTAACATCGCTTTTTCTTGCCAAATTTGGAAACAATTTAAGAGCTTCGTGGTTATTTACCAATAGAGTAGAAAACACTTGATGATTAGTTTAATTTTTCAATAGAAAACGTAATTTCCAGGCATGATTTATTCTGTATCGTTCAGAAGTGTTTAAATTATCTATTCAATGAGAGGAGTTGAATTCCTAGGAAAATTAACCGCAAATTTTGCTCCAGTTACGTGAATTTGCAGAATGTCATTGTTAGGGGAAAATTGATATCCGTTGAAATATTAAAAAGCAGAAATTTTAAGAAAAAGTTGAACATTTTGAAGAGCTCCGAATTTTGAAACGAAATCGCAATTATGAATAAAATTCTACCTTTCAAAAAAATCGACGTTTGGAAAAAAAAGTCGAATGTTTTCAAAATTTTGTAAATGGTTACGATTTTCGAAGTCAAATTAAAAAACCGAAGTTTTAAAGTGAAGCCAAAATATTGAAAAAAGTGAAATATTTTTTTTAGTTGTGGTTTCGTCCAACTGTTCAAAATATTTGACATTCTCAGAAAAAAATTAAATTTTCAAAATGTTCAAGTTCAGACAAAAAAAATCGAAATTTTCAGAGTCAAATTTCCGAAATAGTTAACATTCTTCGAAATGTCTAAATTTTGAAAGAGTAAAAATTTTGAAAGAGTAAAAATTTTAAAAGAGTAAAAATAATTTGAAAGTAAAAATTTTGAAAGAGTAAAAATTATGAAGAAATAGAACTTTTGAAAATTAGACATTTTGTAAAAGTTAGTATCCCTCTGAAGATGATAGCTTGGCTGCAGAAACGCGTTACAGCAACCTTTGTTGTGTTTTTTAATCTTTCTTGATTTCAGGAGGCAAGATTTGTATTTCAATTTTTGAAGATAACCAAGGACCAGTCCGTTCCACCAAAAAAAATTGAATAAGTAGAAATTTTGAAAAGAATAGAATTGTTAAAAATGTTGATGTGAGGCCCCCTTTTGATTCCCTTTACGCCCCTTAGAGAGGGCGCTTCATTGGTTGGGAAGTCTTGCTGTAAAGTAAGGTGAAGCTTGAAGGGGAAGTACCCATTCTGGACAGTTTCGAATTAAACTTTTTCCTAAAAAACGAAATTTTGAAGTTTTGTCTCGATTTTTAGACTCTTTTCAAAATTTGTCTTTTTTTTTTAAATATTTTCCACAAATATTTGGTTTTTTTTTAGATGTTGCCACATTTTTCCCAAAATTTAGATTTTTTACTTCAAAAAAACTTCGAATGATGAACGGTCAATTACAATCATTGAGATGTCGAATCTTTCCTGAATATTTCAAGTTTTTCATCGGAATTTCGACTTCTTTTGTAACATTTCGACTTCTTTTGCAACATTTCGAGTTCTTTTTGCAACATTTCGAGTTCTTTTGCAACATTTCGACTTCTTTTGCAACATTTCGACTTCTTTCGCAACATTTTGACTTCTGTAAGGAAATTTTTTCAAACTTGGAGTCTTTCTTAAAGTTTTAGAGTTTTTTCGTAAAATTTTAGACTTTATTCTTAAAATTGTAGATTTTTTTCTTAAAATACTAAATTCTCGAGATGACTCTTGAAATTCTGTATAAGTAGTAATTTTGAAACGATTGAAATTTTTTTAAATGTTGATGCAAGGCCTCCTTTTGATTTCTTTACGCCCCTTAGAGAGGGCGCTTCATTGGTTGGGAAGTCTTGCTGTAAAGTAAGGTGAAGCTTGAAAGGGAAGTACCCATTCTGGACAGTTTCGAATTAAACTTTTTCCTGAAAAACGAAATTTTGAAGTTTTGTCTCGATTTTTAGACTCTTTTCAAAATTTGTCTTTTTTTTTAAATATTTTCCACAAATATTTGGGTTTTTCTTAGATGTTGCCACATTTTTCCCAAAATTTAGATTTTTTACTTCAAAAAAACTTCGAATGATGAACGGTCAATTACAGTCATTAAGATGTCGAATCTTTCCTGAATATTTCAAGTTTTTCATCGGAATTTCGACTTCTTTTGCAACATTTCGACTTCTTTTGCAACATTTCGAGTTCTTTTTGCAACATTTCGATTTCTTTTGCAACATTTCGACTTCTTTTTGCAACATTTCGATTTCTTTTGCAACATTTCGACTTCTTTTGCAACATGTTGACTTCTGTAAGAAAATGTTTTAAAGCTTGGAGTTTTTCTTTAAGTTTTAGAGTTTTTCGTAAAATTTTAGACTTTATTCTTAAAATTGTAGATTTTTTTCTTAAAATACTAAATTCTCGAGATGACTCTTGAAATTCTGTATAAGTAGTAATTTTGAAACGATTGAAATTTTTTTAAATGTTGATGCGAGGCCTCTTTTTGATTTCTTTACGCCCCTTAGAGAGGGTGCTTCATTGGTTGGGAAGTCTTGCTGTAAAGAAAGGTGAAGCTTGAAGGGGAAGTACCCATTCTGGACAGTTTCGAATTAAACTTTTTCCTAAAAAACGAAATTTTGAAGTTTTGTCTCGATTTTTAGACTCTTTTCAAAATTTGTCTTTTTTTTAAATATTTTCCACAAATATTTGGTTTTTTTTTAGATGTTGCCACATTTTTCCCAAAATTTAGATTTTTTACTTCAAAAAAACTTCGAATGATGAACGGTCAATTACAATCATTGAGATGTCGAATCTTTCCTGAATATTTCCAAGTTTTTCATCGGAATTTCGACTTCTTTTGCAACATTTCGACTTCTTTTGCAACATTTCGAGTTCTTTTTGCAACATTTCGATTTCTTTTGCAACATTTCGACTTCTTTTGCAACATTTCGACTTCTTCTGCAACATTTTGACTTCTGTAAGAAAATGTTTTAAAACTTGGAATCTTTCTTAAAGTTTTAGAGTTTTTTCGTAAAATTTTAGACTTTATTCTTAAAATTGTAGTTTTTTTTCTTAAAATACTAAATTCTCGGGATGACTCTTGAAATACTGTATAAGTAGTAATTTTGAAACGATTGAAATTTTTTAAAATGTTGATGTGAGGCCTCCTTTTGATTTCTTTACGCCCCTTAGAGAGGGCGCTTCATTGGTTGGGAAGTCTTGCTCTAAAGTAAGGTGAAGCTTGAAAGGGAAGTACCCATTCTGGACAGTTTCGAATTAAACTTTTTCCTAAAAAACGAAATTTTGAAGTTTTGTCTCGATTTTTAGACTCTTTTCAAAATTTGTCTTTTTTTTTTAATATTTTCCACAAATATTTGGTTTTTTTTAGATGTTGCCACATTTTTCCCAAAATTTAGATTTTTTACTTCAAAAAAACTTCGAATGATGAACGGTCAATTACAATCATTGAGATGTCGAATCTTTCCTGAATATTTCAAGTTTTTCATCGGAATTTCGACTTCTTTTGCAACATTTCGACTTCTTTTGCAACATTTCGACTTCTTTTTGCAACATTTCGATTTCTTTTGCAACATTTCGATTTCTTTTGCAACATTTCGACTTCTTTTGCAACATTTCGACTTCTTTTGCAACATTTTGACTTCTGTAAGAAAATGTTTTCAAACTTGGAGTCTTTCTTAAAGTTTTAGAGGTTTTTTCGTAAAATTTTAGACTTTATTTTAGAAATTTTAGATTTTTTTTTCTTAAAATGCTAAATTCTCGAGATGACTACTTTCTTTAGTTTTTAAAATTTGGGTAAAAATTGTAGTAGAATTTGTCATCGAAATGAAGATATTGTAAAATTGATGGCTTTTAACTGTTCAATATTTGATTTTAGTTGAATATCTCTTGGGAATTCAATATCTAGTTAATATTGCCTCTTGTGGATAAGAAAGCTGATTAGCAGAGAGTACTGATTAGTTTGTTTATACGTCTGATTTTCGGTTCCAATCTTAAGTAGTAAAATTCATTTGGAAAACTATCTGTGGCGTGTTGTAATAATCGACAAACTGATAAGAGCAATTTGCGTGATCTCTCCTAGTATACTATTTAGAATTATTTCCTGCATTCTTGTGTGTGATTAGATGATCAATCGTTATGAATATTGATAAGATAATAGTATTAAACTTGACATTTAAAAATTATTGCGTTTTAGCTAATATTAATTTCTTGTGAAACTAGTACCGATTAAAAAGATCTGAATGCAATTTTAAATTAAGTTAACAACCAAAATTAAAAGTGTACACGTGCTTGCAGCACACAACAGTAATTAATTATGTTCTTATTATCAATGTTATATTTAGCAATAACCATATCATCATTACCAGATAATATCTTCTGTGCAAAATCGAGGACGAATCCACATGTTAAATTTTGTGTAGAATTGTTTTTTTAATATAAATTTCGAGTCATAATTCGAATCTTTGGCATTCACGATATTTTCTCAAAATTGGAAGTTTCAGGAAATTTCTAAATTTGAACTGGAGATATCTGCGAGGAAAAACTTGAAAATAACAAGTAAGAAAATGAAAATGACACATAAGGAAATAAAAATAACAAATAAGAAAATGAAAATAACAAATAAGAAAATGAAAATACCAAAAGTGTTCTCAATTTTTCGACTCTTTCGTGTAAATGCGCAATTTTGAGAGAAAAACAATCAGATTCGTATAAAAAACAGTTTTGGATATAAAATTTTGAGTTGGAGGTGTAAATTTCAACATCAAATTTGAAATGGGATTCGGGTTGAAACAAAGTCAAAATGTGTTTTGAGTTTTAGGTCGAAATTGTAAAAACAAAAAAATTAAAATGGTAAAAGTTTGGAATTTTTAGACGAAATGATATTTTGGTTAATTATATTGATTCTTTCCAGACAAAAGTTAACATCACCGAAATGGAACAGATTTCGAGGTATAAGACTGAGATGGAAGGAAAAAATTCGGCTGAACAATGTTATCTGGAGATGCTGGCATATGCAGTGTAAGTAAATACTTTATTTACTTATAGACGATTGAAGTATAGATAATTTGACATGTTCTTTGTGTAAGTGGACAAGGTGGTGCCAAATTAAGTTCTCTTCCTCTTCCCCCATCCCATTTCTCCTCGTTCTTCTACTTCTTTTTCTCTTCTTCCTGTTGCCTTCCCTTTCTGCTGTTTCTATTCTCCCTGTTCCCTTCCCTTTCTTCTGTTTCTCTTCTCCCTGTTCCCTTCCCTTTCTTCTGTTTCTCTTCCTCGTCCTCCTACTTTCTCTCAATCCTCTTCATCTTTTTCTTCCCCACCTTCTTATGCTGCTGACAAATTTTCCTCATTCTTCTACTTCTTTTTCTCTTCTCCCTGTTCTCTTCCCTTTCTTCTATTTCTCTTCTTCCTCGTCCTTTCCCTTTTTTTTTCTGTTTCTCTTCCTCGTCCTACTTTCCCTCAATCCTCTTCATCATTTTCTTCCCCACCTTCTTATGCTGCTGACAATTTTTCCTCATTGTTTTACTTCTCTTTCTCTTATCCCTGTTCCCTTTCTTCTGTTTCTCTTTCTCGTCCTCCTACTTTCCCCCAATCCTCTTCATCTATTTCTTCCCCACCTTTTCATGCCGCTGACGAGAAAACCGCGTATAAAGACGAAATGGTTAATTTTTGTGAATTTTGTTGCAGTTATCAAGAAGCAGAACACGTTGATATGTCAATTTGCCTCCCCCTTAGACGTAGATACGCACAACAAACCAGAGGTAACGTTTTTCGCTGTTCGTTTCGATGCAATTTACCATAATGCTTGCTTTTAGGCCGTCGTTTTAGAGGGCAAATATTGGAAAAGAAAATTGCACGCTGTAACGGCGGAATACAAAAAATGGCGTTTATTCTACCGCCATCATTTGTCGGGTCATCTTCGAGACCAGTTGGAGATGGTAGATGGTAAAACAGTCTTAATTATCGCTTTACATCATAACGTTATTTGTAGCCGCGAGGGCTGGACAATTTCACGTGGAATTCGCAAAGTCCTTTGAACGATCACATGTTGGTTGATGAAGATTACATGGGGTTGATGAGCGATACGCTTTTTTCCACTCTTGGTAATCAACCGTTTCCGTTCCCAGACACCAGGGAAATTGGTACGTATTTTGCATTGTTTTGCGAGTTGGGGGTAACTAATTTAGTTGACTTTTTGTAGCCAAAGCCGGGCTTGCCGATTTTATACAACCTAGTCTTGAACCTCTTCAACCAAATCTTGATGATTACATGGATACGTTCGAGCCTTTACATGGTATAAGGAGAGACTTGCTCACTCATGATTTGAATAAATCACGTGTTTTTTTAGAATTCATCATTGGTAAGCTACCCACTGTACCAGAGGAACAAAGCGATATGTACAAGCCGTTGCAAAATTGGTACTCCGATATGGATTTAATGGGAAATACTTCGAATATTCAAGTAAATAATGTTTTCCAAAGTTATTTTTGTACTAGAGCACTCAACTAAACACTGTGGCTTATGACTAAGTCCTCGTTTCACCCTGATGTGGTAACGGGGATGGGAATGGAGTTATTTTTGTAATTTATGCTCTATTGACGCATTATGTTATATAAACAGAAATTTTCTTAATCTCAATTATTATTTCCAATATGATTGATGAAACTGCTGAGAATGGTTTTTTGTTTTTGTTAACTGTGATGATTGTAGGGCAGAATATTAATTAATGAATTATGAATATTGAACGAAGTCCGTTTCACCAAAAAAAAAAAAAGATTATTAGTCATTATGTTGAATGAAGAATGATCAGTCATTCTTTTACTTTATTTGTAAATTCAATCCACTCGTGGTTACCCTATCATGTTGTTGTAATTCAAAGTTACAACTCCTTCTTAATAGACTTTCTAATCTTTTTTTTTTTTTAATTTCTTTAATCCCAACATTTCTCATTTTGTCCTTAAAAAACCCATTTTGACACACAAGCTTTTATCTCCATATTTTGACTTCAAACTTAAAGTTTAAAAATAAATAAGTTTCAAAAAAATTTGAAGGAAAATTAACGATTTCAAATTTTAAAGTAAAATTTGCAGAGTATTTAACAGAAAGATCAATTTTTTTTCAATATTTCCAGTTTCGAATTTTCTGAAATTATGAAAATTGAACTTTTTCGACATTTTCCGTTTAGTTCTTAAACTGCAAGTTAATCTCATTTATTTTTTGGTGGAACGAACTGATCCTTGGTTATCTTCAAAAATTGAAATACAAATCTTGTCCACTGAAACCAAGAAAGATTAAAAAACACAACAAAGGTTGCTGTCCTTTGTTGTGTTCTTTAATCTTACTTGGTTTCAGAGGACATGATTTGTATTTCAATTTTTAATCTCCATATTTCTAAAAATCATGAAATTGATGTCCGTTCTACGCTTTTGTAAATAACACACGAACGATGGAACAAAAATAAAAAACCGAGAAGTTACTAATTATTCATTTAGTGTTTAATTATTTGAAATTGTCCCAACACACAACATTCTTATTTGTTCGGCTGTTTTTTTTTTTTAGATGAATTCAACGCAGCTGGTGTCGCAATACAACCAAATGCAACCTCAAGATCAACAGGTTTCCCTGCAGCAAAACACTCAAGATATGATGCAGCCGGCAACGTATCACACCGAAGTGATGTTGACGCAATACGGAAAATCGCAAATACCGGCGCCCCCTCCCCCACCCGATATTTATACGTCTTCGTCGTTATCTAAAAGAAAACCCGCCAAATCCCCATCTTCCCCCCAAGTAAATTATAATTCGATGTCGCAATTCAGTAAATCGTTGGAAAACGTTTACCAAACGTATCAAACTGGAGGAGATATGCAAGTCCTTGTCAACGATAGAATATTAGGTGAGTGCTGGCCCAATGCCCTGGCTTCGGTTCGTCTTTGAGAGCCGGAGATTAAATGGACTGAACGCTGCAGGGCAGAGACTAAATAGACTGAACGTTTCAATGTTGTCTCATGCGTACAGTTGTAGCTAAAATGCGGGGAAGTGGGAAGGTGCATTCCACTACTCTTTGATATGGTCGGATTAAGTAAAATTTATAAATACGAAACTTGCCGCGTAACGGTTCTAACGATTTAGATGAAACTTTAGAATTAGGAGCTTTTGGACCAATAGGATAATTTTTATAAGTGCTTTTTGGTAAAAGTTCAGGAGAACTATTTTCAAAGACATCTTGGTTTAATAGTAAAATAATTTTCTTTCAATACGCGACGCGTGTGTACAATATTGTTAAGCCGGTGCTGTAAACACGTCATGATTGTAGTGAAATGGCGACGCAAACACGCCGATAATTGAATATTTATATATTTTATTTTTACCTACCCAAAGAATGAAACTCTTGATTTTCCTTCACTAATGTGTTCACTG
Organism: Dastarcus helophoroides; assembly: GCA_028583605.1. Taxonomy (NCBI): domain Eukaryota; kingdom Metazoa; phylum Arthropoda; class Insecta; order Coleoptera; family Bothrideridae; genus Dastarcus; species Dastarcus helophoroides. The sequence goes on along the minus strand of CM053336.1, from coordinate 1,103,123 downwards.
AGGTTTCAACAATGATCCACAATACACTTCCCCATATTTAGAGCCCATTTTCTTTAAAAAAAACCGATGTTATCTTCGCAAAGGTCTGTCAAATAATAAGAGGGCGTTGCGAGCTAGATGGAGCTAGGCTTTCGCCAGGCTTCCAACTGGCTTCACTGCTTACCGTGTTAGGTTCAGTCTATTTAGTCTCTGCTGCAGGGTAACCAGTGAAGGCAGTTAGAAGTTTGGCGAAAACCCAGGTCGCAACGCGCTCTTATTTTTTAACAGATTTTTACGAAGACAACATCGTTAGAACCGTTACGTAGAAGGTTTAATATTTACAAATTTGACTTAATCCGGGAGCGTTAAGGGTAGGCGGATACTGTGTTCCTTCTTCCCCTATTTTGCATTCATGGTTCTCATGATACGAGATTGATGCGTTCAGTCTATTTAGCCTCTGTTCAGAGTGGGAAACCTGAATTGAATTTTGACCAAAAATTTGATTTTAAACTTTAAATCTGTTATTCCCGAAAATTCCATTTTAATATTTAAATCTTTAAGTTTTGTAGTTTCAATTTTATTTTTTAACAATTCGTTCCAAACGAAACCGTCGAAATGTTAATGAAAAATCAAATAACGTTTAATAGTTCACAAAAAAAGAAAATCCGAACTCGTATTAAACAGTGTTACTTTAAATCAGAATATTCAACTTGTTTATCAAAATTTTGCTCCTTAACAAAAAGATTTGACCTAAAATTGTATCTTTTGTCGCAGAATTTCATGTTTTTTGACTATTTTCTCAAAATCGTGACACTTCAATGTACACTTTAGTTTTTCGAAATGTTGGCACTTCAATGTACACTTTAGTTTTTCAAAATGTTGTCACTTCAATGTACACTTTAGGTCCAAGATTGTCTTTTTTTATGGAAATTTTTAGAACTTGTCACAAAATACTTCAGATAATCTTTCATTTGCTAAAAATTTTGATAAACTTGTAATATTTATCGAAATTAGCAGTATTCTGAATTTTCATAACTATTAAACTTTATTAACGATAAAAACGCAACCAAATTTAAAAAATTTCATAAGTTTTCGGTAAATATTTGCTAACATCGGACCAGGTTTCGCATTACTGCATCATCAGCGGTCATCAATTTTGAAAAAAAGAATCGACGTTTCTGAAAATAACATGAAATTGTTAAACTTCGGTGTGTTAACGTTTCGTGATTTTGTTCTAATTTCCGAGTTTTGCGCCGAAAACGTAAAAGATTCGCAAATTCGAAATTTCTAAAATTTGACAATTTTTAGTGCCACTGAATCAGCAGCCGCAAGTACAAAACCAGATGCAAGGCCAAAGCAACAACGCTAGCGTTAATGTACAAAATATGCCTTCCTTCGTGACTCGGATAAACACGGATAAAGCGGCGCAAGGATACAAATTCGCCGCCCCCGCCTCAAGACCGAACACCAAATTCACATCACAGGTATCACAGCAACTGATGTCTCATTCTTCTTTCTATAACGCTTCTTTTTCACCAGTAAGTTTCTTCTTTTCTGTCTACTTTTTCTATATAGTTGGGACCTGTTGTGCTTATTGGTTCGCTTGTAGTTTTAGTTAATACTTCATCAGTTGGATCTTTATGCCTTCGACTTCTAGCGCTTGTCTGCTAGAATGAGTTTGGTTTCGGGGGACAAGATTTGTATTTCAGTTTTTAAATCAAATATAATAATTTTCAGAAGGAGGAGAATAGGGAGCAGACTCACGCTAGAGGAGCTAGGGGGCGCCCGAGATCTAGATCAAATACAAGGGAACCTGTAAAAAGGCCACCTCTGATATCAGCTAGTAGTGATCCGGCGTTAATTACTCCCAGCAATAGTTTACTATTGTCGCAGTTGTTAACAGCAAATAGTAAGTAGTTAGGTTTACACAGCTTAAGATTTAAAATAAAATTTATTAATTAGAGGTCAACTGAAACTATAAGTATCTCTCTGAAGATGATAGTGTAACGAAATGTAAATTATAGAATTTAGTACGTAAGAAAAAAGGTTTAAATTAAAATTTATTAATTAGAGGTCAACTGAAACTAAGTATCTCTCCGAAGATGATAGTGTAACGAAATGTGAATTATAGAATTTAGTGCGTAAGAAAAAAAGTTTAAATTAAAATTTATTAATTAGAGGTCAACTGAAACTATAAGTATCTCTCTGAAGATGATAATGTAACGAAATGTAAATTATAGAATTTAGTACGTAAGAAAAAATTCTAGAAAGATCTGATAAGGGGAAAGCGGCCGCGATAACCAAGTAAACGGCAGATAAGTGTTCCAGAAATTTCGGCAAACGATAAGCCTTATCTGTGGGATTTTTCTAGAAGCCGGGAGCCAAAACTATATAAGGCGGTCGCCTTTCCCTCGAGTCAGTTAGTTAGAGTCAGTGCAGTTAATTAGCGAGTTAGTAGTTCGAAGTCGATAAGTGAGTTCATTATTTAGTTGTAGTGATCCGAGTTTAGTTTGAAAATAAAGTGTTTTACAATTCACTTGTCAATCAATTCGAACCGATAGCACGCAACAATAGCTTGGCTATCGAAACGCGTTAGTGCACAACCTCTGTTGTGTTTTTAAATCTTTCTTGGATTCAGGGGACAAGATTTGTATTTCAATTATTTGACTAAAACTACATTTTTGCCAAATTCCGCTCCTGTTCTGTGATAACGATTTTGTAATGTATTTTTTTTTTCTAGATGTTGGAGAGACAACTGCGACAATAATTACACCCCACAATAGTGTTTTAACCCAATTGTTAACAAACAATGGTAAGTTTTTACTAAAATAACCAAAGCATGATTAATTTTTTATGCTTCACTCGCGATATTACTGTTAATTATATGAAAATGAATGTTTTTTTATTAAGACTGTTATTTTTATTTCAGTAAGTGATAGTACAAATATATATAAAAGAAATCAAGTTGTTGGAAAATCCAATGATTCGATTACCAATCAAGTTCGAATAAAAGAAGAAAATCCGTTAACTATACTAGCTCAACCAACTACAACAAGTTTGATTATAACGCCGGTCAACTTAAACAATGTACAAACGCCAGTTAGTGAACCTGTAAGTTATCTTTTGGCATCGGACTCCACTTTTGTAAAGTTATTTTTTCTAGTTGCTCTTAAACACATACAGCAGCTCAAATAGTCCCGTATTGGAAACGTCCCAAAGTTTGAATTCCCCTACGTCTTCCCAAGGTTCAATAGGTTCCCCAAATAGGGAAAATTCGGGTCAAAGAGATCGAAGAGTTGGGCATATTCACGCCGAGCAGAAACGACGTTACAACATTAAAAATGGATTCGACATGATCCATTCGCTTATACCTCATTTAAACCAAAACCCCAATGCCAAGGTATGTCTGTACAGCTGACCTATCTTCAGTGGGTCTTAGCCTTGTTTTTGTTCCAGCTAAGCAAAGCGGCTTTATTGCAAAAAGGCGCCGATTATATCAGACAGTTGAGGAACGAACGCGAACAACTCAAGAAGGAAATGGAAGATTTACGTCAACAAATCGACACTTTGAACACATCGATAAGGTAATTATCGATTGATATAATTTAACAAGCGATCAGCTTTGAAATTCCAGTAATTGTCAGTCTATGTTACCTGCCACAGTTGCTCCAATCAATATCCGAAGAGATGGGAAAATGCAAGAATTATTCGAGGACTACGTGCAAAATAGAACGAGGGAAAATTGGAGATACTGGATTGTATCCTTTTTGTAATATTTTTGTTCGGCTTAGGTTAAATTTAAAACTATTTATAACTAAGGATAAGTATTCTTCTTATTCCTTTCTCTTTATTTTTGTTTCGTTTCTTTTTATTCCTTTCTCTGTATTTTTGTTTCTTTTTTCTTTTTATCTCATTCTTCATTTCTCTTACTTTTTTTTTCTTTTCCCGGTTTTGTTTCCATTTAATTTCTCATTTTTCTTTCGCTGACGCTTCCTTATCCTCTTCCCAGATTCGGTTTAAAATGGCTTATAATTAAAATAAGCAGTTTATTTATTTTTATTCCTTTCTTTGTTATTCTATTCCTTTTTATTCTTATTAATGTTAATAATTAGAAATTAAAGTACAAATATTGTCCCCTGAAACCAAGAAAGATTAAAAAACACAACAAAGGTTGCTGCACTAACGCGTTTCGATAGCCAAGTTATCATCTTCAGAGAGATACTTTGTTGCGTTTTTTAGAAATTGAAATACAGAACTTGTCCTCTGAAACCAAGAAAGTTAAAAAAAACACAACAAAGGTTGTTCTAACGTGTTTCAATAGATAGGAGTTGGAATTAGTTTTAAAGGTTTTTTTTTCTCGAAATTTGAGGCTTTATTGCGCAAAAATGGTTACAAATCGATTATTCAAAGTATTGTCCATCGTTAGCCACTAATTTTTCCCATCTTTCTGTCAATTTTCGGATACCAGCTCGGAAAAACAATTCGTTTTTTGATGCGATCCGTTCTTTCGTTTCCTCGTAAGAGGTTAAGTGCTGGTCAGCCAAGCCATGTGCCATCGATCGGAACAAGTAGTAATCGGACGGGGCATTATCTGGGGAATACGACGGGTGCGGTAGAACATCCCATTTCAATAAGTTTGATGGAACGGACTGGTCCTTGTTGTGTTTTTTAATTTTTCTTGGTTTCAGGGGACAAGTTCTGTGTTTCAATCCCATTTCAACGTTTCCAAGTACTTTTTGACGGGTTTTGCGACATGAAGACGAGCGTTGTCATGTTGCAAAATAACTTTGGCGTGGCGCTGCTCGAATTGCGGCCGTTTTTCCTTCAATGCCCGACTCAAACGCATCAATTGTCCTCGGTGATGGTTTCGTTCGGTTTGAGCGGCTCATAATAAATGACGCCCAAGCTGATCCCACCCAATACAGAGCATGAGCTTGGATCCGTGGCGTTGATGACGATGTGTGGCCGGGGTATCCATACGATTTTCTACGTTTGGGGTTATCGTAATGGATCCACTTTTCATCGCCAGTGACGATGCGATGCAGTTGACGCGCGAGCAAGTGTTCGCACGTCATAAGCCGCCTCTCCACGTCTCTCGGCTTCAGCTCGTATGGGACCCAATTTCCTTGCTTCTGAATCATACCCATGGCTTTGAGACGTTTGCCGACTGTTGACAAGTCAACTCCCAATGATACGGACAATTCTTGGAGCGTCTGACGCGGATCTTCGTCGAGTAACGCCTCCCAATTCTTCGTCTTCAAACGTTTTCGGCTGACCGGGACTTTTCTTCGCCAGTGCGATGCAAAAAACCTTTCCTTGACGCGCGAGCAGCTGTTCGCACGTCATAGGCCGCCTCTCTACGTCTCTCTGCTTCAGCTCATATGGCACCCAATTTCCTTGCTTCTGAATCATACCCATGGCTTTCGAGACGTTTGCCGACTGTTGACAAGTCAACTCCCAATGGTACAGACAATTCTTGGAGCGTTTGACACGAATCTTCGTCGAGTGACGTCTCCAATTCTTCGTTTTCAAACTTTTTCGGTTGACCGGGACGTTCCTTGTCGTCGGTGTCAAAATCACCACTTTTGAAGCGTCGAAACCAGTACTCACATGTCGAAATCGATGGAGTATAATCACCTTAAGCTTCCTCGAGCAGCAAACGACTCGCAGCAGCAATTTTCTTCAAATGGAAGCAGAACAATAAAGTTTCCCGCAAAGTCGACATATTGAATGGTCTTGGAATGTATGTGCGCAAGATGACACATACTGATAATCCAAGCTATAAGGTTTGTTCCAACCGAACATCAAACTAGTTTGCAACCGTCCGGCGCATGTGCATTCAATATTTAGCGTTCCAACCAAGTGCAAACTCCAACCCAACTGGCAGTCCGGTGTTCCAACAGTGCTCTGACTAGTTCGTGAATTGATTTGTAATCAATCAGAACAGTCAGCAGCCGAGAGCTTGTACTGGCAGTTGGGAACATGGGCAATAAGTAATCGATAAGCGGTATCTAATTTCTCAGCTGTTATTTGTCAATATGATTGTCAAATGTTTTGATCTTGTCGGAGCAAATGTAAATTGTGTTGTTAAGTTCTGAATTCTATTTTTCATCCACTATATTTGCTCAAAAATGAATTTCATAGAGGGATTTATATGTGATGAAAATTTATTTTCATCGCTTTCGATTGAGACAGACGTTTTCCGAGAAGTCCCAAAGTGCGTTCCAACGTGTACAATCCCAAACCAGTCGGAGTATAATACGGAATGCACGCATGCGTACGAACTAGTTCATGAATTAGTCGGAAACTAATCAGAAATGTTCGGTTGGAACAAACCTATAATATAGTCCTTTGGCGCGAATATAGTTTTGGAGTGCCCACATGCAACATACGTTTACAACGCCATCTCTTAGAAAACCTTTAAAACTAATTCCAACTTCAAAGAGATGCTAACATCTAATCCTGAAATGTTTAACCCTTACATACTAAGAATATTCACTTCGTGCATGATCGACCTCATAATTAAAACAGTTTTTTGCAAATTTCCTTAACATAATTTACAGTTCAGCTTAATATTTAAGCCACTTTTAGCGTCTTTCAATAATGTAGTTTCTACAGCTAGTTTAGATGAACTCTACAGATCCACTATGTTGTGGGTTGAACAACATTGTACTCTCGGAGATCTCAGACCTGGTATGTTTATGAAATAATTTATGACAAATAGTCTAGGATGCGGCTGGTAGATGCTGCTCGAGCGAATTTTAAAAAAAGTGGAATTTTTGAGACGAAAATCGAAATCCCGAAAATTTAGACCAGTATTTTGAGATGAAAAGTGGACTGGATAATTCGTAATTTCTGGAAAAAGCAGAGTATTACAAAATTAATTTGAAACTGAAAATTTTGTGAAAAAATTCAAGTTTTAAAAAATAGTCGAGAATTTTAAAAATGATCAGATTTTGAAGAAAAAATGTCAATATTTGAAAAAAAAGTCGACTGAAAAAAATCAATATTTCAAAAAATCGACATCTTTTTTAAAAAAACTCGTTACCGAACGGAATTTTCCTTAAAAATGACAACATTTCCTTCTTTAAGAAGGGGGTTCATCTATTCTTGTTCCGCATCCTACTCGCGGTGCTTTGAAGGCTATTCCGCATCCTACTCGCGGTGCTTTGAAAGCGTAGCGAGTGGATTGAACATAAAAATATTACAGAAAAACTACACTTTCTTTAAGAGATGTGTAATTTTAAATTTGAAATTGAATTTGGAATTTTAAAAACTCTTGTCGTAAATTGTAAATAAAGTACATGTATGCATATAGAATACAACCTAAACTGCAAAATATGCAGGCCCGCTAGGCGTGTACAGTGAATCATAGGCAGCTGAACTGCCAACAGTTGAAACACTGCCACCTAACGAAGCGGTTACTCTCTAGGAAAGTTTCCAGAAGACGAGAATTCTAATGCACAGAGGAATAGGTTTGAACATTTATTAGATTAAAAGTTTTTGGTTTCCAAACTTCAAATCTAATAAATGTTCAAACGTATTAGTCTGTGCATTAGAAAGTACATTTAACCATCTAATTTTGCCTAATTATTTTTCTGCAGTGGTCACTAACTCCCTAAGATATCTCGGTACCAAAACGGAAATACTGTCAAAACCAGAGAAATTGCCGGAGGAAGCATTGAAATTGAGTATGTCGAAGCACTAACAGTGGAGGAGATGCAAAAGGAAAAGTTGCTCACTAACAATTTTATGTCTAATGCTCAGTTAAACGCCCAAATGTTGTGCCTATATTTAGCGTTGTTTATAAAATGAACTTAATTGCAATAAAGCTAACGTAACTATTGTGATTGGCAGAATTGAAGGAATTTTGTTAAATTACATTTTTTTTATATCGAGTACATATTGCAACTGAGTTCTTGAAGCCCAAGCCAAACATTTTAAAAATTGTTTTGCTAGTGGAACATTTCGCAGTACAAATTTAATAACTTAAGTTAGTGATATGAATAAGACTGCTTGTAAGGAGTTTAGTTTTTATATTGGCTAGCGTGAATCATGAAGTTTTATGTTAAATGACAGGAAGAAGTAACATTTTTCAGCACATGATCTTTAATTAATGTTTAATAAAATTAATAAACATGATCTTTAATCTCAGTTAAAACGTCAACATTTTAGTTACTTCTATAATTGACTTTATTATTAATGTTTTTTAAACCGAGATTTTGTGTTATTAACACACTTTCATTCATAAATTACATTATATAATTTTTTAATGTTTTTATCGTATCATTGAAAATTAACTATACTTAAAATTAAATCTTTATTGATAATTATTAACCTCATAATATTTAGCAGCTTCATAATAATTTAGTAGCACATAATACGTTAGTTACAATTATAATGTCAGTTATCTATCATAATACCTTGAATACAAATTTCATTTTAAAAGTTTATTTTTTATGTCATCATTGTCAGTGATACGATAAAGCTTTGAATGCAACTCGATTATTAGCGATTTAAACAATCTCAGATGTGGCCAGACGACTTGGCTTACGCCTCGTCGTCTGGCAATGTCCTCGATTCTTATAAATCGCAAACTAATTTCGTTACATTAATAACTATAAAACATTAAAATGTTTTAAATATTATGTTATTTTCATGATTTATCAGCATTTTGTGGAAGTACGCCTGACAAATCTGGTTTGTACTGTTCTCTTTATTAAATATTAATAAGTGTTTTATTTTAAATAATTTTGTTATTAAAATGAAACTCGTATAGCATGAATTTCATAAACAGCTTATGCAGCATTCATAGATTTTTTTACGTTTATATGGTATTTTATGTTGTGAAGATCATTTTGAACGTTATTTTTTTTGTTACGTCATTAACTCCGAAGCAGTTTTAAATCATATTAAGTGTTGTGCAATGCATATTTTATAAAAATTTGCACTTGTGTTATTTATATTACCCCCCATATTCTAATCATTTTCATTATGGTACAATTACGATAACAAATGTAAATAGCCTTAGTGCCTTAATGGTTAAGTGTGATATATATTTTTTAACATACTAGTTACACATATTTGTTTAAGGTACTTACTTATATTTTTTGTTATACATCTGAATTTTATTTACTATTATGTACATATATATTTTGTCTCGTTCTTTGTACAATAAAATGTTTGTTTTCTACTTACTTTGTTCCTTTATGGAAATTATCATAAAAGATTAGAACACCAAGACCATACAGTAAGCATAACTCCACAATTTAAGGGAAAATTTAGTATTTATTGGGAAATCTTTGTAATAACAAAGGAAAAAAGTGGGAATTTTAAGATTAAACTCTAAAATGAGAAACAAAAATTTTGATCTCGAATTCGAAATTTTGATCTCAAATTAGAAATTTCAATCTCAAATTCGAAATTTCAATCTCAAATTCGAAATTTTGATCTTAAATTCGAAATTTTGATCTCAAATTCGAAATTTCGATCTCAAATTCGAAATTTCGATCTTAAATTCGAAATTTCGATCTCACATTCGAAATTTCAAGCTTTATTCCTATCATTAAATTTCGTCTTTTTAGTAGAAATTTTGAATAAAAGTCAAAATTTGCAGAAAAACCTAATATGTATAGGAAAATATTTCAGGTTTAAACTGAGATTTTAATTAAAAAAGTCTCAAGTTTCCTCGTAGAATCGAAATTTAAAAAAAGCAGAAAAGAGCATTTGTCGAAATGAAGAGTAAATTTTTACAAAAAAAATCGAAATTTAGTGTAGTCGAAATTTCGAAAAATAAATGGGAATTTATTAGAAATAATACATTGAAATTTTCAGAAAAAGAATTTCGGGATGAATTCTCACAATTTCTGTAGAGAAATGAGTTTACGATAGAAGTTTTCGAAAAATAAAAAATAAAAAGCGTTAAACTGCTTTGGATTATGAAAAAGCAGTTGACGTTTAAAAACCAACGCGAAACTTCTATTAAAAATTTGAGTTTAAAATCAGATTTTCAAGTTCATTTGGATGGATCCACGGATGATAGAATAAGGGTAGTGCATGGCCCTTTGACTATATCATATATGTAATACTTCTATATGGCGTGTTGTGTATAATCGCCACTACAAAATGCTTTATCAAAAAGGTGAGATGAAAGAATATGTCGTACTCTTTGGAGTACAAGCATTCATTCAATTATAGCGGGAACAGATGACAAGATGGGCGGGAACACTAATAAATGAATGAACAAAGATAACTGACGAGAAGCGGGATTGGTTAATAAATTCTGTCCTCCAAAAAGACAAACATATATATCCATCGCGTCTTTTGAACACAATCGAAGGTACAAAACACGCCATATAGAAGTATTACATATATGGACTATATTATCCAAATGCGTCTAGAAAGTGGAGTAGCTCCGACTGTTTCTTTTCTCCTCTCTCGTTGGAAATCATTGTTCGCGTAAGAGATCATAATAGCAATTGCAGCTTAGTTATTTTGTTGAAGGACTTCAAAAAACCCACCTAAAACATTTTCAGATTTCTTCTAGATCATCTTTTTTGTAAAAAATATGAACTGAATGCACCAAGAAATGACTTTAAAATAAAATGAAGTCGGTAAGTTTTGACATTTCTCAACAGGTGTTAATGGCCATATTTATTTACTTCGTTCCTCATTGGTAGTAGAAATCCATCACTCTCGATATCACGAGAGAGTACTACCTACTCTCTAGACGCTTTTTCGACACCGTTTTTTACGTTCATGTCACAAAACATATATATTAAGAAGACAGGTTACATAGAATTATACCACAACACGTTGACAGGAACGGGCAGTATGTATATGTATGTAAATATATGCACATACGTCAATCTTCTTCTTCCTTTATTTGATGAAGGACTTTCTCAATTTATATTTGCCCAGACATTCACTGTTATTAATAGATTGTCGAAATAAAATTCGATTTCTGAATTATTCATTTATTTTCCAAACCAAGCAATATTACATTTTAAATAATAATATGTGGTTAAACTTTACAATAAATTTACATAATAACAAAATATTTGAAAACAATGTTGTCATAAATAATAAGAAAATAAAAAATCACCAAAAGCGTACATTGTTACATAAATTTTTCATTGCAGAAAGATCAGCCCTTGTATTTTTTATTTTAAATCTGTTTTGAAACTTTAGAAGTAACATTGCGATGAATTTGGTACATTTTTGATTCTTCTACAGTCAAATTCTGCCTCAGATTTACCAATTTAGTAACAACATTCCTGTCTGACTTTTCGAGAGAAAAGAAAATTGATTAATATGACACATTTTTGAGCAGTTTGTGCCTTTTTGTATGTAAGTAATTATGATCTAATACTATATTCCTCGCAACGTTGTTTCCATTTAGACTAATAACAGCTTCATTTTAGATAGGTCTAAAACTTGAAGTTGAAAGTACATTTTGATTTGCCTGTTTAGGTGTACGAGAGGCTTTAAAATTTTCTGACAACTATTTAAATAATCTGATTCATCAAAATGGTCTTCACAGCTACTATAATTTTCACAAGAAAAGTAGGAAAAACCAGAACACCCGAAACAGTACCTTGACCGTGAAAAGTTTTATTTTTATAATCATCACTAATGATATAAGTATAACATGCATTCTTATAGGAAGGGTATTTGCATGAATAATTTATCTTACCGCTAGTAGATGAAACTGTTATTAAGTTGGATAAAATTGAAAATAACCAAGTGATCTATAAAATCAGATTTCCAATTGGCAAATGTAAACTTAACGCTATAAGAAAAAGCAATCACCCATCGATGTATGCTACACAAACCTATTGCCACCTAAAACAAAATAAAAAATTGGAGAAGTTGTGATTACGGTAAAGTAAACGTACCTGTAACATATCTTCGTTAGAGTCGAACTTCCTACCCATAAAATGGACTCGTTTTAAACATAAAAAGCTAATAAGTCTAAAAAATAACATAACCCATCAAAGTATAATAAAGCATAGTTGGTGGCTGCTTTATTAATTCACCATAAAAGTACCAGAAGGTGATATAAATAACCACTTACGACAATATGCAACAGCATAAAACCGTGATAAGTAAATAAAAAATAAAACCGCGTAAACGAAACCCTAAAATAACAGAAATTAGTGAAGTTGACATTTTTGACATTATTTGCATTATCATTTATCTCAGACATGCCCATCACTTTGTAATTATCTGCTTCAATAAGCGCATCAAAAATATCTTTTGTCTAACTTGATTATGGATACAAATTGTATAATACTCTTTCTTTTTAATTGCTTTGCAGCGTCACCAACGGGGCGGAGGTGAACTACTAGTTGAAGTTGACGTGTTGCCAAGGTCATGTATCAAATTTCACCCCCATGGTTCATGTACTCTCCTACTTCTATAATCCGTGGGTCATGTTATGCGCGTAAGAGATCACAATAGCAATTGCAGCTCAGTTATTCTGTTGAAATACGACAAAAAACCCACCTGAATCATTTTTAGATTTCTCCTACATCATCTTTTTCGCAAAAAATATGTATTAAATACACTAAAAAATGACATTAAAAATAAACGAAATCGGTAAAGTTTGACACTTCTCAACAGGTGTTAATGGCCATATTTATTTACTTCGTTCTTTATTGGTAGTAGAATGCCATCACTTCTGATATCAGGAGAACGTTCTACTACTCTCTAGACGCTTTTTCGACACCGTTTTCACAAACCACTAACACTATTTATATTAGTGGTTTGTGACCGTTTTAATGCGGTCGTGCACTATCCTCCTTCCGTGGATGGATCAAACTAGGGATGATCGATATTCATCGATGGTCGATGGTGAATGAACATCGATCTTTAGTGGAAAAACATCGATGTTTTAATATCGATGTTAAGTTTTCGATAATATTAACACATCGATATTATGAGAATAAAATCGGAACATCGATATCGATACACTCTAAGTCTAGAGCTAGGCCACCCAGTGTGATTAGGTGTAACAAATGTTGCATACACTAAATATCGCTGATCAATTAAAACTAACAAAATAAAAAACTGCCAATTTCAAGCCATGGTCAATTTTTTTTCTTATCTAAGAATAAAGTGAGAGCGAGTGTTAGTAGAAGTTAATTTCTTTTTGTAATGACACTTCGAAAACGAAATAACAGGTACAGTAAATGTACTCTTTATTGTACTCTATGTCTGTCCAGTAAACTCAAACTTTTGCAGTAATTGAACCCAATAATCTACTAAAGCACTGAACTAAACACTGTGGCTTGTGATTAAGTCCAAATCGATACTGTATCGATTTGAATCTCAATGCAGATGACGTCGATGCATCTTTTGCTAATCGTTTAAGATTAGTACGCTTGAAAATGCCAGTTCTGCTGGCGAAATACGTATCGCGTAATTATTTATTTAATTGCCGATGTGGTATAGGGGTGAAACCTTCTTTGGACCAATAATCTACCATGAATTTGCTTACGTCGCTTACTATATGTATACCGTATAATAAAATGGATTGTTTTTTTTTACCTTAAACATCGATGTTTTCGGACATCGATATTTTTCTTTCGATATTCATCGTACTTCAATACTTTTGAACCGATGTTAATATTGATGTCAATATCGATGTTTTTCTAATATCGATCATCCCTAGATCAAACCTCTAATATTTTCAATAAGTGGTCAATGTGGCAACGCTGCTCATAAAGCAGTGTTTGTCAACATTTTTACTTTTCCATTTTTCTATGGTTTCCGAGACGAAATGTCAACATTAAACATTTTCTAACCTCCAATTAATGTTTACGTCCGACATATGTAAACAAACTTCGATAGGGGCCTTTATTAAATAAAAAATGGGTAGTTTAATTTTAGAAAATTTGGAAAACGTTTGCAGAACTTGTTTGTCGAAAGATATGAGAATGACGTCAATTTTTAGTTCTGCGGATCAAATAGAAAATAAAACTTTGTGTGAATTGCTAAGTGCTTGTACTTCAATAGTCGTAAGCATTCACTTTAATTCGTTGATCTACTAGTGAAACTTTGTATTCTCTTTATATTAAGAATATGCAATAAATTATTATTATTATTATATAGTATATATATACTTTAGGTACACCAAAGTGATGGTTTACCGGAAAAAATCTGCGTAACTTGTACGGAAGAGCTAAGAAAATCGTATTTATTTAAGCAACTTTGTGAAAACTCGGACATAACTCTGCATTTTTACTTGAAAGAAAAAAGAGAAAGCGGGGACCCTGAATTGAAAAATGAGGATCAACGCGGCTGTAATAATGACAATGATTTCGGTAAATAGGTGGAAGGACTTTATGTGCTGCTTAGGCAGCTTTAGCTACGTTAACTTCTTTTAGATGAATTTTTTGATGAAGAATGTACACCGGAAGAAAAAGTACAATGTAGTAGTGATGACGAACAAATTTCAGTAGAATATAAAGACACTTCAGTAGAATGTAAAGAACATTTAATAAATTCAAACAATTTTGAAAAAGATTCTGAGGCTGAAAAAAATTCTTGGAAATATCAGTGTGATATATGTGGAAAAAGGTAAGCCCGATTTTTTTTTGCATTTAATCCACTCGCAACGGGTAACCCCATTATGCTTTCAAAGCATTGCGAGTAGGATGCGGAAACAAGGATAGATAGCGATGAACCGCCTTCTTTCAATTCTCATTTTACTCATGTAATGTTACAATCTGTTGTCAATAACTTTCTTTGAATAAAACATGCAATATATTTTCTTAAAGATACATGACCAATAACTTTCTTTGAATAAAACATGCAATATTTTTTTTTAAAGATATAAATCATTAAAAGTCCTCACCAAGCATCAGCATCGACACAATGAAAACTTTTCAGAAGATAAGAATACAAGTAAGGTTATAAGGAATAAAACTGGGATTTTGAAGAAAAGAAATCAACCAAGAACATGTGACGTGTGCCATAAAACCTTTAAATTTCACAGCAATTTGGAAAGACACCGTCTAGTTCATACTGGAGAGAAACCCTATTTATGTAACGTTTGCGGCAAAGGGTTCGCCCAGTTGTCTTACCTAAAAATACATTCTTTCATCCACACAGGTAAAGGAGCTTTTAAATATTCAAGCTAATTCCGGCTTGGTTAATGAAATAATAAACATTTATATTCATGTTTTATTGGCTTTTTTTTCGCCAGTTACTTCTTTTACAATTCTAAATTTCAGCAACCTTCTGTTAAGGATTGGCAATCTATTATAGATTGCCCCAAGCAGCGATTGCGTTGGATTTTGGGTTGTCAATCGCTATTTGGGGCAATCTATAACAGTTTGACAATCCTTAACAGAAGCGATTGCGTTGGTTCTTGGTTTGTCAACAGCTGTTTGGGGCAATCTATAACAGATTGCCAATCCTTAACAGAACGTTGCTGAAATTTAGAATTATGAAAGGAGTAACTGGTGAAGAAAAAGCCAATAAAATATGAATATAAATATTAATACTTCGTAAAGAAAACACAGAGAGTTAATTATTGATTAATTTTCAAGTTTTACTTGTCAAAATTCAACTCAAAAATTTGCTTGCTTTTTTCTCAAAACTTTGACTTTGTCAAAATCATTAACTTGTCTTTCCAAAATTTTAACCTTTCATCGAAAAATTCATCTTCTTTGATAGACGTTTTATTTTGGAAGTGTCAACTTAAATTTAAAGCTTCAATATCAAGATTCTTAATTTACTCTTAATTTTATCCACAAACATTTTAATTAAACTCAGTTCAGTTTCTTTCAGAAATTAGATTTTTGTTTCATTTCGGTTTTGATTTCGAAATTTGTTTTTAATTGAAAATTGTTAAAGTTGCATTTTTTCTCTCGAAATGTGAATGTGATTGAACCTGAAATTTTTAATTTGTTTTACCATTTAGACGTTTAATTCGAAATTTTGACAAAACGTCAAATGGCTCAATTTTGGAAAATTCAGAATTGATAAGAAAAAAGAAAAAACAAAATTTCGAACTTAAGCTAGACATAACGAAATTAAGCTAGACATAACAAAATTAAGTTAGATATAACAAAGTTAAGCTAGACATAACAAAATTAAGCTAGAAATAACAAAATTAAGCTAGACATTTCGATAATGAATCGAATTTTTTATGAAAAAGTTGAAAATTTTAGTTTGTATCAGAGGTTATTCCTAAAAATTTAAATATCGTTTTCAACATTTTCATAACTATTAAACGTTATTAACGATAAAAACGCTACAAAATTTAAAAATTCCACAAAGTTTTCGATAAATATTTGCTAACACCAGACCAGGTTTCGCATTACTGCATCAACGGCGGTCATACCAGCAATTTATTTAGCCGGTTTCACAAGATTTATCGAAAATCTTGTGAAACTTTTAAATTTTGTTGCGTTTTTATTGTTAATAAAGTTTAAGAGTTATGAATATTAAAGAATTCCATTCCTCAAAGTAATGGTTGGAAATGTCAATTACTCAACATTTTAACGTAAGATTAGAAGTTTTAAAAGAAATTTAAAGAATGGAGTTTTATCTAATCATTACTACTTTTTCCCGATAGGTACTAATCGGTTTTTGTTTCTAGGCGAAAAACCATATAAATGCCACACATGCGAACGAAGTTTTTCCGCTCCCGGTACTCTAATGACTCACATACGCACCCACACCGGGGAACGTCCTCATATATGCAAAATATGCGGCAAAAATTTCTCTCAATCCGGTTACTTATCGGCTCATATAAGAACTCATACTGGAGAAAAACCAATCGAATGTAAAGTGTGCCAACGGAGATTTAATCAAAGCGGTAGACTGATCGTTCATATGCGTATGCATAGTGGCGAGAAACCGTACAAATGTACCGAATGTGGGAGAGGGTTTGCCATCAAAGGGACGCTGAAGAAGCACATTAGGACTCATACTGGGGAACGACCTTATACGTGCAGCGTTTGTAAGCAGTCGTTCGCCCAAAGTGGTACTCTAATGACACATATGAAGACACATAGACCTAAACAAGATTTGGGGTCAGTCCCTTTAACGTAATTTAACGTAATTCTATTTAATGTTATTTTCACTTTTACCTCATCATTTGTCTTATCAGTTGACAAATTTAAAAATTAATTTATAGAATCAGTTCTTTGTAAAAAGTTTTTTTTATAAATATACATATTACAACTGTTTGGTTTTTTATATCTAGGATAAAGTTGATAATGTTAATTAAGTGTTTCCATGGGTTCCTGTAGGAATTGAGCTGATTTTCCACAAAAATTCCTTGGGGAAATAATGCCTGGATTCTAGATCCTTTCCATCTCTAGATGACGAAAGAAGTGTACCGTTTTGAGGGATAAAGATACATATTCATATTATGCGCCTGTTATGTCGCGTTACTTATGGTTTATTTTTTTTAAGTTTAATCCACTCACAAAGGGTAACCCCAATATGCTTCCAAAGCACTGCGAGCAGGATGCGCCGACAAGGATAGATGGCGATGAACCGCCTTCTTAAACAAGGACAGGTTGTAATTTTTGGGGCAAATTCCTTTCGGTAACAAGTTCCATAACTTGGAAGTTCTATAGAAAAAAAGAGTCGCCGTAGACAGAAGTCCTCACTGTGTCAAGCTGGACCGCACATTTGCTGTCTCCGATTGTCTAGTATGCTTCAAGAATCTTGCCCTTGGGGGGATCAATCCTATTAGTTCCTGCGAACATCTTCCATGACAGTACTTGTAGAAAAGAGACAAGTCACCAACCATACGCCTGTGCTCTAGTGTTTCGAGAGAATCGGTCAGACTCTCGTCATCAATTAGGCGAATCGCTCTTTAAATTGAATCCAAGCAGTGGCGGATCCAGGGGGGGGCACCAGGGGCAAGTGCCCCCCCCCCCCGAGATTCTCAAGAAGTTTAAATAATTGAAAAATTCGAAATAAAATAAAAAGTTGTAGAAATATTCTTATGCTAAATTGATATCTCATTGTATATTCATGTATTTTAACAGCTAATCTGACAAAGACGTAACATCCGGTCCTATAATTCGTAATACTTTTGCTGATTAGATTTCTCGGAGCACAGTGGCACCTTCTTTGGTACATTTTCGCGAATTGTAAAGTAAACATTGTCCAGGATTTTATGTTGTCGAAGGTGCGACTATTTATGTTTTCAAGCGTTTAAATGTTTACTACTCAAATCATTGACTTCAGCAAATTCAAGAAAAATTATTTTCTGCAGCTGGATTGTTCTGCTCGAAATTTATATCTTCATGACGTGATAAAAAATATCTACTTATTATTTACATAACTCAGTTAAGCTTTGTAGGCTTACATTTTTATAATGGTGTATTTTTTATGAAGTTTTCAGCAAGACATTTATAAACTGCTTCTTAAAAAGTACATTTAGCATTAAAGTTTATCGATATCTAAATGATTACGTCAATTACTAGAGGTTAGAGCCTAGATCTAAGGCGAAGTAAATCATCAAAATAGAGAAAAGAAACAGGTAATTGAACAAATTAAAAGATATGTTTTCCCAAGGTACTGATGACCTGAAACACTGGTTTGAATACGTTCCCCAAAAGTGCACCCATAACTCCAGAAAAAATTTTGTTTGAGCTGCTCTCTTCTACAACACAATTAATGACAGTTTAGAAATTAACTTTCTTTTAGGTTTTTAATTCCAATTTTAACTTTTTCCTTAAAATTTTAATTTCAAATACGAAACGTAAATTGTTAAAGAAATTTGTGTTTGTTGTTTTTTTTTCCAAATTTTAATGCCAATATTTCGAACTTCGACCCATTGCTAAATGAATTTTATGAATTTGAAAGAAATTTCGATACTTTTCTCAAAGTTACAGTTTACACTTTTATTTTTTATTATTCTTTTTTTTATTCCATGGGGGTTTTTGGAGCCCAAAAACCATCTTGGAGTATTAAAAAAAGTAATTCTTAAATCGATTTATAATTAATTTGATATAATTAATTTAAGCCCGCTGCCTTTGTATGTATGTGCAAATGCAAACTGTACGACATATACAGGGATCTAATAATTGAAATAAAAAAAAAGTCTAAACAATGCCATTCATAATGATATTCGAATTTTGATAAAATGTAATTTAAAATGACCAATTTTTTACTCTCCGGGTTTCGTTACATACATTTTTTGAGGTCTGCTTTAAACTCCATAAGAGAACCGAGGGTGTTATTACATGAATTATCGCCTCGCAGAAATTCTTCTAATAAATAATCGACTGGATTTTATGGGCTTTGTGCTTTGTAACTAGTGATTTTCTTATTTAGGAATGTAATCGGATGCTGTGAACGCCACAAAATAAATAATTTATTTTGTGGTGATGCTAGGCTTAGTAATTATCGCTTACAAGAGTTCCCAGAATTTACCAAACAGCCAAAACCAAAACAAACTTTTATCTCAAATTGCACATTGATTTTTTTCAGTCAGTCTTTTAGTTTTCCTTCCCTATTCATATACTCTATACAGCAGTGGCTAAGGTTTGCAGGTTTGCGCAACCTCCAAAAAAACGCTGGGATAAAAAAGAAAGTAAATTGTTCTTTATGTTGTTTATTTTATTTATTGATAACAGATTTATCGTTACCAAACATACTGCTAACTATTGCGGATTCCGCCAATTCGTAAGGGTTTGACGACATTATTGAGTCCATGGTTTGCAAATTTTGCAGGCTAGACTGCAAACTTTGCTTTACACATATGCACCTGCGCCTTAACTTATATTTTGTTCGCTTAAAATACTTGCCCATAAGCAAGCATTAGGTTGCACTTGTGGGTGCAAACCAAATACCGATTCGCTATTAAAATCTGTCATCGGGCAATGTTCTGAGTCTTGAAACACAAATAAAAATGAATTCAGTGCAAAGTTTAATTGCACAGCCATTCTGTAACCGATCTGTGTCGGAAAAACGTGGATCACCTATTCCAGACTTAAATATTGTGCAGATGGTGTCTTGTAAAAAGCGAAGTTTTAACAGAAGTAGTTCGCGAAGCTAAAGAAGTACCTATGTAACATTATTATCTGCTAAGCTAAAGAACGATTCAGCTTCACTGGCCATTTAATTGCAGCAACTTTATTTTTTTCTGAAAAGTTTAACCAACATAGAATCACTTTTCCCGAAAAGAATTTTAAAGAAACCGCTAAGGTTTATCCATTTTTTAATTTACAAAAACTAAGAACTGAATTATCTGTAATTTACGAAACAGAAAAGTTTTAATGGGCTTTTGGTTTAGTTGTACTCTATAACATTATTTCAGAAAAGAGTGAGCTTATTGAAACCCTAAATCTTTTAAAAATCCTGATAACTATCTCAATGGCTTCTGCTGAAGCAGAGTGGTGCTTCTCCAGTCTGAAAAGAATAGAAACTTTTTAAAAAAATACATTATGCCAGGAAAGATTGTCCGCATTAACGATGCCTTCAAAGAAAAGGACTTAATTGAAGGGATACTCGACTTCAGTAAAAAAATTTGCAGCTGCCAAAGATCGTCCATCGTATGGACTTCCTCTTCTTTTTCTTTTGTTTTTTTGCGAATATAAAAGACGGAGATATATGTATAACATATATCAATTTAAAATCATAAATATCCCTTCTTCCAGCTTAATTTAAAATTTCCAGTTTCGGCACATTTTTGCAAATGTCTCTTTGCAACCCCCAAATTTTATTAGCACCAGCCGCCACTGCTATACAGTGACATAGTTTTAAAAATAAAAACAATTACTACATAGTTTTAAAAATAAAAACAATTACTTTTAGTTTTGTGTATGTATTATTGGTTTTATTTGTTTTTTCACAATGTTTGACTAAATTTCAGTGGCGGCTGGTGACTTTTTGACAGGGGGTGCGCAGATGCAAAAATATTAGTAGTTAAGAGTTTAGGTGACTCAAGTGTCATAGCAAGATATTAAATTTAAGAGAAACAAAAGTGACACAAAAGGTGTGATATTTAATAGTATTTTTACGAATTAAATTTAATTACCATCTTATAATTTCCATTTCATGAAAACTGCATTTGAAAGTAAAATATATTTTATTACAAGGTTCTAATTAAACTCTACAAAAACACAAAAAAAAAAAAAATTAAACAAAATCCGCTCTACGATCATTTAAAGAAATAAAGTCTTCATTACTTTCTCAACAAAATTGTTTAAATCCAAATCTATAAATGAATAATTAGACCCTAGAATGGGTACTGCTATTTCTTTGTGAATAGCGTTACTATTGGCAGTTAGGCGCCTCTAAGCGGCACAATTAGCAATCGCAATCAGATCAGCCGGGACCTACGCATTTAGCATCATAAACGTAACTACACACTCCAAACTCTGACTCGTACTCACCATTTGGCAATATCGCACTTGCGCGGAGCGGCGTACCCCGGGCTAGCTTTAACGTGGTGTTCTGTAGTTTATTTCCCCGTATCCTGTGAAGACCGTTGATAGGCATCACACGGCAGCCACGCTAGGTGCATAATTCTGCGCGCACCAAAATATTTAAATTTCCTTATAATATTTAATATGTATAATGGAATCAAATGTTGGTGTATTTAATTCCAAGTAATTCACAAGTATTATTATGT
The DNA here is from genome assembly GCA_028583605.1 of Dastarcus helophoroides. Classification (NCBI taxonomy): domain Eukaryota; kingdom Metazoa; phylum Arthropoda; class Insecta; order Coleoptera; family Bothrideridae; genus Dastarcus; species Dastarcus helophoroides. The sequence goes on along the minus strand of CM053336.1, from coordinate 1,081,531 downwards.
GTAGTATTTCATTATTTTGTGTTTAAAAATGTGATAAATCCAAGTCTTTTACATTAAACAGAAAAGAATAGATCGCTCATTTCACGAGGAGCGCGCGCTCTTGCGCTCTTTAAGACCAGTTCCACAAGTGCTGCCAACTGCAAGGGCTATACAAAATCTGATAGTACTCATTTTCTTCGTGTTTGCGATTTGGGGATTCCCGTGTTTCATTTCAGCTGTCAACTGTCGTCGGATTATGCTTTTATATTAGAGCAGTCGTCATCATTTCTAAATCCCTGATCCTTTTAAGACATTAATGCACCTTATTTATGATGATTAATAGTTTGTTATCTTTGTGTTTAAAAATTGAAGTACAAAACTTGTCCCCTGAAGCCAAGAAGGATTTTTTTTGAAGATACCCAAGGACCGGTCCGTTCCACCAAAAAGAATCTTTGTGTTTATTAATTTTTATTAGTTTCCAATAAAGAATTTTAAAAGTCCAAATATATTTATTTATGACTTTGCATTTCTAGTCAAGCATCATTGAAATTTATAAGCGTAGGCAGGATTTGTTCAGGGAGGGGAAAGAATCATTTTGAAAAATTGATAAAAAAAGAAAACCGGAAAACGTTCCGAGTGTATGTATATTTTCATTTAACTACATGAACTGAGTAATCGCATTTTCGGATTAACTTAGAAATTTGGAAGTAGAGTCGAACTTTGCGAAAGCAGTCAGAAAATTGAATCTAAAATAAAAACCGATCCTTTCGGAAAACTTTAAAAACTATCCAAATTTCGAAGATTTCAAAAAATAGCGATTTTAAAAAATACCGTCGAAATGTCGAGAAAAAGGTTGAAATCTTTTAAAGAAAAGTGAACATTTTCAAGAGAAATTTAAATTTTGAAAGAGACGAGGAAAAACGAATTTTGGGAAAAAGTTGGAATGTTTAGAAATTCGTGTTTAAAATAAAATTCTAACCTTTCGAAAAATCTCAAAAATTGTTGAAAATTCGAAAAAATTATATTTTTAAAGGTGGAATTTTATGAAAAAAAGATGTAATTTTCAAAAAAAGTTGGAACTTTAAGAGTAATGTTTCACTGTAAACGGGAATTTTCAGAAGCATAAAACATCCCCATTTCTAGTACGAGTCAAAATTTCCAGAATAAACCAACTTTTGAGAAACATGAAATTTTCGGAAACTTAAATTTGAAAAAAAATCAGAGAAAAAACGAATATTAAAGAAATGAAAGTTCAATTTTGAGAGAAAAATGTAGAATAAAGTCGTAATTTCCAAAGCGACCAATTTTTTTAAAAAAACCCATTTTGGGAAAGGATTTTTTAGAAAACCGAAATTGAATAAAAACCCAACCTTTGAGAAGAACTCGAAATTTCTAAATATGCCAAAATATTTCCAAAGACCAAATGTTGTGAAAAAATTTGCAATTTCCAAAAACGCTTTTCTCGAAATGTTTACTTTTTTAATCTAATTTTGACATAATATTTAAATTTCAATAAAGAAATTGAATGTAGAAGAAATCTTTTTCTCGAAATTACCTAAAAAGATTTTTCGCAACATTTTTAATTTTTGATAATATGCCGACCTAATTTAGAGAAAACAAACGTATTTCGAGAAAACTGAAATTTAACGAAAAAGCCAATTTCGAGGAAAAAATCCAGAAAGTTCCAGAAACTAAAACACGGCATTTTGAAATTAAAGTCAATATTTCGAAAATAAGGCGAAATATGAACATGACATTTCTAGTCAAATTTAAAAAAGTTAAAATTTAAAAAAAAGACAAATATTCAGAAAAGTGGCCTAATTTTGATACAAAAAATGATTTCCGAAAGAAGAGCCCAAAAAGTGGAATTTTGAGAACAAAGTCGAAATTTCTGACGAAATTAAACTAATTTTAAGAGAAATTCAAAATTTTTAGCAAAGTTGAATATCGAATTTTGATATAAAAATATCGGGAAAAAGGCAAATTTTAAGAAACCTGTTAAAAGTTCTGAAAAATCAAATTCCAAATGATCAAAATCTTCAGAAAAACCCGATGTTAATAAAAATAAACAAATTAAAAAACACGAAATCCCAGAAAAGCAGTCGACATTTCTAGAAAAACTACCAAATGAAGCATCAAAGATCGAAATTTTCCAGAAAAAATTTAAACTTAAAGAAAAAGTGCAACCTTGAGAATAGCCGCTCGTTTGTGGAAAAAACGAGCCTTGAAAAAAAAGTCAAAATTTTAAGAAAGATACGAATTTCAAGGAAAAATATTCAGTTTTTCGGGAACATACAGGATGCGGTTTCAGGATAATTTTAAATTTGCGAAAAAAGGCGGATTTTGAGAAAAGTATCAGTTTCGATTTTTCTAAATTTGTTTTTTTTGGAAACTTCGATTTTTTCCCTTGAAAAAAAAAAGATCGAAATTTTGAGAAAAAAGTCAAAATTTAGTAAACACCCGAAATTCTTCAGACAGAGTCAAATTTTGTCGAAATTTTGAAAAAAGTACAATTTTGAGAAAAATGTGATTTCTAGATTTTTCTCTTGAGCGCTTGAATCAGAGGCAGACATGCGTCCTCTTCTGCCCTACCCTGAGTCAGAAAACGTCCAATATTGAAATAATCGTCGAAATTTTGAGAAACAAGTTGTATTTCCCCATTCCAGGGGAAATTTTCTCGGAATTTTTGTCTCTACAAAATTTCTAAAAAAGTCATTATAAGAATTTCCAGATAAATATTGTTATCAAAAAATCGATCAAGTTTTAAGCAAAAGGGTAAATCTTGATAAAAAAAGTCGAAATTTTCAGAAAATCAAAGTTTAAAGAGAAGTCGAAGTTTCCGGAAAAACTAATTTTGAGAAATGATAGAATTTCGAAAAATAAAACGATGAAATTTGAGATAAAAATTCGAAATTTTTAGTTAAGTTGGATTCTGATAAAATAAATCGAGTTTTAGGAATACATTTGAAATTTCCAAAGAAATTTATGAAAAAAGACGAATTTCGTGAAATAAGTCGAAATTTCGAACTTCGCCTCTTTTTGAATATTTCGACCTTTTTAGAAAAATTTGACTTTTTTGGAAACTTCAAAAATTTGCAGACATTTTATTTTTTATGGTGGACTCTTGTTAGTCAGAAACATTATGTTTATTAATTTTATTTAACAGTTCTGGGACCCAATTTGGAAATATTTGAAATTTTATTAATGATTTTTTTTTAATTTTAACTGTTTTGGCAATTTTTACTTCAAAATTTACGTAACATTTTTTTGACTTGATTGAAAATTTGAACAATTTTATAAATCTTTAGAATTTTTCTTTTCCACTCAAAATTGCCGTTTTAACTTAACTTTTATTCAAAATCTCCATTATTCAAAAAAAAATATTTTTTTAATACCGACATTATTGAAAATTTTAACTTTTTTATAAATTTCGGCTTCCTGAAAATTTCGTTCCTATTTTTCAAATTTTGGAGGTTTCTTTTAAGTTTTGATGGTTTTTAAAAACCCCGAGCAATTCAAAATTTGGACGTTTCTTAAAATTTCGGTTTCCAAAAATTCCAATTTTTTTTAGAAATTTCGACTTTTCAAAGAATTCGGATTTTTCCAGAGAATTCTAATTTTTTTCAATAAAAGTTCAATTCATTACAAAACAGCAAAAATCTCTAAGAAAAACCGAAATTTAAAAAAACAGTCAACATTTTGGGAAGTAGACAAAATGTTAAATAAAGATCGAAATTGCGAGGTAAAAGGTAAAAATTTTCGCCACATTTAAATTCACAGAAATAATGGTGGAACGGACTGGCCCTTGGTTATTTTCAAAAATTGAAATACAAATCTTGTCCCCAGAAGCCAAAAATGATTAAAAAACACAACAAAAAAACAATATCTCTCTGAAAATGACAGTTTGGCTAATCGATACACGTTAGAGCAACCTTTGAGGGTGTTTTTTTTTCATTTTTCCTGGTTTCAGAGAACAAGATTTGTATTTTAATTATTTACAGAAAGTAAAAAGAAAAAAGTTTTAACGAGTAATCCAGGTGGGTTGAACCAAAAAATTGCGGAGGTGAAATTGTGAAAGGATTAAAGTTGTCAAAATAAGTCAAAACTTCATAATATAATGGAAATTGACAAATGTCAAAAATTTAAAATTAGTAATTTTCAAAACATAAAAGGAAGTATTAAAAAAGTCAAAACTTTCAATAAAAATTTAAGTCGGATGTTTGTTAAGGTAAGAATTTTGAGAAAAAGCTGAAATCTTGAAAAATGTTGAATTAAAAAATCAAACACTTTCAGTATATGTCAAAGTTTTCAAAAGCCAAAAATTTCGAAAAATTTAAATTTCGATAAATAACTGAAATGTATTAATAGTCGAATTTAAAGAAAGTCAGATTTGCAAAACAGTCGAGATTTGGAGAGTCAAAGTTTTAACGAAAAAAGAGATACATTTTCAATAACAAGGAGGGAATTTTAAAAAAAGGTCAACATTTTCAAAGGGTCGAGGATTTGGAAAATGTTTAAAGTTTTCAAAGAATTCAAAACTTGGAGATAAATTTTGGTGGAACGGATTGGTCCTTGGTTATCTTCAAAAACTGAAATACAAATCTTGTTCCCTGAAACCAAGAAGGACTAAAAAACATAACAAAGATTGCTCTAACGCGTTTCGATAGCCAAGCTAGCATTTTCAGAGAGATACTCATCTCTTTGAAGATGAGAGTGATACTCATCTCTCTGAATATGATAGATTGGCTATTAAAACGCGTTAGAGCAACCTTTGTGTGTTTTTTAATCTTTCTTGTCACCTGAAACCAAGAAAGATTAAAAAACACAACAAAGGTTGCTCTAACACGTTTCGATAGCCAAGCTATCATCTTCAGAAAGATAGTCATCTCTCTGAAGTTGAGAGTGATACTCATCTCTCTGAAGATAATAAATTGGCTATCGAAACGCCTTAGAGCAACTTTTGTTGTATTTTTAAATCTTTTTTGTTCCCTGAAACCAAAAAAAATTAAAAAACACAACAAAGGTGGTTTTAACGCGTTTCGATAGCCAAGCTATCATCTTCAGAGTGATACCTCTCTGAAGATTAGTGTGATACTCTCTGAAGATTAGTGTGATACTCATCTTTCTGAAGATGACAGCTTGACTATCGAAAGGCGTTAGAACAACCAACTTATCTCTCTGAAGATGAGAGTGATACTCATGTCTCTCAAGATGATAATTGGCTATCGAAACGCGTTAGTGCAGCAACCTCTGTTGTGTTTTTTAATCTTTCTTCGTTTCAGAAGACAAAATTTGTATTTCAATCTTCGAAATAAAGTTGAAGTATTGAAAAAAATAAAAATTTCAATTTTGGGAAAGTTGACATCCAGAAGAAAAAAATTTTTGATAAAGACAAAAATTATCAAGAGGTACATTTTTCAAAACCAACTTATTTAAATTTTCTTATACAGTAAAAGCTCCTTATTCGCGCTTCCTTTATTCGCGTTTTCACTATTCGCGGATTAAAAAAATGCGACCCAATTCCTATATTCGCGGCTAAAAATTTCTTTATTCGCGGATCCAATAAGTACATACATAATAATAAAAGGATTCCAATAGGTATCCAACCCAATATCTTTTGTAAATGGCGTCAAATGGACTAATAAAATAAGTAAAATAGATCTTATTACACTTTTGCCTAAAGTATGTTGTTAAATGATAGCGTTGTCATTATGGATCGAAGACTGCAACCAAAAAAGGGTGCCCCTAAGTGGTTCAATGGTCCGGGAGAAGGCAAAGCGTCTTTACGCTCATTTTAAAGAAAGAACCTGAAGGTAGTTGTAGTGGTGAATGTACAGATGGGGGTTTTCAAGCATTGGAAGGTTGGTTCAATAAATTTAAGGTGAGACAATCATTGCATAACATTAAAATCGTTGGACAAGCAGGATTTGTAGACACTGCTACAGCAGAACGATATCCAAAAGAATTTGCAAACCTAGCAGCTGATGGAAGATACAAATCTGAGCAAATATTTAATGCAAAAGAAACTGCACTGTTTTGGAAGAGAATGCCAAACAAAACATTCATTTTTAAAAGCGAAAAGTCTGCTCCTAGATTTAAATCTAGGAGCAAACTTCTCCTATCTATCTACTCTATCTACGATAGAGTTACACTGCTGCTATGTTCTAATGCATCTGGAGATTGTGTTATTAAGCCACTGATGCTTTACAGAGCGTTTAATCCTCGGGCTTTAAAAAATCAAAACAAGGACAACCTGCCAGTGTTTTGGTCGCGTGGATTACAAACGCTATTTTTTGTGACTGGTTCCGGAACTGTTTTGTTTCTGAAGTGGAAACTTATTTAAAAAAACAGAAATCAGACTTTAAGGCACTTCTAATTTTGGACAATGCACCAGGTCATCCTCGCGAACTTGAAACTTTGCATTCAAATATAAAAGTGACACGTTTACCTCCCAACACGACGGCTTTGCTTCAACCTATGGACCAAGGAATAATCCAGGCCTTTAAGCTCTATTACATTAAACGAACCTTCAAATTTATACTGGATAATATGGAATGTAATCCTGATATGAATGTTATGGAATGCTGGAAAAAATTTGACATAGCAAAATGCATCGTAAACATAAAAGAATCATTGAAAGAACTGAAGCCACACACATTGAAGTCTTGCTGGAAAAAACTGTGGCCTGCTCTGACTACGAAAAATGACGAAAAATCTGTGCAAGTTCAAACTTGGACTGCAAACATAGCCCAATCGCGAATGGAATAGGACGATATGGGTTCGAACAGATAGAATCAAGTGACATTCAGGAATTGTTTGAATCGCAAGATGAAGATTTGACTAAAACCGACTTAGAGGAAATGTTAAATTCACAGCCCATTGAAGAAGAGGCTTCAACAAGCGGTGGAAACGTGATATTTAATTTGAAAAATCTTAGTGAAGGTTTAAGAATGGCAAATAAGCTTTGCGGTTTCTTTATGAACATTGATCCGTCTATGGAACGAAGTCTTATTTTTAAGAGGCAAATTGCTAGTACGACTGCTGCATATCAGTCTGAATTGAAGGAGCTTTTAAAAACTGCCAAGCAAGAGAAAATTACAAAATTTTTCAAACCATTGCCTAAGCCTTAGGATAATTAATCAAAATGTTCAAAAACTTCAATTAAATTGATTTTTTTATATATTTGCTTTTTTTATTTTGTCACCCAGGAACGTATCCCGTATAATCCCATATTAATTACCATTCCGTATTCACGGTTTCTGTATTCGCGGCATATTTATGGAACATATACCCCGCGAATAAAGATCTTTTACTGTAATATATAATGAAATAAAACTTTTGCCTACTTTACTCCAAGTCACTCACAAGTATTATTAGTTAATTAGTATATCATTACTTGTGTTTAAGAATGTGATAAATTCAAGTCTTTTACATTAAACGGAAAAGGATAGATCGTTTATTTCACGAGGAGCGCGCGCTCTTGCGCTCTTTAAGACCAGCCGCCACTGTAATTTAATGTTCCGGGTACTCTTTATATTTTTATAAGTATAACTAGCTTTTAGCTATCTGCCTGGTGTAAAAGTGGATAAAATGTTTAGATCATCTCTTTTAAGATGCAACCGCAAAAAAAGAAAAACTAATTTACAATGTAATAAAATTTTATAAATGTTTTAGAATACAATAAATATGTTTTTTATAAATATATGTATTTAGGAAAATGTAAGGTACTCCCCTATTTGGTCATTGAATGTATAAATTCAGAACTACATAAATAAAAAATATTCCGCTTAGAACTTAAAGAGCAGAAAAATTTTAACAAAATGGAATACTTTCCTTATGAAGACAAAATTATCACATTTTCATTATCTACATACATTAAAATAGGTCTTATATACTTTGAGGTTATTCATTTTGATAACAATAAACAAAACTAACAAATATAACATTAATACAAAGATATAGAACAAATACCAAATCAATTTTTTCACAAATTACGAAATTGACGTAAAAATTTGGGAATCAAAATTGGAATTTACTATTTAAAAGTTGAAATTTCATATTTAATCCCGAAATTTCATATTTAATCTTGAAATTTCATATTTAATCTTGAAATTTCATATTTAATCTTGAAATTTCCTATTTAGTTTTGAAATTTCGCGTTTTCTCTAAAAAATTTATCTTTTTCCCAAAGTTTTCACTTTAAAGTTGAAAATTTCGAATTTACCTATTTAGTTTTGAAATTTCGCGTTTTCTCTAAAAAATTTATCTTTTTCCCAAAGTTTTCACTTTAAAGTTGAAAATTTCGAATTTAGTTTTCGAACTTTGACGTCGAGTCAAAATTCGACTTCTAAATTTTGACAAAATTGAAACTGAGGTTATTAGCATTTAAAATTGTTAAACATATTCTGCTTGCCAACTCGCCAACTGTTAAAATCATATATGTAATGTAATAAATATTAAATATATGAATAAAATGTGTGGCGAGGGGTACGGTGAGATGTAAAGAAGATTAAAGAGAAATAATCTGCCTAACTGCCAAGCATAGATATTTCGAAATTAATACAAAGCTGAAAATTGGAACTTTTGAAAATAAAAGTAGAATTTCGAATAAGTGGAATTTCGAAAAATGGGAATTTCGAAAAAGTGGAATTTCGAAAAAATAGAATTTCGAAAAAGTAGAATTTCCACTTCAAGCTCAGCATAGAAAGTCAAACTTTCGAGAAAAAACTGGAAATTTCGGGTTAGTATTCGTTCTACGCCTTCATATATTAAATAAGATCTTTTTAGTCTTTAATACACAGTACAATCCCTACATAATTAAACAGAAATGTCTTTTTAAAACTAGAATTTGGCTTAGCTTGACAAATAAATTAAAGGAACAGTTTGAATACTCTCTTAGTAACAATCAATAAATAGAATCATAATGAATTATGTTACTTAAACAAGATCAACAGAATTTCTAACTTGTTAACTTATTGACCCGACTAACTATTCTTCTTACTTAAAACAGGCGCACTTGCCGAGTGTACAACCTGATTGCTAGTATTACTAGTGGTAGTTGGAACTCTCGCTGTTAATGTGAGATTTGGTATTTGCTTGAGATCCTCTATTCGGTCTTGAACGAAAATCCACAAATTACACATGATCTCTGTGGGCGTTTCGTATTCGTTCGGAACGATTCCTTCGACGCCGGATTCGAAATACGAAAAAAGCGGGAACCAAATTTTTGTGCGATTCGAGTCCCTCTGCATGAGAGCTTGATTGTTCGAGAGTGTATGATAGTATAAAAATAGTCTGCTCGAGATGTAAAAGGCCACAAATACGTCGATGGAATAGTGTTCGTGCGCCGCCAAGATGAAAAATACCCCAAACATGTTGAACATCCAAGATAGCGTATGTATGTAATATATATGCCTTGGTGTATCTGAAATGAAATCAAATCAGTTTTCACAAACGTACACGTGTTAGATGCGAATTACATTCTGTGATAAAAAAATTGAGCATGGTTAAGGCGACTGTGTGGCCGCTGAACATGTAATCGCCGCAGGTGCGTACGCCTTGGATCGACATTCCTGCTCCTCTCCATATGAGGTACGCTTGAGATAGCTTCACCGCCAGATCGTCGAAGAAGGAAGCTCCGGGTTTCGAAAACACTCTCGGTTGGCATTGGAGGTGTGCTCCAGGTACACTGAGGGAAGTTATGAGCATCGTTACACAACGCAGCAAGAATACCGTACCGGACAACGCACAGAATCGCCGGAACAATATAAACCTGAAAAATATTGTAATAATTTGCGCTGACATTGAGCAACCTTTGTTGCGTTTTTTAATCTTTCTTGGTCTCAGGGGACAAGTTTTGTATTTCAAATTGTGACATTTTAAGTCGTAATCGAAATTTTTGATAAATAAATGGAACTTGAAAGTGTAAACTCAGAGCATTAAAAGTCTGTAGAGTAAAAAATTGAATATCTGAGAATTTTGGGTAAAAAGTTGAAATTATGGGAAACATTTTTATAAAAAATCGCTTTGGGTTTAAACTCTGAAGACTGATGTTAACATTTATGGTGTTACCAAGGGTTACTTTGAAGGAAAAGTTTTGGAAATCCATCCAGACAGAAAAGAGTTTTTAAAAAATAGGTTTTTTTAAAAGGTGACTTAATCTTTTGTCTGGAGAGACCTAAATGCTAAAGCGGACCTTGGACCATATGGCAATTTTCTGAGCAAAGTCCTACATTTAAAAGAACAAAAAGTTGCATTTTTTCTATTAAAAGTTAATATTTAATTTATTTATTATGTTTTAACTTACAAAGTTACTAATCGAGCATATAAAACTTATCTAAAGTGATAAAAAACATGAACGCATTATGATAATTCATTGACTAATACTATTGTGAGTTTTAACAATTTAAATTAATGATTCAATTAATAAATACAATGAAACTCAAATCTTACGAAATTTAAAAGTTTCATGATGGTTTTTTAATAAGATAATAAAATATTTCCTAGTTACTGATATGAACTAGTAAAGGACAATTTATCCTAATTATTTCTAAAGGTCAAGAGCGTACACTCTCACGATTAGATGTAATGTTACGTATAATGATCCTGTGAACATACTTTAACATTTACAGGGGCAGTGGTTAGATTGCTTCGAAATTTTTTATGAAAACTCGAGCTTAATTCTATCCCAGTATACTTTATTTTTCAAACCAGTACATTATTCAATTAAAAGGCATCTTACCTCCTAATTGAATAATGAATTGTAAAATAGGACAGCTAACAGGAATGGCAAAACATCTGAAAGAAAAAAAAATCATAAATATTGGTTTCTGATTGAAAAATATGTTTACAAAGTTAAACTTGTGAAACTAAATGCATAAAAACAAACTCATTACATTGAAGCATTTGTAAAATTAAATAAAAACGATATTTTCGTAAGATAACTATTCTTATTTCCAAAGGAGTTCGCTTTAGACAAATATTAATTCTTAATCAATACAATTCATAAACAACCATTCGTTAAGAAACAATAACCAATATTTGGGAAGATAAAGTGTTTTTGTTTCATAAAAATTAACTAGTTGAGCATAAATTGATAACTCTGCATAGAAACGTAATAAAATGTGTCAAGTATTACGCAGTTTTGACGACTTAAACCTTTTAAAAATAATTTGATAGTAAACCAAAGTTAATTTGCAAAATTGGTAATTTTCCTACAGAAATAAAATTCAAATGACTGTAATTTTAAAATAAGTATTAAATCTTTTTATCAATAGCTATTGTTTGGTTATAATGGGACTATTTTACTGTTTTTATAACCGAACACATTTTTACATTTAAGGATAATACCAAATAATGATCTTTGCTCCTCTCGACGAATCGTAAATAACTTTTATCTTTAGCAATAAGGCTATTTTGTACCTTGACCAGCCACGGTGGGAAAAATGCAAACGGAATAATTTCAATATATTTAATTTCTAAAAAACAATCCGATTTATCTCGCTGTTTGACCTCTAGAGATTCACTTCTTTGTTTCGATAGAAATTAATAAAATGAACTGGTTTTGTTGTGCTTCATTTCATTTTTTAACGAGAAAATGTCGAATTTTAAAATATTTACAACATCGGATTCCATAATTCCAAATTTCAGTTTTCGAAAAAAAATCGAAACAATAAAAAAATTAAAATTTATCGAAAAAAGAGTCTTTTAATGAAATTTTAGGAAACATTCTTTTGAAGATTTTTAATTGGAATTTCAACCTAAGCTTGACAGACTAAACAAATTTCAAGGAATCAAAATTTCCAAAAAGAGTTTAATTTTATGGCATAAATTTTGAAATTTCAATCAAGAAAGGAGAATTTGGGAAACAAATCAAAGTTTCGAAGTCGAATCTAACAAACAATTTTCAGATCAAGCTAAATTTTAAGAAAATAAATTGAAATTTGGAGAGAAGAACGAATTGTTGAAAAAAGAAGTTCGAAATTTCAAGAGTCTTTTATTGAAATTTTAGGAAACATTCTTTTGCCAATTTTTAATTGGAATTTCTACCTAATCTTGACCGACTAAACAAATTTCAAGGAATCAAAATTTCCAAAAAGAGTTGAATTTTATGGCATAAATTTTGAAATTTCAATCAAGAAAGGAGAATTTGAAAAACAAATCAAAGTTTCAAAGTTGAATGTAACAAACAATTTTCAGATCAAGCTGAATTTTAAGAAAATAAATTGAAATTTGGAGAGAAGAACGAATTGTTGAAAAAAGAAGTTCGAAATTTCGAGAGAGAGTCTTTTATTGAAATTTTAGGGAACATTCTTTTGAAGATTTTTAATTGGAATTTCTACCTAATCTTGACAGACTAAACAAAATTGAAGGAATCAAAATTTCCAAAAAGAGTTTAATTTTATGGCATAAATTTTGAAATTACAATCAAGAAAGGAGAATTTGAGAAACAAATCGAAGTTTCAAAGTCGAATGTAACAAACAATTTTCAGATCAAGCTGAATTTTAGGAAAATAAATTGAAATTTGGAGAGAAGAAGGAATTGTAGAAAAAAGAAGTTCGAAATTTCCAGAGAGAGTCTTTTATTAAAATTTTAGGGAATATTCTTTTGAAGATTTTTAATTGGAATTTCTACCTAATCTTGACAGACTAAACAACATTCAAGGAATCAAAATTTCCAAAAAGAGTTGAATTTTATGGCATAAATTTTGAAATTACAATCAAGAAAGGAGAATTTGAGAAACAAATCAAAGTTTCGAAATCAAATGTAACAAACAATTTTCAGGTCAAGCTGAATTTTAACAATATAAATTGAAATTTGGAGAAAAGAACGAATTGTAGGAAAAAGAAGTTCGAAATTTCGAAGAAAGGTAAATATTTCGACAAAAAGTGAAAATTTTGAGAGAAAGTAGAAATTTGGGAAAAAAGTGGACATTTAAAGAAAAAAAGGTGGACATTTAGAGAAAAAAAAGTGAACATTTAGAGAAAAAAAGTGGAAATTGGAAAACGAGTTAAAAATTTTCAGATAAAGTCAATTTTGGTTAAAAAAAAGTCGAATTTTGAAAATAGATTTGAAATTTAGGTGAAATTTTGAACAACAAAAACGAAATTTGGCGCCCATCGAGTCCACGAAACTTGGATTATGTGCGCAATGTGAATTAACCAAATTAGTCCTCGTTTTCATGCAAACAATTTTTCTTATTTTGTTAACATTTTCAACATTCAACGTCGAACTGGGCGCTAAAAATGTAAATGAATTAAAACAACATTAGCCTAGAATAAAACTCACCTATGTTTATGGAATACGAGCAGAATTAGCCACATCGTGAATAAAATCGTGCCTGTAATTTCGCACATATCAAAAGCCCACGGTATATGAGGTACATTGTCTAAAAATATGTCTGGAAGTGGTGGATATTTCTTCATATCTGGCACCCTATCGTGAACAATAACCATAACAAAGGCAGTAATCCAAGTAACAAACACTAAGTAACAGAAACTAAGGAAGGCTTTGGTTTTCTCAGGTGGAAGTCTTTGGCATTTACCATCTTCGGACACCGGAGGCGATATCCGTTCAGATTCACAATATTCACCATAATCCTGTCTATTACTGTAGCTGTTCTGATTCGGATAAATCGAAATATTTGGTGTTTCGGTTAGTCCTAACTCGTGAAGCAGATGATGGTGCTCCCTTTGCAATACCTTGCACGCGAAATAGAAGCATTTCTTATCGCTGAATCGCAGCTTCTTGAGAGGATTCTCGTTGAAATCTCGATCGTTCAAAGCCAGTAAACATTTCCCGTTGATTCTTTCATCTCTGCACAAGTCTATAACACTTTCGTCGAGACCTTCTTTTATTAGCCATTTTTGTACGTCTTCGGCGGTCCAATTCACTACAGAACCATCGCACATTTTGTAAATTAACGTGAAACATTCGTGCGTGAAAGTATCACCGACATCTTGAGAGCTATATCTATTGTCATTCGTTCCACACTGAAGTTTTTTCGCATTTTTCAGTCAAATAGGACGAGAACCTAACCTATATACGCGATGTCTTTATGACGTTTGACACATTAGGGGTCGAGGACACGGCCTACCATAGAGAAATTATTTTTGCGAACAATTCTATGCGTGAACTAGCGTTGTCATTATTTGAATCATATATGTAATACTTATATGATTTGAATCTTTGACCATAATGGTGAATAGGTGATGACTTTTATTCAATCAACTATGAATTTTATGCAATCAACGTTTGATTATAAAATCAGTCGACAAACTGATATCACAAAACATATATATTAAGAAGGAGAGGTTACCTTTAAAGCGAGAGCAACGAAGTGACAGAAATGGTTGGCAGTACGCGCCATTTTCAAATTCAAATTTTGAGTGAAATTACTGAATTTTCCATTGTAACTAAAAAAATTTGACGTTTTATTTTTACATAATGAAAATGTCACAACGTATTGTTTAATTACAAATGAAAATCGAAAAATAGGACGTAAAATTTTTTAGCAAACGTGGAAAATTCATTAATAATATACTTAATGGTTAATATACTAAACGGAAAATGAATAATACGAAATATATAATAGACAGATGTTTTATTGGTTCAAGATAATAAACATTATAAAAAAATTAACAATATGTATTAAAATACAACTTACATAATAAACGGAATATTAAAATATGAATTACAACATGCTATGCACAGTAAGTAGGTAACAAATGTAACAAAGCTTCTCATGAACTAATGACAACTAGAACTAAATCTTTCTTGTGTACCGTAAAAGTCCCAGGAGCAAATCATGAAAAATAAATAAATAAATCAATAAATAATAAAGGTAATAAAACACAATTAGAAATTTCGATACAAGATAATTAACACTTAATGGGCAGCTTAAATAAATGCTGTATTTTACTTAAACTTTTTTATGAACCAATTTACAAACAAATTTAATGTTTTTATTAATAAATTTGGTTAAACATAAATTAGAATCATACCAAAAGGGCATAACTACAAAACTTACCATTAGACTTTTTAAAGTTATCTATCAAACTGTATTTATTGAAAAACTAATAGTACATGCATGAATTTCATCTGAATAAGTAGGGGAAGCAATTTGTTAATAATGAAGAGAAGTACTTACCGCAAATTTCTTGTTTAAATCAATAACACACGCCATAACCATTATATGGTCATAATTTCCTTCGTTAAATCGTTCAACTGACAGACGACAGAAAACAGATCTTAACGACAGACTTCCAACCTAATCTATATGTATCTCACTTGCACATTAATGAATTATAATAACCTTTCTCGTTTTGATATTGCGTAGCTACCATTTTACAATCAAAAACTGCCGGCAGGCAATTTGACATAAGTGGATGTGTTGATTGAATACATATTCTATATTCAATCAACGGTGGATGGCATGACAATTCGGCTTGTTTCGCCCTCACTCCTATTAGTTTTACCCCCATGCTGATATGGTCCATTTCAGATAAATCTGTATAAAAGTAGACCAAGAGGTATTAAATTAACATTTAGAAAAGTTAATAAAAAGAAAATCCCTAGAACCAAAGCTGGCTTCACGCGTAAAAATTTTGATGAAAAATGTGTTGCCTATATTTCAGGGGTTGTTTGGCAATAATAATGGGGATAAATGTTTTTCCATATTATTTTTATTACTATTACTTACAACTTAATAATTTTTAGCAAAAATTGACATTAAATATAAAAAAAGCACTCTGAAAATAGTCGACAACAAAACAAGATATTTAATGTTAGTTAGGTTAGAAAGTTAGGAAAGAAACCAAAAGACCGCCAGTATCGATTTGAATCTCAATGCAGATGACATCGATGCATCTTTTGCTAATCTTTTTAGATTATTGCGCTTGAAAATGCCAGTTCTGCTGGCGAAATACGTATCGCGTAATTATTTATTTAATTGCCGATGTGGTAAAGGGGTGAAACCTTCTTTGGACTTAATCACAAGCCACAGTGTTTAGTTCAGTGCTTTAGAGGTTAGATTTTAACAACACAGAACACCATTCAGATATATCGAAGCGCTGCCACACGGCCCCTTTTAAATATTACTAGTTTTTATTGTTGCCACTACAAAATTTTTTATTTTTTCCTATTCTATGTAAAATAAACTAACCTCTTATTTTATATCAACTGTCATGAGGTGACGTTTTTAAATAAATTTAAATATCACGTAGTCATATTTCAAAAACTGTTTAGAATATTGTCAACAAACAATAAAAATTTAAATATTTCCAAACTGGGCCGAAGAAATGTTAAATAAAATTAATAAACATAATATTTCCGGTCAATAGGAGTTTACCATGAAGAATAAAATTCGAAGTTCAAAACCTACTCTTATCCAGATTTATCTGAAATGGATCATATTTGGTACTCATTATTTTTTCGATTTAATTAATTTTTACGCATACATATTTTCCGAAATCATTGTTAATTACATAATGTCACAACAGAGAACATAAATGTTGACAACTCGCAGAAATATTTCTTGTGGAGATATTTTTTGTCGTTTAAAAACTTCGAATATTCGACCATTTTAGACTCTAGCCTCAATAACTCAATTAAAAAATACACAAATTTTGACATATTAAGGAAAGTCAAAATTAGAAAAAAGAAATTTACAACTTACGCAAAAAAAAACCAATAAAAGACTACACATAAGTAAAAATATCTTTATTTTAAACCATATTCGTTCTTAAATAATCATTCTCATCGAGTTCGATCAGGTGGGTTTTTAAAAACTCTTCCACAGAATCCGTATTCCATTTTTCTATCGCTACAGTTTCTTGCAAACTTCCATCTTTATCATACAGTTTTAAAATTGGATCAAGACCCCTGACGTATTTTATTTGTAAATTTGGAAATTGTCCGGGCCTGTCACTTTTAATAAAGGCTTGTATTTGGGGATAGGCCCCGAATTTGCAGGTACAAATTTCTAGAACTGCTTTTGCATACTTCTTCTCTTTAGCACCGTTCTCGTCTGGATGACAGCACTCTTTGCAGTGGTCCCTGTTGAATTTATGTATCATTAAAGGCGTGCGAGTGAATATATTGCGGTCTATCTATATTACACTTACTTAATTATATCTAGGTTAAACTTTGGCAACAGATCACAGGAAGAACAAAGTAAGTTCGCCTTATTAAATCCTAAGGACCAACAGTCTTCAGTAGAAAATTCGGTTTTGACATAATGCTAAAACAATAGTGCTACATAAAATTGATGTCTAATAAAAATTAAAAAAAACGTTGAATTGGGTAATTGCGGTGGTTCAGACAAATTTAAAACTTAAGAAACATTTGAAACGCCGATATAACCTAGTCATGAAAATTGAGATACGAGTTTGAAGAGAAATTAATTTCAGTAAAAGTAAAAAAATTACCAGCAAATATACGAAGAAAATTCCACAAAGCCACCTCATTGTTATTTAAATTTTATATTCTTTATTACGTCATTTGTCAAGTTTAATAATTAAGGTTAAAATCACGAAACATTTCGGATCTTGAAGCAAGAAGACTCTATGGTTATCTAGAAGTAAGGTTGTGTTACGCCGTACTTCGAAAATGGGATTGAAAACCTTCTACTGTTCGCAGCGCCATCTCTTACTCCGCAAATACATACACCACAGAATTCTATTTGAAGTAGTTTTAACTTTAGCTCCTCTCCGACTAAATGATAAATAAAGGATGTTCTGGACACGCTTTCCCAGGAAAAGCCCCAAAAAAAGGTTTACACAACAGTAATGTGATTGTAGGTTCAATTTAGGCCCTCATTTTACAGTTTTCGCACAATACTTGCTGGTATTACACAACAGAGGTCGCTGATATCAGTGGGTGGAAATCAATCCCATTTTTATTCGACAAATTACGTTACTGATTCATCTTCTTATAGCACTTCCTAGAAATCTATCTTGTCTTGAATGTTACGATAAAGGTGACGTTACGCATTTCATGGGAAAATCAAGGCCGTACATTATCACGTAAGAAAATATTGTTAAATAAACTCTCACTAATTATTGAGTGTGACTTTCGACTCTGCTGCATTTTCAAGATATTTCTAAATAAACATATTCAAGATTTAAAGATAAATAATTTAGTAGTTAATAAGAAGAGTAGAGCTTACGTACCACGTTCTAAAGGTCCATTTAAACCTAGAACAGCAGTTCTAAACCTTCTTACACACGTATTACACACTATTCTATTATTCTTCACGGTAGACTATTATTAATCGAAAACATTATGTTTAATAATTTATTTTATTACCAAAAAATTTAAATGTTTCCAAACTGAGTCGCAGATATGTTAAATAAAATTAATAAACACACTCTTCTATGTTCACATTAGTAGGTTATTTGCTCATGCATATGACATATATTTTGTCCATATGACCTACCGTTTAAATTGATCCAATAATCGAAGCAACTAAACGTCAAAATTAATAAATAAACTCCCCTCATTTGAAAAAAAGTAACAGTTTTATATTAATATTCGTATTTATCAACGTCGAATAAAATGTCTCGTGCGTCTACGAAATTTGACGCCAAGAAAGTCGTAAGTAATCTCGGCGATTATCAATATCGATTAGTTTAACACGTAGGATTTGTAGAATTCCGAACTCGTTACTCTTACTTATGGGGCTCTGGTGGCCCAAATGGTAAAAGACACCGACAGTCCCGAAGACGTAAACAAACAGTTAGACCGAATAGGTTACAATATGGGCGTTCGCTTGATAGAGGATTTTCTAGCAAAGACCAGTACAGGGCGCTGCCTGGACTTGAAAGATACCGCGGATAAAATTCAGAGCGCGTTCAGAATGTATTTGGGGGTACAACCCAACGTTGCGAATTGGAGTCCTGCTCAGGACGAATTTTCGTTTCTGTTGGACTCAAATCCATTAACTGAATTGGTTGAACTACCAGATGATCTAAAAAACTTGAAATATTGTTCTATCATATGTGGGGTTATCAGGGGAGCGTTGGAAATGGTGCAGTTGGATGTTCAGTGTTGGATAGTTCAAGTATGTGGTTGTTATAGGGTAAAGATGTTATAGTAGTAGCAGGATTTGTTATTTTCGTTGCAGGATCAGTTGAAGGGTGATCAGAATACAGAAATTCGAGTAAAGTTTATTCGAAGATTAGAGGATGCGATGCCAGCTGGTGAAGACTAAGATATTTCATTTCCAATCGTTTTCTATTATTTTTGCTTCCTTTCGAGTATTTTTTAATATGAATTCTTGTTACTTGTATATTTTGAAATAAAACATTATATTTACTTATTTTGATTTATTGCACGCAAAATGGGGGAATTTCACAATATTTTCTATGTATTTGGCTACAGCCAAAAGTATGGGTTCACTTAAGTTTCTTCCTAGAAGTTGCAAACTTATTGGTAACCCATTCGATGATACTTTGATAGGTATGGAAACTGCTGGGATTCCTACAACATATGGATTATTATATGGTTGAAAATGGTGATGTCCGCTTACAATAACTTTAAAGAACCACTTCGTTATAAGCAAGGGTTCATATAAGGGATGAAATCTATGTAATAAAAAAATATTTAACTGAAAGACTAGGTTCCATACTCTAAATTTATTTTAACAAATTCGCAATATTTGCAGTTTGACCAATCAAAAGCTAACATTTAGTAAAATAATCAAAATTTCTAGAAAGTTTTGAGTTTGAAATTTTAGACAATATAACTACATAGTTCAATCTTACCAGCCATGTTTGCAGGTTGGGTGCAATAATCTTGTAAAGCACACTGATCTCGATTTGTTTTTTTAACAAACTCGCTGTACAAGGGTGCGGTACTTAAAGTTGTTGGTGTTAATAAAATTTGTATGTGCTCGAAGACGTCATAAAAATCATTTGATATTAATCTCCTAACTTTTAAAGCTTGGTTAAAGTATTTCTCATAATTTCTGCAAAAAATGCATTATACATTGTAGATGAAAAATTTTGATAAATTACCTGCTTAACAGAAAATAATTTCCTGTCAGTATTCTGTTTCTAACGACTTCATTAAAACCTATACTGCGACTTTTAGCATACAATTGTTCAGTTGAGGTATTTTCATCGGCCCTTAGGCCATATTCAATTCCATCATATCGTGCCATATTGCTGGCTACCTCGCACTGATTTAGAATTGAATAGCATACAATACTGTATTCTGTATGGGGCATAGAAACCTATAATATCATAACATAGTAAGGGCGCCGACTTTTTTCTGCTCAATTATATACTTCTTTAATTATTGCCCCACAATCCTCTAATGTCGATGCTACATCATTCCAAGTTTCTAATACTTCAGGGTCTAAATGTTCACAATGATATTCTTTGGGAATTCCCACTTTTAAGCCTTTAATTGAGAGTTGTTTCGCAGGAGGTATACTAAAATATAAACAAACCACATGCATCGGAAAAGAAATAATTTATCTCAGATTTCCTGATTAAATCAGTTTAAAACGAAACAATACAATTCTGCCTTTGACTGCAATGCAGGGTTGCTATCTGTCGGGTTTAGATTACCCAGAGATTAGCGTATAAATGAAAAATAATTTTGCATATTTGTCATGCAGAAAAAATTGCTGATAAGATTTTAAATTTAAAATTTCGGCATTATTCGTATTTTATGGGTACCCCAGTCTACTAGAAACAAATCTGTCCTACTTAATATTCCTATATGGTTTCGAGAGAGAAGTCGAATCCTTTGGATCATGCCCAGCGACAGCATTCAACACAGCAACACAATCGTCTACAGTTCTCGTTAGAATACCCGGTACATCCATTGAATTCACCAATGGTATTAACCCCGACCTGGAAACTAGACCATACGTAGGTTTAAGTCCGACTAATCCACAATAAGAAGCCGGATTTCTAGTCGATCCACCAGTATCAGAACCAATCGCCCTAAAATAACCCAATGTGTACAACAACCTTCCACTAATTTCGAAACGAACCCAAAACAAATACCAGAGGCAACTGCGACGGCACTGCCACCGCTGCTTCCCCCAGAAATACGAAAATCGTCGTCGTTATTACCCCAAGGGTTCCTCGTCGGTCCGTATATTGAATCCACAGTGCCCGAGCCCATGGCGAATTGATCTAAGTTCGTTTTCCCTATTAATACAGCTCCGGCATTTTTCAGTTTTTCGTAAACGGTAGCGTCGTACGGTGGGGTGAAATTTTCCAACATTCGCGAAGCGCAAGTAGTTCTTATATCTTTCGTGCAGAAATTGTCTTTGATGGCTATGGGAATACCATCGAGTAGTGACTTTGGTGATTGCGATTCATATCGTTTTAGTGATGTGGTAGCTTGTTCTTTAGCTGTTTCGTTTGTAACTGTGATAAATGCGTTTAAATGTTTTAAATCTTCGACTTTTTTAAGGGCGGATTTCGTTAATTCTATAGGGTTAATACTTTTATCTTTAAGTAGTTTATTAACCTGAAAGTTTCAGCTGATTAGGATGGTCATTGTTAACAAATAGATAGACATACGGTTTTTATATTTGTTGTCATTACTCTATCCATGTTTAGTTACCGAATTTATAAATATTTTAGAATTGGTGATATTTTAAGGTTAGGTTTCTTTGGGTTATCTTTTGAAAGATTTGACAACTAAAATCATAGAAATTTCGATCTTCCCACTTTTGATTTTCTATGACTGATTTTCTAACCATAGAATAAAGCGATGAAGAAGCGATGCTCGCAATGTTTTAGGTGAAACAAATTCAGTGGTCATTGGTAACAAATAGATAGACATACCGTTTTTACACAGTATAGATATTAGCTTACGCATACAGTAGCGACAAATTGCTAACATTTTGTCACGAATTTTGTTTGCTCATGCGTCAATTTGCACAATCCCGAACATGGCGTCGCAGTGTTCTATGATTACCAGAAATAAGATCTATGGTCGTTGGGTAACTGAATGTCAGTTGAGAGTTGCCACGTGTTCGGGAAAATCAGCACTTGAGCGAATATGATTTTTTATTTTACGTTCATATGTTATTCATTCATGGTAAAAATGTAAGACAATTTATCTACATTTATGGATGTTCTAGAAATTTGATATGGTCAGGGATTTTCATCCCAATTGTGGGATTTTTGAGGAGATTGTTCGCGAATAATGTTTAGGTCATCTGGCAACACTGGATCAGTTTTATTGAAATGTCAGTCTTGTTATAATTCATTGCGCTAATAAGATGAAACCAAATAAAAGAGAAAAGAGGAGAATTTACACGTTCTATTTATAAATGTAACTAACAGCCAATAATGATTTGAGAAAATCAGCTTCTTTTTAATTTCCAAAAGAAGGCAAAAGGTAATATTCGGGTACACTCAATTTGTTTTATTAAAAAAAAACTGTTTTATTATACTCGCATTTGCCAGTTTTATACAAAAAAATAAATAAGTTGTTTCCTGTACAAATTATTTTGCCGTCAGTTACAGTTTGTGTTTAGTTTTTCTTTGTGTATTCTTTATACTTATTAGGTTATCAGTAATTACAAAATACACATTATTTAAAAAAATACACGAGAACTAGTATTTCTGGACTATTTGTAAAGTAGTAAATTAGAATTTAAACGGTAAAAACTATTGAAATTAATAAACTTGATGGTTTTGTTTAATAAATAAATTTAAATTTTCGCGGCCGTGCACAATCCACAACATGGCTGATTCCATTGAAGGTCAACGATTTTAGCTACTTCAAGATCAAAGGTACCGACACTTTTGTCACTACTGTATGCGTAAGCTAATATCTATACTGTGGTTTTTATATTTGTTGTCATTACTCTATCCATGTTTAGTCAACGAATTTATAAACATTTTAGAATTGGTGATATTCTAAGGTCAGCTTTCTTTAGATTATGTTTAGAGAGATTTGACAACTAAAATCATAGAAATCATATTATCTAAGTTCCCACTATTGTTTTTCTATGGCTGACTTTCTAACCATAGAAGAAAATGTTGAAGAAGCGATGCTTGCAATTTTTTAGGGGTTTATGGTCATTGTTAACAAATAGATAGACGTACAGTTTTTATATTTGTTGTCATTACTCTATCCATGTTTAGTTAACGAATTTATAAATATTTTAGAATTGGTGATATTCTAAGGTTAGGTTCCTTTAGGTTACGTTTTGAGAGATTTGACAACTAAAATCATAGAAATTTCCATCTTCCCACTCATATTATCTAAGTTCCCACTACTGTTTTTCTATGGCTGATTTTCTAACCATAGAATAAAACGATGGAGAAGCGATGCTTGCAATATTTTCGGTGAAACAAATTCAGTTTATGATCATTGTTAACCAGAGACTAAATAGACTGAACATTTCAATGCTGTCTCATGCGTTCAGTTGAAGCTAAAATGCGGGGTAGTGGGAAGCTGCATCCCACTACTCTTGGACATGGCCGGATTAAGTTAAATTTATAAATACGAAACTTGCCGCGTAACGGTTCTAACGATTTAGATGAAACTTTAGAATTAGGGGCTTTTGGACCAATAGGATAATTTTTACAAGTGCTTTTTGGTAAAAGTTCAGGAGAACTATTTTCAAAGACATCTTGGTTTAATAGTAAAATAATTTTCTTTCAATACGCGACGCCTGTGTACAATATTGTTAAACCGGTGCTGTAAACACGTCATGATTGTAGTGAAATGGCGACGCAAACACGCCGATAATTGAATATTTATATATTTTATTTTTACCTACCCAAAGAATGAAACTCTTGATTTTCCTTCACTAATGTGTTCACTGAGGTTTCAACAATGATCCACAATACACTTCCCCATATTTTCAGGCCGTTTTCTAAAAAAAACCCCGATGTTATGTTCGCAACGGTCTGTCAAATAATGAGAGTGCTGGGTTGAGCTAGGCTTCCACCAGGCTTTCAACTGGCTTCACTGCTTACCGTCTTACGTTCAGTCTATTTAGTCTCTGTTGTTAACAAATAGATAGACATACAGTTTTTATATTTGTTGCCATTACTCCATCCATATTTAGTTAACGAATTTATAAATATTTTTGAATTGGTGATATTTAAGGTTACGTTTCTCTGGGTTATGTTTTGAGAGATTTGACAACTAAAATCATAGAAATTTGACCTCCCCACTATCGTGTTTCTATGACTCATTTTCTAATCATAGAATAAAACTATGAAGAAGCGACGCTTGCAATGTTTTAAGTGAAACGGATTCAGTTTATGGTCATTGTTAACAAATAGATAGACACACAGTTTTTATATTTGTTGTCATTACTTTATCCATGTTTTTTTTCAATTTATTTAACATTTCTTCGGCCCAGTTTGGCAATATTTAAATTTTTTATGGTTTGTTGACAATTTTCTAAACAGTTTTTGAAATGCGACTACGTGATATTTAAATTTATTGAAAACGTCACTTCATGACAGTTCACAAATTAAGAGGTTAGTTTATTTTACATAGAATAGGAATAATCAAAAATAGAATACCAGAAATTAGATATGGAAAAATAAAAATTTGTTATTTTGATAAATAAGGAAAATATAAAAAAAATACATAAAAAGATTGTAGCACTGGACATTGATGTTTCGCTCTCATTTGAGCTTGTCAGCAGTGCATAACATGGAAAGGAAACAATGAGGAAGAAATACTTGAGAATAAAAAAATATTTTTAAAATATAATAAAGCAAAAATCAAGAAATTTTAACATGAATAGACGTTTCATCATCAATTTATTGTTAAAAAATTTTAAAAATTTAAAAAAAAAACATAATATTTCCGGTCAATAAGGGTCTACCATGAAGAATATACTTTATCCATGTTAAGTCAACGAATTTATAAATATTTTAGAACTGGAGATATTTTAAGGTTAAGTTTCTTTAGGTTATGTTTTGAGAGATTTGACAACTAAAATTATAGAAATTTCGATCTTCCCACTATTGTTTTTCTATGGCTGATTTTCTAACCATAGAATAAAACGAATGAAGACGCGATGCTTACAATGTTTGAAGTGAAACGAATTCAGTTAGTTTATATCCGCAGTGGGTCACATTAAAACGTCTAATGAACTGATAAAATAATAAAATAGGCGCCACAAATAAAATAAGGGCAACAAATAAAATGGAGCACATCGGTAATTTAAAAGAAACACTTTTAAATTAAAAGAAACACTTTTAAATTAAAAGAAACACTTTTAAATTAAAAGAAACACTTTTAAATTAAAAGAAACACTTTTAAATTATAAACTACGAATGTTTAAGTGAAAAAGTTGTCCACTGTGTTGCGATTTTTTTGTTAGAAGAGGACGCAGCAAAAACGGCATCCGATTACCTATTGACGGTTTTGGTTGATCAGTCAAGTATCACCTTGACGTCTTCAATAAAGCAAAGAGGTTAGAATTTTCTAATAAGAGAGAAAACCCCTTAGAACTGTATTTTCTATTCTATTTTCCAGAAATGTTGAAACAAAAATCGACGTTTCAAAATTAAAGTCGAAGGTTTGAGATTAAATTCGAATTTTTTAGATTAAAGGCAAAAATTTAGAATTTAGAAGTTTTTTTCAATTTTTGAAATTAAATTAGCGTAAATTTGAAGGTTTTAGTTAAAAATTCAAATATTAAGATTAAAGGTGAATTTAAAGGTTTAAAAAAAAGTCTTAAGATTAAACGCGAAATTTCAAAACAGAAACAAAAATCGAAATTTGAAAAACTTTTGAGATTTCGAGATTAGTTTCTTTAACAAAAAAATCTAAAATTCAGGAAAAAATGATAGTTTTGAGTACGAGCCTTGAAAATATTGTTTAATGTAGAAATAAAAACAAAAAGTAATAGTATATAAAAAATTATTTGTGGCGGCGATGAAAAAGGTTGTCAAGTTTCTGATTTTGCCTCTCTAAATTCTCAAAAATTTATCTCGAAATTCGGTCATTTTTCCCTTTGCGAGTGGATTAAACTTAAGAAAAAAAATATTTTACCTTTTCAATGAATTTCAATGTCTTAAAATGTGATTGAAATACAGAACTTGTTCCCTGAAACCAACAAAAGATTAAAAAAACACAACAAAGGTTGCTCTAACGCGTTTCGACACCCAAGCTGTCATCTTCAGAGAGAAACTTAACATCTAATCTTAAAATTAACCCTTATATACAAAGAATATTCACTTCAGCTTGGCTGTCGAAACGCGCTAGAGCAACCTTTGTTGTGTTTTTAAATCTTTCTTGGTTTCAGGGGACCAGTTCTGTATTTCAATTTTTGAAGGTAACCAAGGACCAGTCCGTCAAACTCTAAATTTTAAGGGTCTACCATGAAGAATAAACTCTAAATTCTCGTTCTCTGTAATAAACTATTTCATTTGTTATAATATTTATTTTAAAAACATGTTCCATTCTCATAAATAAATTATAAATTAAGTATCACAGGCATTTTAACATTTCTAAAAAAACAATTAGTATGAGTATTAATTCCCAAGAACCTTCAAGAAAAAGAATAATCCAATTATCTACATGTTTTTATAAAATTAAATTCTAAACAATTTGTACTTTAACAATTTCTTTGAATATGATTCATTTTTCAAATGAAGAAAAGGAACTTGGAGCCTCCAGAAGTTATCCGGGTGGATTGTTGTTGTTTTGTGACGTAGCCTCTTTCAGGATACATTTCTTATAATGAGTTCTCATGTTGCTGCTTTGAGAAAAGGCGAGTCCGCAATTTTCGCACGTATAGGGTTTTAACCCGGTGTGGAAGTTCATATGAGTCTTCAGGTGGTGTTTTTTGGTGAAACTTTTGGGGCACAGATTACAAGCGTACGGTTTTACACCTGGAACAGAAAATTAATTAGCAGGTTTTGATGAAATGGACTGGGCCTTGGTTATCTTCAAAAATTGAAATACAAATCTTGTCCCGACAGCCAAGCTATCATCTTCAGAGAGATACTGATACTACTGTATTTTTCTAAAGATGATAGCTTGGCAGTGTCGAAACGTGTTACAGCAATCTTTGTTATGTTTTTTAATGTTTCATGGTTTTAGGGGACAAGATTTGTATTTCAATTTTTTTAGCAGGTTTTAGGTTCGATAGACATTTAGGAATTTAAGGGTATAGTTAAACGTTGTCAGATTTAACCCTACGGTGGAGTGATAATCGTAAATGGTAATATTATAAATAAAATCAATGGTTAATTCTTGGTAGTCGCAGTAAAATACTATTGAAACGCAATGTAAATTGTTGAATTTAGTACGTAAGAAAATTTTGTAGAAAGATCTGATAAGGGAAAGCGGCCGCGATAATGAAGGAAACGGCAGATAAGCGTTCCAATTTTGTCAAACGATAAGCCTTATCTGCCGAAAACTTCTAGAATCCGAACCAGAGATCTATATAAAGGGGATCCGGTTGGTTTTCCCTCAGTCAGTGTAGTTAGTGGGTTAGTAGTTAGAGGTGAGTTAACTAGTTGTGGTGTTCCGAGTTAAGTTTAGAAATAAAGTGGGTATTATTCAACAAGTGTTAATAATCATTTCGAACCGATAAGCCCCTAACATTATTAATTACCTGTATGTAAACGTGCATGAAGGCTCATATTAGAACGGTCTGCGAAAGTTTTTCCGCATTCAGGACAGGAATACGGTCTTTCCCCTGTGTGCACTCTTTGGTGTTGCTTGAGAAGCATTTTCCTTGAGAAGCTTTTGCCACAAGTCGGACATTCGTGCGGTTTCACTCCTGTAATTCATTTAAAAGTTATTGATTGAATACCATCAAGTGCACCTAATTAAAATGAAACAGTTAACTTATCACGAAGAGTACAGGAAGCGAAGGATACATTATTCAAAGAACATAGGAAAGAACATTATTCAACGTCACCTTTTAAAATCTGTCTAATAAAGTTAATGGGCCAAATCGATTGTTATGATAAAATTTTGAAAATGAGTTGTTTTACTCAAGCTATATTTTACGACAGAGCTTCAACATCTTTATCGTTGCGTGTTCCTCTAAATAAACTAGTAATAAATGTAAGGTGATTTAAATGGCAATTAAAATTAAAGACTAAACGGTAACGCCATTAAAAAACTATTAAGTTGCAATTTTAAGTAACAACATACAAATTAATAATCTAAGGATTCGCTTGATGAAATGTTTTACGTTTGATATTAAACGTAATAAAGAAATGATTTTTCAAGAGAAGTTATTTCATTTAGCAATTCGTTAACGAAGTTACACTTTTTTTTTAAAAATAAAGTCATTAAGTAATCAATGACGACTTTTTTTTTGAATTGCAATACTATTTAGTGATTTAAACAGTTTAATAACTTATTTTTTAGAAAGTCACTGGACACTGATGTTAACGAACTGAAAGAAAACAAAAAAGCTTTCGCATCATTTCAGGATTAATTCAAAGAACCACAATTTTGTTTATGTTCAAAAGGTTAATCATAAACAGTTTCCCGATAGGTAAATGATCTGGTGTCACGAGGAGAAAACCCATTTGAATCTTAATTTACTATACATTCAGTCCGCATTGTGCCACATGTAAGAAAAACGTGAAAATAAATTCTAACTCAAGTTGGTCAACAATGCTATTAAATTCTAAATGTGCATTCGAATAAAAAACAATATTTATTCCGCGCCTTGGCCAGCCGAAGAATTTCCATTCAAAGCATCGAGTCCCGCCGGGAAACAATTATACGTTGTATAATTGTCGGTAGTTGGATGCAAACTTCGTATCTAATAAATGTTCAAACCTATTGGTCTGTGCATTATAGAGTCGGTAGTTGGAGTAAATCATACCGGAAAGAACGAAAATAAGTAAATTTATGTGTTTTTCTCTCACCTGTGTGTATGCGTAGGTGCATATTGTAGGCGACTCGTTGATTAAATCGTTTAGGACAGTGAGGACAAGCGTATTCTTTACGATCCCTATGAATTTTCATGTGGCTACTCAAGTAGCCTCTGTCGTTGAATATTTTACCACATTCCGGACATTTAGCGGCGAATTCTTTCGTTCCTTCGTGTACCGATCTGAAAAATTAAAGCAATTGCAGTGGTGCACTAGATCGTTAGGGTGCTGCCCGATGACAAAATAAATTAAGTTATTGCTATCCTATTCCTCTGGATAAGGATCATGGTGAGGGTGACTGGTCAGTTCTTGGGATCTTCAGCATATTCAAGCTTCAACTAGTCTCTGGGTGCAACATTCCAGGAGCACCAAGAGCACCTATGAGTATTTACGGTGGATAGACGAAATCTTGACAAATGGTTTATGACGAAGAAGTAAAAAAATTTGGTTCGGCATTTTTTGGATATTGTAACGAAATGTTATTGTGAAATTTAGTTAAGGAATTTTCTAGAAAATTTGATAAGGGGAAGCGGCCGCGATAATAAATCAAAGCGCCCCAGAAATTTCGGCAAACGATAAGCTTTATCTGCCAAATTCTTCTAGAAATCCGGACTGGGACCTATATAAGGCGGTCACTTTTCCGTCAGAGTTAGTCAGTGTAGTCAGTTAGTTAGTTATAAGTCAATAAACAGTGTTAGTGAATTGCAATTGTGGTGTTCCGAGTTCAGTTTGGAAATAAAGTGGTTATAATGCACGGCGTATTAATAAACATTCGAATCGATAACGCGCAAATTAAATTAAATTTGTATTTCGAACTGTCGATTTTCTTGTTTGAAAATGTTTGGTCTTTTTATAAATTTTTAGCATTTTTACTTTAATATCGAATTTTCGGGTTTAATATTCGAATTTCGACTTTTTTTTCGTTATTCGGGTTAATTTAGAAATATTTTCTAAAACTTCCTTGTTTATTCCAGGCGCCACCGAATCTGCTTGTCTTAGTGTAGCCTCTCGTCTGATGAGAACAAATTCGGTTTTCGATTAACTTTCCTTAAGCCGATTATGAAAAGGGACTTAAAAAATTTAGATTCACTTGGAGCTGTACCCAAAAATCAATCGATCGTTGTTATTAAATTTGAAAATGTAACTGAGGGGTGCATCAAAGACAACTTGACGCCATTAATGTCTTTAGAAAGCAATTTGAGGCTTTTTTTTTGCAAAAACAACTAACGTACTGCGTTATTCATGCAACTAATTCCTAACATATGTTTAGCTAAATTGTGGGAACTATTCTTTAATATACTTGCTATCTTCGTTTGCTTAAATAGTTTCAAATTATGATAATATCGCTTTAGCAAGTTGTCGACATGCAACTTCCTTTAATGCCGGAGTGGTATGATTTATGACAAATAGCTAGTATTATAATAAGAACTTTTATGCATTTTCTTTTAAAGAGGACGTAAAAGATTTAATAGAACACCTGTTGCTTGGTGTGGAATGTTGGGCAGCATATTTTCTATCTAAAGTCCATTGCCACTTTTAAATAGAAAAAGTTACACATATATATCACTAAATCATTAGAATACATTTCACATGATACATATTTTATACTTTTAACGATTAAAGGAAACTAACCAGGAAGTTGTGGATATGAAGATCCGCACAAAGATTACAATGAGAGCCGAGGGGGCACACGCAACAATCTTGGATTAATTACACCAATACTTCACTTTGCGTTGGGGTTACGTTCTAAAAAAATACGACGCAAATTGAAACGACGCAAAGTAAATTAAGATTTTCTATAGCAAACCATGTAAAGATCGAAGATAGGTTGCAGGGTAACGAAAATACTACTTTTTAAAAAGAAAATTGAACAAAGTAAACATTTAAAAAACAAAAATAATATAAAATTTTATTACATACATACAACAGACAAAAAAAAAACGTATTCAATTAAAACAAAATAAACTATTCAATTAATTTATGAAAAACAAAATTAAAATTAATCACTGTCTGATGAGTTCATAGTGGCTGTTGTCGTAACTCGGCTTTCTTTCACAAAAAATTGGTCCAATGTTTGCTGAACAGCTTTTTTTTTTCAACGTAAAATAAATTTCCTTGTAGCAATTGCTATTCGTAGCTACCGCCTGGGACACTTTAAAACTCCTTCCGCTGTTAGGATCGTTTTTTAAAAAAAATCTCCATAGCTTCGTCAATCAAACATATTGTTTGGCACATGTTCTTGTGGAATTCTCCAGAAGAGAGAAATCTCTCTACCTGTCTTTCCCTCTCCCATCAGAGGGTGCCTGCCTGCCTGGTCCACCCTCGACATTTAATACCAATATACACATTCGAAAAGAGACCGTGAATAAATTCACATTTAACACCAAGAAACAAGCTTATCATTTTTCTGGTCCTTCGAGTAGGATCAAGTCAAATATATACACATATCGCTTTGGAAATTTGTTTGGAGGTTAAATATTGTTCTTCGGAGATTTCTATTGAACGGTCACTGTCATCTTCTTCATTAGCAAATTGCAATTCCAGTTGCAATAGTTCTTCATTAGAGAATTCCTGGTTGTGCGAGGTTAGCAATTCATTTATGTCTGTCTCCTCCATACCTTCAAAATTAGACTCTCTAGCTAAATTAGAAATGTCATGACGAACAGCTGGTGTACCATCAACGTCTGCAGCGCATATTCGGTGAACACATTCAGGCCATATTTTGCGCGCCAAACACCATTCATGCAAGATGATTTAATCTCCTCCCACGAATCGGAAATAATTTCTATGGCTTTCATAAAGTTGAACTTTTTCTAAAACTCTAGCATGGTAGGCTTATCTTGTCCATCAGTCTCACTTAAAAGAAGTTTAAATGTTCGTCGAAGTTAATAACTTTTAAAAGTTGATATTATTCCCTGACCCATCGGCTGAATAACTGGTGTGGCATTAGGCGGCAAAAATACAATTTTCACGTTTTCTGACAACTCATCAACATAAACTGGGTGGCCAGGAGCATCGTCTACTAGGACCAAAGCCTTGAAGTTTGAGTTTTCCTTGTTGCAATAAGCTTTAATTTCTGGAATAGCACAAGTTGAAACCCAATTTTGAAATAATGATGTTGTCATCCATGCTCGCCAGTGGACAGGAAGCAGATTCTTTGAACAACCTTTCATAGCTCTTGGATTTTCTGATTGATAAATGAGAAATGGTTTAAATTTGAAATCACCATTTGCATTACCACCAAGAAGAAGAGTCAGTCTATCCTTGCTAGCTTTAAATCCTGGCGCAGATTTTTCTGTTTTAGATATGAAAGTTCTGTTAGGTAGACGTTTCCAAAATAACCCAGTCTCGTCAACATTGAAGACTTGTTTCGGATCAAAACCACCTTCATGAATTAACGTTTTTAACTCTGTCGGGTAGCTTTCTGCGGCAGTTAAATCAGCGCTAGCTGCTTTGCCTTTAAGAGCAATGCGGTGCAGATTTGCTCGAACCTGGAATCTCTCAAACCAGCTCTGACTAGCTTCAAATGTTTCATTCTTGTTTGTATTACTACCACTAGCATTATCGTTGGATACTGCTTTACTTTTTATTTCATCAAATAAGCTTTTTGCTTTCGTCTGAATTACCATTTTACTTAATGGTATTCTCTGCGCAACTTGATTTTCAATCCAAATGGAAAGCAAGGACTCCATTTTGATCATCAAAGCACTCCTTGTACGGGTCATCGTATTAGCATCTAATGATGTTGCAGATTTTGCAGCCTCTCTTATTTTATCCCCATCTCGATCTCTAATAGTTCTGACAGTTGTTGCAGCCAGACCAACAGCCTTTGCTATCTCCACAACCCTCTCTCCCTTATTAAATCGTCGCAGAATATCTAATTTTGTCTCCAAGCTGATAGTTGTTTTTATTTTTGTTAAGTCTACCAGCAGCGCCCTTTCCATTCACACATTTGGCTAAAAAAATTACAAGTGTATGTAAAAAAAAATATAACTCTGCCAATATTTACTTTTTTTTGTAACTAGAAACAATTCATAAAAATTTATTATTCTCTTTTAAAAAAAGCACAACACACTAATTGAAACGTTACGAAAAGCACAACACACTACATAATTGAAACTGAACTCTAAAATTAGCAAAACAAAGTGAAAATTAAACTGTATTAAAATTGCGTTGATTTTCGGTTAGAAAGGGAATCCCCATGGCGCAATTAGAAACAAAAGTGGTGCCACCTTTTGGAAAAAAAAAGAATATTTCAAAAAATTTCAAAAGAAAATTTAAAGACTCGAACCCAAAACAACGCAACCTCGAAAATCTAACGACCCACAGTGAAAATTAGTACTAATTAAGCAGCGATGCAACTTCGAAAAAATGCAAAACGAAACGACGCAAAGCGAGGTGTTGGTGTATTGTTTAATTGGCATTAAACTATTTGACCGACCATTTCCAAAACAAATTTTAGATTAAAATTAAAAAAATAACAAATGTTGTCATAATTTAGGGAAAGATTTCCTCGTTCTACGACGCTCCTTAAGATTTCTTGGAACATTACACATATGAAAGATAAATAATTATTAAAATCGGGGAAGTACCAAATCGATCATAATAGAGTCATACCACAGAGTACTCTGTGGTCATACTAGGACCTGCCTTCTTAATATTAACACGACGAATATTTATAAAAATTGGGATTTAAAATATGTTTATTTCCTCGATAAAGTACGTCTTTACAGCGTTTAATATGCATTTGATTCCCACTTGTTGCAGCGTGCCCCATAATTTATACATTCGCATACATCGTTAATTACATATACCGGTTATTTACCATGTGTGTACACATAAGTTTTGTACTACTGTCAATTGTCGCGGAAAATATCTCAACAAAAAGATTCCGCCTAGTGTCATGGAAAATCTACGAGTACAGTAAAGTTGTCTCATTTGTATTTAATGGTTTTTAAATGAGTTTTAAAAAACAGTAATAAAAAAGTGTTGTCAGGTTTTTTTACATTTAAAACAATAACACTTCCTAACCATCTATCATATTTGGTTAATAGAGCGTCAACATGTCTGTCTACAAGATTATACCAAAACAAACCCTCTGGGCAAAGCAAATTCAATTGAGCGTAATAAGGCGATTAGCACCTACATATGTAAAGCTGTAACAGCATTGTTAGCTTTTCAAAGGGGTCTCCGCTTGCTTATATTGAAGAGGTTTACATTATTAATTCATTCTAGTTTTTATAAAGCGGGCTGACGTTGATAAATGGCTTCATTCACACTTCTATCATTTCTATCAGTTAATTAAATTCTGCATAACATTCTATAAGACAGCTGTGCGAAATTTTAATTACATCACAAAAATATGTTAGTATTCACGCGCTGTATACATAATTGACAATCTGACTAAAGATCTAATCAGCAAATTTGGCCCTTGATCGAGGAATTTGGCTCTTGATCGAGGAATTTGGCTCTTGATCGAGGAATTTGGCTCTTGATCGAGAAATTTGGCTCTCGATCGAGGAATTTGGCTCTTGATTGAGTTATTTGGCTCCTAATCGGGAAATTTGGTCCCCAATCGGGGAATTTGGCCCTTAATTAAAGAATTTGGCCCTTAATTAGGTAATTTGCCCCTTAATTAGAGAATTTGGCCCTTAATCAGGGAATTTGCCCCTTAATCGGGGAATCTGGTCCTTAATCAAGGAATTTGGCCAAACATGTTCTATTTGAACCATAACCTGTCTGGTTAATACATTTTGGCAACTCCATAAAGACGAAATGGTTTGGAATTTTTCGATTTGTTGAAGGTATCCCTAAACTTTCGCGTCTTTGGTCTGAACTTGATTCAGCATTTAGTTCTACTTGTTGGGGTCACGAAGATGGCCGTGGAAACCCTTATTCACCAGAGTATTCAATACTTCCTCGCGCGAGCTTAAATCTTCCAACTACGCGTTCTTGCACTTTCTAGAAAACATCTTCACACTTTGGGAAATTTAGATTCGAATTTTATGCCTTGGATTGGCTTTGAAAGTTCAGCGTTCTCCATAAGTTGATTTAGAGCTTAGAAAAATTTAAAGGGTTCAGATCTGTAGATGTACCTGGAATTTTGAATTTGAGTCTCGATATCCATTTGAGAGTAATTTGCGCGAGTGTATCGCGAAAGTACTAGAAAATAAGCTGCCATTTGAGAGACAACTTTAGAAAGTTTAACTCTCGGAAGGTACGAAAATCTTTCGGATGAGGCTTCCGCGAAAAGACACTCTCCAAAGCGTATCCACTATTGGCGTTCAGTTGCTGCGATTTCCAGTTTAATGCTGCTTATGGCAAATGGCAAAAGTAAAAAGTGATCAAAAAATGAATGGCGAGCGATTATTATTGCTTTTGCTTTATTAAAAAAACCAACTATTGGGTAAAGCAATGGATTCAACTAAAGGCAAAATTAGGGGCATGCTCTATATTGACAAGTCGATCTAGATAGATCGACTTGTCAATATTATCAGATGATAATTTTCACTTGTTTTCAATATTTCGGTTTCGACATTTTGGTTTTTACAAAAAAGTTGAGTGCAAATTTCCCAACTATTCAAAATTTAACTTTTTTAAAATTTCAAACTATTTCGTAAATTCGATAAAAATTCTCAAATCTTTTGCAAATTTTGATATTTTTTAATTTCGACTATAATATTTCCACCTTCCTTTAATTTAGTCAAATATCGACTTTTTTCTCGACATTTTGACCTTAATATCAAAATTCGACATTATTCTTAACATTTCCACTTTTTTTGTAGAAATTTCGATTTTTTTCTCAAATTTAGACCTTTTTCTTCAAAATTTCACCTTATAAGGTGGAAATTTCAACTTTTTTTATCAAATTTCGATTCTTTTTCCCGAAACTTCGATCTTAATCAAGGGATTTCGATTTAAAACTCGAACCTTCGGCTTTTTTCTCGAAATGTTGCCCTTAATATCGAAATATCGACATTGTTCTCGAAACTTCGACTTTTTTCTCAAATTTAGACCTTTTTCTTCAAATGTTCACCTTATAAGGTAGAAATTTCAATTTTTTTTTAAATTTCGATTCTTTTTCCCGAAACTTCGATCTTAATCAAGGAATTTCGATATAAAACTCGAACCTTCGGCTTTTTTCTCGAAATGTTGCCCTTTATATCGAAATATTGATATTGTTCTCGAAATTTCGACTTTTTTCTCAAATTTACACCTTTTTCTCCAAATTTTCACCTTATAAGGTGGTAATTTCAATTTTTTTTTCAAATTTCGATTCTTTTTCCCGAAACTTCGATCTTAATCAAGGAATTTCGATTTAAAACTCGAACCTTCGGCTTTTTTCTCGAAATGTTGACCTTAATATCGAAATATCGACATTGTTCTCGAAATTTCGACTTTAAACTCAAAATTTTGACCTTTTTTCTAGAAATTTCGACTTTGTTCGCAAATTTCTACTTTTTTCTCGAAATTGCGACTTTTTTCTCGAAATTTCAATTTTTTTCCTCGAAATTTTGACTTTTTTCTCGAATTCTAGACTTTTTTTCTCAAATTTTGACCTTTTTCTCGAAATATCTCGAAATTTGGAGTTTTTTCTCGAAGTTTTGACGCGTTTTTTTCAAATTTCGACTTTTTTCTTAAAGTTTCGTTTTTTTCTCAAATTTTGACTTTTTTCTCGAAATTTTGACTATAATATCGAAATTTCGACATTTTTCTTGAAATTCCAACTTTAAACTCAAAATTTCGACTTTTTTTCTCGAAATTTCAAGTTTTTTTCGCAAATTTCGACTTTTTTTTCGAAAGTTCGACTTTTTTCTCGAAGTCTCGAATTTTATCTCAAATTTCAACTTTTTCTCGAAATCTTTCGAAAATTCGAGTTTTTTAACAAAATTTCGACTTTTTTCTAGAAATTTCGACTTTTTTCTCGAGATTTCAAACTTAATCTGAAAAGTTTAACTTTTTTCTCGAAATGTTGCTTTTTTTTCTCTTAATTTGTGACTTTTTTCTCAAATATCGACTTTTTTTTTTAAATTTTGACCTTAATATCAAAATTTCGACATTATTCTCGAAATTTCGACTTTTTTTGTAGAAATTTTAAGTGTTTCCTCAAATTTAGACCTTTTTCTCTAAATTTTCACTTTATAGGGTCAAAATTTCGACTTTTATTTTTCAAATTTCGATTCTTTTTCCTGTAACTTCGATTTTAATCACGGAATTTCGTTATAAAACTCAAAATTTCGACTTTTTTCTCAAAATTTTGACCTTAATATCAAAATTTCGACTTTAAACTTAAAATTTCGACTTTTTTTCTCGAAATTTCAAGTTTTTTTTTGCAAATTTCGACTTTTTTTCTAGAAATTTCGACTTTTTTTTCTAGAAATTTCGACTTTTTTTCTGGACATTTCGATTCTTTTTGCAAATTCCGACTTTTTTCTAGAAATTTCGACTTTTTTCTAGAAATTTCGACTTTTTTTCTGGACATTTCGATTCTTTTTGCAAATTCCGACTTTTTTCTAGAAATTTCGACTTTTTTCTCGAAATTTCGACTTTTTTCTCGAAATTTTGACCTTAATATCAAAATTTCGACTTTAAACCTAAAATTTCGACTTTTTTTCTGGACATTTCGACTCTTTTTGCAAATTTCGACTTTTTTCTAGAAATTTCGACTTTTTTCTAGAAATTTCGACTTTTTTCTAGAAATTTCGACTTTTTTCTCGAAATTTCGACTTTATAAGGTTGAAATCTCGACTTTTTCTCAAAATTTCGACTTTCTTCTCAAATTTCAACTTTTTTCTCGAAATTTCTATAAAAAAAGACCAAAATTTGCTAATTAAAATTATCAATTATTGAACGCACCCTACTACCAACTGTCAAGATTGTTGGAAAAGAGGAGTGGTGGACGCAACTGTCATCTGTCCAATTTAACTATAGAATATAGAAATTTGGACTTATTCTCGAAATTTCGAGAAAAAAATTGATAATAAAGTCGAAATTCCTAGAATAAAGTCGAAATTTTGAAATTAATCTCGGAATTTTAAGAAATAAGTAGAAATTTCGAGAAATAAGTCGAGTTTTCGAGAAAAAAGTCGAAATTTTGAGCGTAAAATCGAAATTTCGAGTTTAAAGACGAAATTTCGAGTTTAAAGACGAAATTTCGAGTTTAAAGACGAAATTTCGCGTTTAAATCTGAAATTTCGAGATAACAGTCGAAATTTCGAGATTAAAGTCGAAATTTCGAAAAAAAAAACGGGGAATTTTCAAAAAAAAAATCGAAATTTCGAAAAAAAATGTCGAAATCTCTAAAAATCTTGTTTTTAAATCAATGTCCTTCAATATTTGATTTTGGAAATTTATCTGGAACTTCAAATTTATTAGAAAAAATTTAAATTGACAGTAAATTGTTAATGAATTTTTTCCAAAATTTTGATTAATTTTTATTTCGAAATTTTCAGACTTTTCTAGAAATGTTGGCTCTTTTTCTCAACAATTTCAATAAGTTCCACTTTAAAAGTCAAAATTATAAGAATATTTTTCACAATTAATTTATTTAAAATTTGTATCTTTTTCTGAATTCTGAAAGTGTTATTTATTTTTTTTGAAAAAGGTTGTTTACAAATAAGAAATTTTAATTTTTTCTAGAAATATTATCTGCTTTTTCTTCAAATTTTGAGATCAATCTTTAAATTTCGATCTTTTTTTTTATCGAAATTTGAATTTTAAATTCGAACTTGAGAATTTCAACAATAAATTTAACATTTCTAGAAAAATTGGAAATTCCGATTCATAATTTTCTTTGGTCCTACAGTAGTTGAAATTTTTTAGAGAAATATCAAATTGTAAAAAGGTTGAAGTTTACAAGGTTAATTTTTTCTTAAAATTTCAATATTTTTCCCAAATTTTTCTTATTTTTATGCAAATTTGAAGTTTATTTTTCCTAATTTTATACTTAACAATTTCCAGTTGCTTATCAAAATTACAAATTAAAATGAACTTTAAAATATTCAAATTTCGTTAAAAAACTTTTAAGTTTTCAAATCAAATTAGAGAGAAACCAAAATTTCTACAAGAACAAATATTTTAAAGACAAAATCTCCAGAAAAAGTCAAAATTTTGAAAACATTTTTTTGTATAAAATGTTAAAAGAAAAACACAAATTTCATGGGAAAAAAGGCAAAATTTATTGGAGAAAAAACCAAAATTTGAAAAAAAATTGATATATCTTTACAAATAAGTCAAAATTTTTTGATTTTCCCAAAATATTGAAATTTTTATGGAGCCTTTAGGGTTTTTTCCAAACATTTTTTGTCACAACTACAAAATAAAATAAACTTTAAATTGTCAGTATTGTAAAAAAAGTTGACATTTTTAAAGCAAATTAGCGGAACAAAAAGAAAAATCTGGAGAAGTTGGAATTTCTAGAATAAATTTTAAGAACAACAGTTTTAGGAAAAAATGGAAATTTTGAGAAAATTTCTTTTTATAAAATATTTAAGAAAAAAGGAAACTGCAGAAAAAATCAAAATTTCCTAAAAAAAAATCGAAATATCTGAAAAAAACGTAGAATTTCCATACAAAATGAGATTTGAGGTAAAAATTCGTAAAAATTAACTTATTTTTTAGAGAAATATTAAAATGCGAGATGGGTTGGATTTAGGTTAGGTTAGGTTAGGTTATACCTAATAATTTTCAGTTTTTTTATCAAAATTACAAAATAAAATGAATTTAAAAATATTAAAATTTTGTAAAACAATTTTCTAATGTCCAAAACAAATTAGAGAGAAATCAAAATTTCTACAAGAAAAAATATTTCAAAGAGAAAATCTCCAGGGAAAGTTGAAATTGAAAAAAAAATCTTTGCATAAAATGTTTAGAGAAAAACACAAATTTCATAGGAAAAAAAGCAAAATTTCTTAGAGAAAAATATCGAAATTTGGGAAATATTTGAAATATCTTTGCAACTAGTCGAATTTTTTGTTTTTTACAAAATGATAAAATTTTTATAGACCTTTCAGGGTTTTTCCAAACATTTGTTGTCAAAATTACAAAATGAAATGAACTTTAAATTGTTAGAGTGTCGTGAAAAAAAACTTGACATTTTTGAAACAATTTAGAGACACAGAAAGGAAAATCGGGAGAAGTTATAATTTCTAGAAGAAATTTTAAGAACGACACCTTCAGGAAAAATGGAAATTTGGAGAAAATTTCTTTTTATAAAATTTTTAGGAGAAATGAAAACTTTGCAAAAAATCAAAAGTTCCTAAAAAAATCTCAACATTTTTATACGAAATGAGATTTGAGGTAAAAATTTGAATATACCGCATTAACCTATGTTTTAGGGAAATAGTAAAATGCGAGATGAGTTGGATTTAGATTTTTTTCTAAAATTGAAATCATTTTCCTAAAATGCTGACATTTTCAAAGAAATTTGAGTTTTTTGCTTAACATTTTAATTCCTGCTCGAAATATTGATTTGTTTCTCAAAACTTTTACAAATACTAGTTTTTAAAAATGTGATCTTGATCAAAATTAAAAATAAAATGTTTTTAAATGTCATAACTTCGTGAAAGAAACCTAAAATTTCTATAAACAGAAATCAGAGAAAATTTAAAATTTCTACAAAAAATTGTGTAATGAAAACTGTTCAAGAAATTTTGAGAAAAAAACTCGTAAGCCAAATTGGGGGTACTGCAGTTCCACAGTGCTGATACGCCAGCCGCCACTGCCCATAACGACGGATTTTCTTCATAAATGGTGATTAAAATCATAACTTCGTTTTTCGATCACTCTTTTTTGCAGGTCATTTCGAAAATACTTCTGCGAGAACTCGCAAAATTCGATTTCTGCAAGTAACTCTCCGCTAATAAAAAGAATTAGTATACACTTGAGATGCTACTATCGGCACAAAACTCTTCGGTACTGATACTCTCGAACAAATGCTCGCAAACATACATCGACTTGCGAGAACACTCTCAAGAGCTACTTCCGCGAGTTTTACTCTCAAATGGACACCTACCATTAAGAGTTCTTTAAAAGTTGAATACTTTTTCGTTAAGTCCAAAGAAGGTTTCACCCCTTTACCACATCGGCAATTAAATAAATAATTACGCGATACTGTATTTCGCCAGCAGAACTGGCATTTTCAAGCGCACTAATCTTAAAATGATTAGCAGAAGATGCATCGACGTCATCTGCATTGGAATTCAAATCGAGAGATCGATTTGGAACTCATCGATTTGAATCTCAATGCAGATGACGTCGATGCATCTTTTGCTAATCTTTCTAGATTAGTGCGCTTGAAAATATCAGCTGGCTGCTGTCGAAATACGTATCGCGTAATTATTTATTTAATAGCCGATGTGGTACAGGGGTGAAACCTTCTTTGGACTTAATCACAAGCCACAGTGTTTAGTTCAGTGCTTTAGTGACTTTTTCGTTATTGGTTTTATTTTTAAGAGATTATTACCTGTGATACTTGTAGTTCTTAGTTGACTGAAACTCTTTCCGCAATCGACGCACTTAAACGGTTTCTGCTTGTCGGTTTTATCATCCTCACTTCTCACTTCACTCAATCCTTCGGTCTTCACTTGCGTTTCGTCGCTATCGTCCCCGAGGCGCACCAAAGAACTCCTCGAATTTTCATCCGTGGAACCCTCGTCTCTGGTACTGGTTAAATTAGGTGGGAATCAAGACAGGATTACTGTGGTTTAAGCGATGTTCCGATGCGAAACTTTTATTACTATCGGAACTCAGAGTTGGTTCGTCCTGGGAAAATCTGGGGGCTGTTCAAAGGACTGTTTATTAGGGATTTTGCGTGAAAGGTATGAGGTAGGTAACGTTGGTCGGTATATTTGCTGAACGGTAGGACAAAGATCTTTCGATATTAAACTTTCGGTTCTATTGAGGTAAAAGTTTGTTAACTTTTCTCTGATGGTGGCGGGAAAAGTTTTTGGCACTGTGGTTAGCTCCGGCGTGTAATGCAGGTTGTTGTTCGAATCGTTCTCTTCGAATTTATCCCTCAAGTATGGATGAATCTGCAACGAATTTAGACGTTTAACTTGGGCATTAGCAACACTGATAGTTATTACGATATCTAGTTAGTTATACATTATAATTGTTAATCTTTGTATTTATTAGAAACGCCCACATACATGGGAAATGAAAGTTCGTTTTTACAATAAGTAAAAAGTATAAAATATAATTAAAATAGGTATTACGGCAGCAACTGGATTAGATGTAACGGATTATAGAGTAAACAAAAAGATAAAAAGCAATTTAAAATTTTACGATATCTTAAGTAATTGTGGTAATCAGGAGTCACGCGAATAGGATATTCATCGTTCGAAGCATATATCTATGTTGAAGATAAAAATATATAAATCAATTATGTACTGCATACGTTCAATTAAAGCGAGAAACAATTACTAGATCCACATTTTTACATATGTGGATTGCAACCACAACAGAAAGAGCGCAAATCATCAGGTAGGACTTCACTCAGTTGATTTTAATTAGTCTCTAATTTTAATATTAGTTATGTTTGATGTAGAAAGTTAAATTACTTTTTAAACCTAATTTTTTTAAAGGAATTCTAATGGCCAATTCTTTTCTCGTTTTTTTTTTAGCTGTACAACTTCCAAAATAGGTTACCTATAAGAGAAATTGAAGTTATCAGCAAAATCAGAAATAAAAAATCTATTAGTATGTTGATAAATTATGACATTTAATTTCAAACTAGTTCATATTATTTTAAAGAGATAAAATGATTGATTAAACCAAAGGTACATTCCTCGTGAGACGGCCGAAACAATCCTCGAGTTTCTAGCAGCCGAGCTATCGAAACGTGTTAAAGCAACCTTTGTTGTGTTTTTTAATCTTTCTTTTTTTCAGAAAGAACGAAAGATTAAAAAACACAACAAAGGTTGCTCTAACGCTCTATATACAGCTACGCAGATGATAGTAACCTTGTGTCATCTTTTTTCTCCGACAAACCATTATCTATCGCTGCCTCACATCGACTAAGGGAACAGCAGATACAGACGATTAATGGGGATCTCGAGATTATTCTGGAATGGAGTAAGAAAATTTGGTCGACTTCAACGCTTCGTAAACTTAGGCCGCGGTTTTCTCTAAGAAAACATCAAGGGATAATGCAACAAACATACTAATGGACGATAAAATCCTTCCGATGGGATCTAATCTATCTATTCTAGGAGTGAATGCGAGCACTAACTTCTCTTGGGACGATCATGTGTGCGCCATTGCCAAATCCGCCTCTCAGAAGTTAGGCCTTCTTTTTAGAGCTAAAAAGTACTTCACATCTCATCAGCTACTAACACTATACAAAGCTCAAGTTAGGCTAACACTAGTCAATACTGTTTTCATGTTTGGAGTTCAGCCCCAAAACTCCCAAACCGCCAAAACCCACTTTAGCTCTCTTGGATTCGATTCAAAGAAGAGCGACTCGCCTAATTGATGACGAGCTACTCACACTATACAAAGCTCAAGTTAGGGCAACACTAGCCAAGATGGTTCTCATGTTTGGAGTTCAGTCCCAAAACATACTTTAGCTTTTTTGATTCAATTTAAAGAAAAGCAATTCGCTTAATTGATGATGAGAGTCTGACCGATTCTCTCAAAACACTAAAGCACAGGCGTATGGTTGATGACTTGTCTCTTTTGCACAAGTACTATCATGGCTCGCAAGAACTAGTAGGATTGATCCCTCCAAGGGCAAGATCTTGAGGCATAGAAGACAGTGTCGGAGACAGCAATTTCCTATGGGGTCCAGCTTGACACAATAAGGACTTCTATCTACGAGGACTCTTTCTTCTAAAGAATTTCCAAGTTATGAACTTGTTACCAAAAGGAATTTTCCCCAAAAATTACAACCTATCCTCGTTTAAGAAGGTGGTTCGTCGCCATCTATCCTCGTTTCCGCTTCCTACTCGCAGTGCTTTGAAAGCATAATGGGGTTACCTTTTGCGAGTGGATTAAACTTAAAAAAAAAACCTGACGCCATTAATTTATTATTATTATAATATTTACAAATCACTCACATGCTTCGGTTCGAACGCTTGCTTACCTGACTTGTCGGTCGAGATGGCGTAATCTTCTCTAGGATCACTCAACACTGTTGCGATCCTTGGAGTCCACGGGCTCGGCAGGATGAGATTGCATAAGGTTTTTTGGCTTCGCAACTTCGTGGTGTTGAGAGGTACCAAACTGGGTAGTTTTCTTTGGTTCTTTTTACTGTAGACTTCGGGACTGTTCGGCGATATGACGTCCAGTTGTTCGGATTGTTCTTTAATCTCCTCTTTCTTTTTATATTTGAGCAGATCGTCCTTTTTTGCAATCTTCTATTATTGGTTCGTTGATGCGTAATCGATTTCTGTATTTTTCTAAGTAATTTTCGTCTAGTTTGAGTTTTAGTAGATTGGCTACGCTTAAGAAGTCTTGGATGACACTGGAGTATACTATAACGCTTCCCGTGTATATGTAGTCTAGGATTAACGACATTGTGTTGGCGTTGACATCTGGGAGTATCACTATGGTAGGTTCATTGGAATCCGATCCAAATAGATCCTAAAAAACAAGAATTGAAATAACAACGACTTGTCAATGCTATTATTGGATTAAATTGAAAGAGTACAGGATATACTTCTTCCGGGATTGGACCGTGTCAAAGAACTACTAAAAGTGTTCGACACGTTTCTCCCACCATCGT
Source organism: Dastarcus helophoroides (assembly GCA_028583605.1). Taxonomy (NCBI): domain Eukaryota; kingdom Metazoa; phylum Arthropoda; class Insecta; order Coleoptera; family Bothrideridae; genus Dastarcus; species Dastarcus helophoroides. The sequence goes on along the minus strand of CM053336.1, from coordinate 1,036,974 downwards.
AGGGGTCTTCTTCAGGAACAAAGGAAAGAAACAATAAATGAAAGGAGAAATATAAGGAAATATGCAAAAATGAAAGAATGAAAAGGCCAATTTCAAATTCTTTCATCTTTGCATATTCCCTTATTTTCATTTATTGTTTCTTTGTTCCTGAAGAAGCCCCCTACGGTGGTGGGTGAAACGTGTCGAACACTTTAAGTAGTTCTTTGACACGGTCTAATCCCAGAAAAAGTATATCCTGTACTGACTCTGACGCCGTGGAAGTCTTCGTTATCAAGACCAATAACAATCCACCATAAAGAGTGAAAGTTCCAAATTTAATGGTTCATGTTATCAGTCAAAGAACTACTAAAAGTGTTTGAACCCTTTTAGTAGTTCTTTGACACGATCCAATCCCTAAAGAAGTATATCCTGTACTGACTCTGGCGCCGTGGAAGTCTTCGTTATCAAGACCAATAGCAATCCACCATAAAGAGTGAAAGTTCCAAATTTAATGATTTATGTTATCAGTCACAGAACTACTCAAAGTGTTTGAACCCTCTTAATACTTCTTTGACACGGTTCAATCCCGGAAGAAGTATATCCTATACTGGCTCTGGCGCCGTAGAAGTCTTCGTTATCAAGACCAATAACAATCCACCATAAAGAGTGAAAGTTCCAAATTTAATGGTTCATGTTATCAGTCAAAGAACTACTAAAAGTATTTGAACACTTTTGGTACTTTTTTGACATGGTCCAATCCCGAAAGAAGTATATCCTGTATTGACTCTGGCGCCGTAGAAATCTTCGTTATCAAGACCAATAACAATCCACCATAAAGAGTGAAAGTTCCAAATTTAATGGTTCATGTTATCAGTCAAAGAACTACTAAAAGTGTTTGAACCCTTTTAGTAGTTCTTTGACACGGTCCAATCCCGGAAGAAGTATATCCTGTACTGACTCTGGCGCCGTGGAAGTCTTCGTTATCAAGACCAATAACAATCCACCATAAAGAGTAAAAGTTCCAAATTTAATGGTTCATGTTATCAGTCAAAGAACTACTAAAAGTGTTTGAACCCTTTTAGTACTTCTTTGACACGGTCCAATCCCGGAAGAAGTATATCCTGTACTGACTCTGGTTGTGGAAGCCTTCGTTATTATTATTAAATTGAAAGAGGATTTTCTCTTAAACGTTGGGCGAACTGTGCTATACAGTATGGGAGTCATCCATGTTTGGATATACTTAATATTGAAACATTTTAATATTTTGCTACAGAGGGATTAACTTCAATTCGTTAACAAAGTAACGAATTTCGATTTTAATTTTGGAAATACTCAAAGAACTATAATTTCGAAATTTTGCTTTTAAATTTCGAAGTTCTAATTTTTTAAATAAAACTGTAAGTTTGAAATTTCAAACGATGGCTGAAATGTTCTGGATTCTGGATTCGTTGTGGGTTGCCTAAAATTTAGGCCAGCACTTAGGCCACCCTTTCCGGGCCCATTGTGCTATCCCCGGCTGAAATGTTAAATAAAATTAATAACCATAGCTGAAAATTTCGATTTTGAATTGGAGGATTGATTTTGAAGCTTGGCTTTCTTCAAAGTTTAAGTCGAAATTGCTAGAAAAAAGTTTTTTTTTTTAATTACGTGATAATTTAAATCTGATAGTTAAATAGAAAAGGTCTGCGCGCCTATATGCGTTCTCAGAATATAACAGTTAATGTCTTACAATTCTACACATAGACATACACGTAGTTATTACGAATTTATTTGCAGAAAACATTGAATTGATGGCTTCAATATCAAAAACCGCCTAGAGATAACACGCTTTAATTTTTCCTTTACTCGTAATTATGTCCTTCTATTGGTTTTGCACTAGTTGGGTTTGAATGCAGTGATTGGCGTATTGTTTTCTGCGATATGTAATTACGTTATAATAATTATACAAAAACCGTTCACATAAATATAGGAGATTACACGCTTGATATATTTTTTATTTTCAATAAAATTACGTTTGCGGGAATAAGACCAAATGAAGCAGCAACAGTTCTAATCCCGCATTCTCAATATTACAATTTCTCCGACCATTAAATTGCAAAGTGAGTCGTAAATTACTTAGCAGGGAAGATGAAGACAGGAGACACTCAAGGTGAAAAAAACTAGAATGCGAATGAGCAGGATATTCATTATAAATTTCCTAATTAAATATAATCATACCCGCCATAAAAATACCTGAATACCCTTTTTAACGAAATTAGTTTGAGTAGAAAAAAAACGATACGATATAAATTACGACGGGAATAAGACTTCGAGAACTTAATTTTAAATTCGAGAATTTACATTTCGTTACACTATCATCTTTAGAGAAATACTACAATTTTTGAAGATAACTAAGAACCACAAAAAAGTAGAAATTTTCAAGCAAAGTTAAGTTCCCCAAAAAAAATCGAAATTTGGATAAGCGGTCAAAATTTGGAAAAGCAGTCGAAATTCTAAAGAAAAAATCGAAATTTTTAGAGATCCACAATGCGCCTAATTTGTGTGAAGATCGCTGTCTCATAAATAGTTAAATCAGAAGATCTACTGCAAATCGGCTTTGAAATTTGTATTATTGTATCCACGCGTGCAATCTATGCTAAAAATCGACTAGTGGTGGCAATTTGGCGCTTATGCAGCGAAAATCTTTAGTTTCAAAAACTTTTAGCTCCGATTACTGCCGGTGAACTATCTTGACAAAGAGGTAAAATCGAGTGCCTTCGAACCAGAGACTACTTTGAACATACGAGAGAGAGTATCTCTCTAAAGATCATAACGTGGCTATCAGAACGCGTTAGAGCAAACTTTGTTGTGTTTTTTTAGTCTTTCTTGGTTTCAAGGGATAAGATTTGTATTTCAGTTTTTGAAGATAACCAAAGACCGTGGAAATTTGGAAAAGCAGACGAAATTCTAAAGAAAAAAAATCGAAGTTTTCAGAGATCCACAAAACGCCTGATTTGTGCGGAGATCGCTGTCTCATAAGTAGTTGACTCAGAAGATCTACTGCAAAGAGGCTTTGAAATTTGTGTTATTGTATCCACGCGGCAACCTATGCTAAAAATCGAATAATTTGGCGCTTACGCAGCGAAAATCTTACGTTTCAAAAACTTTTAGCTTCGATTACTTTGCTTGACAATTTCAACTTTTTCATGAACCGGTCCTTGGTTGTCTTAAAAAATTGTAGTATCTCTCTGAAGATGATAGCTTGACTGTCGAAACGCGTTAGAGAAAGCTTTGTTGTTGCTGCGTAAGCGCCAAACTGCCACCACTATTGGATTTTTAGCATAGATTGCACGCGTGGATACAATAACACAAATTTCAAAGCCGCTTTGCAGTAGATCTTCTGAGTCAACTACTTGTGAGACATCGATCTCCACACAAATCAGGCGCTTAGTGGATCTATGAAAATTTCGATTTTTTTCTTTAGAATTTCGACCGTTTTTCCAAATTTTCTCGTTTTTTGAGGAGCTTAACTTGGCTTGAACATTTTTCCTTTGTTTTCGTAAATGAATTTTTTAAGAATTTAAACTTGTTATTAAAAAATTAAATACAAATCTTGTCCCCTGAAACCAAGAAAGATTTAAAAACCCAACAAAGGTTTCTCTATCATTTTCAGAGAGATAGCTTGGCTGTCGAAACGCGTTAGAGCAACTTTTGTTGTGTTTTTTAATCTTTTTTGGTTTCAGGGGACAATTTTTGAAGATCACCAAAGACCAGTCCGTTCCACCAAAAAAAAGTCAAATGACTTGTGCGAATTTTACAAATGGTGGGTTATGCGTTAATTGCAAAGTAAATTTAAATACATAACAAGTAGTTTTTGCATTTATTAATTAGTATGTATACGGGGCTTCTGTCGTATTTCTTCGGAGACGTCTTAACATCACTTTACTAATACATATCTATTACGAACATATTTGAAAGCAGGAGCTTAAGACTTCTAAATATTTACTCATAATTATATCTTCACTTCCACTTTTGCAATTTAATTGGCTTATTATCCACGTATCCCAACTATGACTTATTCGGAAATAAGAAGAGAGAAACATCTGAGAACACGACAGGTCATTTCTATGACGACTAAAACTTGTACGTTTCATTGGTCTGAATCATAAACATCAACTCTAAGTACAAGCAAGTTTATAATATACCTTTTATGACTATTCTAAAATCCAACACCTAACAAATTCATAGTTTACTGCTTGCGCACAATTTCCATAAGTGGCGAATGTAATTTTATCTGCAATATTTTATCATATTCATTAACGACTGAGCAGATAACGAATTTTCTCTTTCAGATAGAAGGAAACGTGCAAAGTATGTTGTAAAACTGTAAACAATTTGAAAAAATTACACGAGTCTTGTTCAAACATCTTGGGGCGATTCAGGTTGTGATGTGCCTTAATTGAAACTCAATTACTTTGAAAAATAATTAATTAATAAAGAACGTTACAACGTAACGTAAAATGTAGTTTTATAAACAAATTGGATGACATTAGAGCATATTGGTATCGCAAATTAGCGTGCTGATAACGCGAAACGATAAATTTATCTGCTATTATTGCATCCAAGACGTTTAAACTGAAAAAATACGTGGTAGGCAATGGGGTTCGAACCTGTGACATCACAACCTGTGAAGCCTGTGAAATATACCCATAACCAAACAAGTTACGTGGGTCAGAGCAAGCCCGCCTCTAACTTGTGTCTTAAACACAACTATAACCTATAACGAGTTAAACTGACTATTATGTATTAATTTGTGCCTTAGTTTGATTATTATTTTAATTGTTTAAATCGCTGTTTAATTGTTTAAATCGCTGTTTAATTGTTTTAATCGACCATTTGGAACATTGACGGCTTTTATTGTGGACAATGAAAAAGCCAAGCAATCGAATACGACTTTTGACTGAAGAAGAATTCTCGAGTAGCAATGGGAATCTACCATCGTATATCGAGAATTCTGGAAATGTTTCCTAGAATCCAGAGAGTCTCTGCTAGAATCCAACGCTGTAAAGCTATCTTATTGGCTAGCACAATCACACGGCGATAATCTCTATAATAATTATTTAGAACGATTAAACACATAAATCTTATTACTTGAAAGCAACCGTTTCATAAGTTCAAAGTTCAATAGCAATTCGAATAAATCACAGTTTTTTTTTTTCAACAAAGCCAGTTGCCTTGTGCATATAAGATGCCCTGATCCCGATACGAGTATGTTTACATATCGAACACCTACTCATTAATTTCGAATAACATTTGCACTCCATTAATGCACTTAGGTGTAATAAATACGTGTATTAAATGCTGAGTAACTATAGGCTAACTAGAATATTACTATTTGAACGTCTGTGTTTTTAAATAGTGCACTAAAGCAAGTGGCAAAAATAACGAACAACAATCAAGTTCGCCACTCCTCAACGCCTTCGAGTATTCATTTGTTTTATTTGCGGTTTCTGCACGAAGAACTCCAGCATCTAATTAATATGAAATCTGCACTATCAGCTTACAATGCACGACAGAAGGATACATATTAAACTCTAATTAGCTGCGACCACTTCTCAACTGTTCAATATCTATTTAAATAAGACGTTTTGAAACCTTAGCTTAATTTCTGTTGACAGAAACTATTTACGGCGGATTTCTTGTCCTGCGTTTATCGTATGTTCGAAATAGTCTCTGGTTCGAAGTAAGCTCTGGTTCGAAGTAGCCTCTGGTTCGAAGTAGCCTCTGATTCGAAGTAATCTCTGGTTCGAAGGCACTCGATTTCACCTCTTTGTCAAGGTACTTCACAGGCAGTAATCGCAGCTAAAACGTAAGATTTTCGCCACGTAAGCGCCAAACTATTCGATTTTTAGCATAGATTGCACGCGTGGATACAATAATACATATTTCAAAGCCGCTTTGCAGTCGATCTTCTGAGTCAACTACTTATGAGACGGCGATCTCCGCACAAATCAGGCGCTTTGTGGATCTCTGAAAATTTCGATTTTTGTTCTTTAGAATTTCGTCCGCTTTTCCAAATTTTCACGGTCTTTGGTTATCTTTAAAAACTGAAATACAAATCTTATCCCCTGAAACCAAGAAAGACTAAAAAACAACAACAAAGGTTACTGGCTAACGCGTTTCGATAGCCAAGCTATCATCTTCAGAGAGATACTCTCTTTCGTATGTTCAAAGTAATCTCTGGTTCGAAGGCACTCGATTTCACCTCTTAGTCAAGGTAATTCACCGGCAGTAATCGGAGCTAAAAGTTTTTGAAACGTAAGATTTTCCCTGCGTAGGCGCCAAACTATTCGATTTTTAGCATAAAATTGCACGCGTGGATACAATAATATAAATTTCAAAGCCGCTTTGCAGTCGATCTTCTGAGTCAACTATTTATGAGACGGCGATCTCCGCACAAATCAGGCGTTTTGTGGCTCTCTGAAAACTTCGATTTTTTTTCTTTAGAATTTCGTCCGCTTTTCCAAATTTCCATGGTCTTTGGTTATCTTCAAAAACTGAAATACAAATCTTATCCCCTGAAACCAAGAAAGACTAAAAAAAACAACAAAGGTTACTGGCTAACGCGTTTCGATAGCCAAACTATTATCTTCAGAGAGATACTCTCTCTCGTATGTTCAAAGTAGTCTCTGGTTCGAAGGCACTCGATTGCACCTCTTAGTCAAGGTAGTTCACCGGCAGTAATCGGAGTTAAAAGTTTTTGAAACGTAAGATTTTCGCTGCGTAGGCGCCAAATTATTCGATTTTTAGCATAGATTGCACGCGTGGATACAATAATATAAATTTCAAAGCCGCTTTGCAGTCGATCTTCTGAGTCAACTACTTATGAGACAGCGATATCTCCGCACAAATCAGGCGCTTTGTGGATCTCCGAAAACTTCGATTTTTGTTCTTTAGAATTTCGTCCGCTTTTCCAAATTTCCATGGTCTTTGGTTATCTTTAAAAACTGAAATACAAATCTTATCCCCTGAAACCAAGAAAGACTAAAAAAAAAACAACAAAGGTTACTGGCTAACGCGTTTCGATAGCCAAGCTATCATCTTCAGAGAGATACTCTCTCTCGTATGTTCAAAGTACTCTCTGGTTCGAAGGCACTCGATTTCACCTCTTAGTCAAGGTAGTTCACCGGCAGTAATCGGAGCTAAAAGTTTTTGAAACGTAAGATTTTCGCTGCGTAGGCGCCAAACTATTCGATTTTTAGCATAGATTGCACGCGTGGATACAATAATATAAATTTCAAAGCCGCTTTGCAGTCGATCTTCTGAGTCAACTACTTATGAGACAGCGACCTCTGCACAAATCAGGCGCTTTGTGGATTTCTGAAAACTTCGATTTTTTTTCTTCAGCATTTCGTCCGCTTTTCCAAATTTCCACGGTCTTTGGTTATCTTTAAAAACTGAAATACAAATCTTATCCCTTGAAACCAAGAAAGACTAAAAAAAACAACAAAGGTTACCGGCTAACGCGTTTCGATAGCCAAGCTATCATCTTTAGAGAGATACTCTCTTTCGTATGTTCAAAGTAATCTCTGGTTCGAAGGCACTCGATTTCACCTCTTTGTCAAGGTAGTTAACCGGCAGTAATCGGAGCTAAAAGTTTTTGAAACGTAAGATTTTCGGTGCGTAGGCGCCAAACTATTCGATTTTTAGCATAGATTGCACGCGTGGATACAATAATACAAATTTCAAAGCCGCTTTACAGTATATCTTCTGAGTCAACTATTTATGAGACAGCGATCTCCGCACAAACCAGGTGCTTTGTGGATTTCTGAAAATTTCAATTTTTTCTTTAGAATTTCTACCGTTTTTCCAAATTTCGACCGCTTTTCCAAATTTCGACCGCTTTTCCAAATTTCGACGTTTTTTGGAGAACTTAACTTTGCTTGAAAATTTCTACTTTTTTGTGGTCCTTGGTTATCTTCAAAAATTGTAGTATTTCCCCGAAGATGATAGCTTGGCTATCGAAACGCCTTAGAGAAACCTTTGTTGTGTTTTTAATCTTTCTTGGTTTCAGGGAACAAGATTTGTATTTCAATTTCTACTTGGTCTTCATAAATGATTTTTTTAAGAATTTTGACTATTTATTAAATATTTCGACCAAAATTTCGACTTTCTTTTTAAAATTTAGACTTTTTTAGGAAATGTCGACATCTCCAATTTCTTTGAAAACGTTTTTCTTGAATATTTCGATTTTTTGTGGCTATTTGAAAACTTCGCCAATTTTTTCGAAATTCGACTGATTCGAAATTTTGACCTTTTCAAATTTCGACTTTCTCAAAATCCAGTTTTTTAAAAATCGAGTATTTTAAAAATCGAGTTTTTAAAAAATCAAGTTTTTTAAAAATCGAATATCTTAAAAATCGAGTTTTTTAAAAATCGAGTATTTTAAAAATCGAGTTTTTTAAAAATCGAGTTTTTTAAAAATCGAGTTTTTTAAGAATCGAGGTTTTTAAAAATCGAGTTTTTTAAAAATCGAGTATTTTAAAAATCGAGTTTTTAAAAAATCGAGGTTTTTAAAAATCGAGTTTTTTAAAAATCGAGTATTTTAAAAATCGAGTATTTTAAAAATCGAGTTTTTAAAAAATCGAGGTTTTTAAAAATCGAGTTTTTTAAAAATCGAATATTTTAAAAATCGAGTTTTTAAAAAATCGAGGTTTTTAAAAATCGAGTTTTTTAAAAATCGAGTATTTTAAAAATCGAATATTTTAAAAATCGAGTTTTTAAAAAATCGAGGTTTTTAAAAATCGAGTTTTTTAAAAATCGATTATTTTAAAAATCGAGTTTTTAAAAAATCGAGGTTTTTAAAAAATCGAGGTTTTTAAAAATCGAGTTTTTTAAAAATCGAGTTTTTTAAAAATCGAGTATTTTAAAAATCGAGTTTTTAAAAAACCGAGGTTTTTAAAAAATCGAGGTTTTTAAAAATCGAGTTTTTTAAAAATCGAGTTTTTTAAAAGCGAGATTTTTAAAAATCAAGTTTTTTGAATATCCTACTTAAAAAATAACTCAACAAAATCATATAACAATAAATGTGATATTTAAAAGTAGTTTTTTTTTGGAATTTAGTCGTTCGAAATATCCACTTTTTTCAGAATTTCAACTTTTTTAAATTCTTTTTCATTTCGGATCCGCTGGTGTAATTTCGACTCTTTTGTTCAAAATTTCGATTTTTTGTTCCAAAACTACGATATTTTTCGCAAAACTCCACTTTGATTTGAAATTTTTGGTTCAAATTCGATATTTTGGGACAAAGTGAACATTTTCAAATCAAAATAAATATGTCAAAAAAACCCAAAGTTTAGAAAATGAATTCTCACTTTTTCGAAATATAAATTTCGGATTTAAAGTGAAAAATTCGAAAAATAGATTAGAAAATGTCGAAATGTGAGATTGAAGTCAAAATTTGAACGATATTTTTTGAAAAATTCCACTTTGATTTGAAATTTTTGATTTAAATTCGATATTTTGGGACAAAGTGAACATTTTCAAATCAAAATAAATATGTCAAAAAAACCCAAAGTTTAGAAAATGAATTCTTACTTTTTCGAAATATAAATATCGGATTTAAAGTGAAAAATTCGAAAAATAGATTAGAAAATGTCGAAATGTGAGACTGAAGTCAAAATTTGAACGATATTTTTTGAAAAATTCCACTTTGATTTAAAATTTTTGGTTCAAATTCGATATTTTGGGACAAAGTGAACATTTTCAAATCAAAATAAATATGTCAAAAAAACCCAAAGTTTAGAAAATGAATTCTTACTTTTTCGAAATATAAATATCGGATTTATAGTGAAAAATTCGAAAAATAGATTAGAAAATGTCGAAATGTGAGATTGAAGTCAAAATTTGAACGATATTTTTTGAAAAATTCCACTTTGATTTGAAATTTTTGATTCAAATTCGATATTTTGGGACAAAGTGAACATTTTCAAATCAAAATAAATATGTCAAAAAAACCCAAAGTTTAGAAAATGAATTCTTACTTTTTCGAAATATAAATATCAGATTTAAAGTAAAAAAAAACCGAAAAATAGATTAGAAAATGTCGAAATGTAAGATTGAAGTCGAAGTTTGAAAAAGAAACTGAAAGCTTGGAAAAACTTCATCTTTTTGTAAAAATAAGATAAGAAATTTGCGAGTAAGAACAAGACAAGAAATTTGTGAGCAAGAACACGACAAGAAATTTGTGAGCAAGGACAAAACAAGAAGTTCTTTAACAAGAGCAAGAGCAAGATTTCCTGGCAAAAAATTGCCAGAGAAGATTTCTTTCTTTTTTCAATATTTCCTTAAAACAAGTTCTGAAACAGTGTTTTTCAATCTTTTTGAATATGCAATTCCTTTACAATTAATAAAATCTGAGGTCTCTCTTAAATTAAAATTTGAAAAAAAAACTGAAATTCCAGAAAACATCAAAATTAACAGAAAAAGTTCAATGTTAAATTTTTTTCCCAAAATGACACTATTTAAGTACGCGGAGTTTAAGAAATAAATTATTTTTTCCCTAAATTTGGATTTCTTGTCTCAAAAATTTTGAATGTTTCTTAACTTTTTAATTTTATTTTCTAAATTTCAATTATCATTTCGACATTTCGATTTTGCTCAAAATTAGAATTTTAACCACAATATTTTGACGTTGAGTTGTTTTTTTTTCAAACATTTTGACCCTAATCGCAACTTAACTCAGCTCAATCGCAATTTACTATTGAAATTTGGAATTTTAATCTTAAGAGTTCGAATTTGAATTCTAAATTTCGGAAAACATTTTTTTAAAGGAATTTTGAAAACAAAGTCGAAAGTTTAAGTTTAAAATCGAAATAGTCGACTCTGAAGTGGAAAATTAAGTAACACCGTTACACAATTTAAAATATAAAATTCAAAATTTAAGAGAAAGTGGAAAATTTTTGAAAAAACTCGAATTTTCTCAAAATATTGAAATTTTCAGTTTTCAGAGAAAATTTTGGTGGAACGGACTGGTCTTTGGTTATCTTCAGAAATTGTAGTATTTTTTTGAAGATGATAGCTTGGCTATCGAAACGCGTTAGAGCAACCTTTGTTGTGTTTTACTCTTTCTTGGTTTCAGGGGACAAGATTTGTATTTCAATTCTTGAAGATAACAAGGACCAGTCCTTGGAAATTTGTAGTATTGACTCTGAGTACTACCTCTACAGACAGATAAACATATGGAATTGTCTGAATATGAATGGCCAGCCTGGTTATCAAGGAAGTGAAATTGACAAGAGCACTCGTTAAGATTTCGTTTATTTTTACAAATATCACCTCCCAGCGCAAAGGCTTCGATACTAATTAGAGCAAATACGTAATGGTTAATTTTATTGGCCACATACTGCAAAACCTGCTACAAAACTGAGATAAAGCAAAAAAAAAAATTGACCCAATCCCATTTAAATAATGAAGTAAAATGGCGTAATGTTTCCGTTTGGCCTGCTTCCTCATATGTGCTTTTTAGCCAATTTATGTAAACTTTTTGCAATTTATACACACACATAATCTGCATATACTATGTCACACAGTATATGCAACTTCCGCGCCAACTTTCAGGCGCAAATGTATTTTAATTCCAGGAACGTGTGCCGTTAATTATGAAAAGACGTGTGTTCGGTGTGTCTTCTATTTTTCAACTCGATTAACTCGTATATTTCCTGGACACTATTAAAGTGAATTGTACGTCGTTTATCCACGCTTTAGTAAGTGTTTTAATGCGGTAACGCTTTTATAAAAATAATAGTAATAATGCATTCGCGCGCCTTCTTAATAGATAAATTAATTTTTTATTCTTCCCTTCACTTGCCGCAGCTGAGGAGTTTGCGATCGTTGAAGTATAACAAAATCGCGATTGGTGTTTTAATAGAATCTAGTGTAACACCTGAGCAACTCGAATAAATCATGACATGATGGTTGTAATCGCTGAAAGGGAATGATTTTAACATACAGGGCTATCCAATTAAATATTTCTTGAATCGTTAGAAGTTTTTTTTTTTCAATTTGTTTGCCTGTTTGTAATTTTATGATATAAACCTGAAATATGTTACCCTTTTTCAGAAATTTTAATTTAAGAGGAACGTCAGATTTTCATTACTTGTGAAGGAATTGGGTAATTCAAAAAAAAGATATATAAAAATAATAATAGGTGGCTTCGAAAGTATGGGGGGTATGTTCATCATTGTTCAATCGCTCTTGTAAGCGATCTGTGTGGACCTTAGACCAAGTATATGTGGTCTAAGTAGTACTTATTTTAATCTACTTACTCTAAAAATTGGACTAGCTATGGACAGTATTATCTTGTGTGCCATCAATCGATGACCTTGGCAGTTTAAAATAACATCACAGGAAGTTTCGTTTGTTTGCAGTCGTAAGGTGCCTTCGCGAATCACTGTCTCCATAATGTCAGCTGAAAAAAGAAAATAAATTAGATTCATAAAAAAAAACATTCGAAAGTGAGACTTGAATGATTTTTTTTTGAAATTTTAGTTTTTTGTGCACCTAAAGGTGTTATTTCAAAAATGTTTCAATTTCAGTCATTTTTTAGGTAGAATATTTGACCTTGGACTCAAACGATCCATTTTATCCTCAAAATTTTGAAGTTGAAGAAATTGAAAAGAAAGAATTTCGCGAAAAATAAAAATTTCCAAAAAAAGTAATATTTTGAAGTAATAGTCAATATTTCGATATTAAAATGAAAATTTCGTGAGATAACTCTCTTTGAATAAAAATCGTTAGTTGAGAAAGCTTTTAACCTTTTTCATACAATTTAAATACTAAATTCCAGACAATATACAATTTTTTTACTAAAAATTCGTTTATTTTTAATCGAGTACACGTCGTTAAGTTTAAAATTTCAACTTTATGCCACTAATTTTGAATAAACCTTAAACTTTCCAGATTAAAATCGAAACTACGAGAAAAATCAGATTTTTTTGTAGAACGTGTCAATTTCGAAAAAAAGGTCGACGTCTTAAGATAATAAAATCTTAAGACTGGCTACTCAGAATTTTGAATTTTTTATTATTCAATTTAGATTTTCTTTATTTTCAACTTTAAAGTAGAAATACAAATCTTGTCCTCTGAAACTAAGAAGGATTCAAAAACCACAACAGAAGTTGGTCTAACGCGTTTCGGTAGCCAAGCTCTCATAATAATTTCTCTACATTTTGGTGGAAGGGACTGGTCCTTGGTTATCTTCAAAAATTGAAATACAAATTTTGTCACCTGAAACCAAGAAAGATTAAAAAACACAACAGAGGTTCCTCTAACGCGATTCGATAGCCAAGCTATAATCTACAGAGAGATACAGATCAGAGTATTCTCTGAACCAAGAAAGATTAAAAAGCACAACAAAGGTTGCTCTGACGCGTTTCGACAGCCAAGCTATCATATTCAGAGAAAACGCGTTAGAGCAACCTTTGTTGTGTTTTTTAACCTTTCTTGGTTTCAGGGGCAGTGGCGGCTCGTAGCCAAAACTAATGGGGGTGCTGCGACAATATTTAGCGTTTAAAAATTTTTATGATTTAGACTGAAAATTTCGACATTTTCAAAACGTTACTTTTCGAAAATTTTAGATTTCTTTGAAAACTTGACATAAAAAACATTTGGTATTGTCGCGTTTTTTGAAAGGTTGGATTTTTTTTCCAAATTTCGACTGTATTGCAAAATTTAGATTTTTTCTTGTAATCTCGACCTTATTTTATTTTTAAGAATTTTGACTTTTCTAAAAAAGTGTGAATACTATTTTAAAAATTTCCGTATTTTCGTAAATATTTAGACTTTTCGGTGTTGGAATTTTGACTTTTTAATTTTTTTCTAAATTTCATTTTTGTTTATAATTTTTTGGAAAATATAATTTTTTCATTGAAAATTTCGCTTCTTAATAATTTCGACTGGTTTTCATTTAAATGTCAATTATTTTTCAAAATTTAGCCTTTTTTTTTGCAAAGTTTGGATTATTTTTTGATTTTTGTTGTTGAAAATTTCGCTACTTCTTAATTTTCGAAATTTTTTCAAAATTTCGAATTTTTTGAAAATGTTGAAATTTTATGAAATGTTTGACATTTTTTCAAAATTTTAATTTTGTTGACGTAAAGTTTCAACTTTTTAAAAAATGTTTCACTTTCATTCAAAAGTTTAACTACCAAAAATTTAAACTTTTTCCAAATTTTTAACTTCTCAATATTTCGACTTTTGAAATTTCGATCTATCTGATAATTTTCACTTTTTTTCAATACTCCGGTTTCGAAAATTTTGGTTTTTATTAAAAAGTTGAGTGCAAATTTCTCAACTATTCAAAATTTAAACTTTTTCCAAATTTTTAACTTCTCAATATTTCGACTTTTGAATCTTCGATCTGTCTGATAATTTTCACTTGTTTTCAATACTCCGGTTTCGAAAATTTTGCTTTTTATTAAAAAGTTGAGTGCAAATTTCTTAACTATTCAAAATTTAAACTTTTTCCAAATTTTTAACTTCTCAATATTTCGACTTTTGAATCTTCGATCTATCTGATAATTTTCACTTGTTTTCAATACTCCGGTTTCGAAAATTTTGCTTTTTATTAAAAAGTTGAGTGCAAATTTCTTAACTATTCAAAATTTAAACTTTTTCCAAATTTTTAACTTCTCAATATTTCGACTTTTGAATCTTCGATCTATCTGATAATTTTCACTTGTTTTCAATACTCCGGTTTCGAAAATTTTGGTTTTTATTAAAAAGTTGAGTGCAAATTTCTCAACTATTCAAAATTTAAACTTTTTCCAAATTTTTAACTTCTCAATATTTCGACTTTTGAAACTTCGATCTATCTGATAATTTTCACTTGTTTTCAATACTCCGGTTTCGAAAATTTTGCTTTTTATTAAAAAGTTGAGTGCAAATTTCTTAACTATTCAAAATTTAAACTTTTTCCAAATTTTTAACTTCTCAATATTTCGACTTTTGAATCTTCGATCTGTCTGATAATTTTCACTTGTTTTCAATACTCCGGTTTCGAAAATTTTGGTTTTTATTAAAAAGTTGAGTGCAAATTTCCCAACTATTCAAAATTTAAACTTTTTCCAAATTTTTAACTTCTCAATATTTCGACTTTTGAAATTTCGATCTATCTGATAATTTTCCCTTTTTTTCAATACTCCGGTTTCGAAAATTTTTGTTTTTATTAAAAAGTTGAGTGCAAATTTCTCAACTATTCAAAATTTAAACTTTTTCCAAATTTTTAACTTCTCAATATTTTGACTTTTGAATCTTCGATCTGTCTGATAATTTTCACTTGTTTTCAATACTCCGGTTTCGAAAATTTTGGTTTTTATTAAAAAGTTGAGTGCAAATTTCCCAACTATTCAAAATTTAAACTTTTTTAAAATTTCGAATTATGTAGTAAATTGGATAATAATTCTCAAATCTTTTGCAAATTTTGATATTTTTTTAATTTCGACCTTTTCTTTTTGAAAATTTCTTCTTTTGAAAAATTTTGACTGCATTTGGAAATTTGAAAGATTTTCTTAAATCTGCACTTTTTTGAAATTTTCGACTTTTTATTATATATTCTCACTTTGTTAAAAATTCCGGCCTTTTTCAAATGTTAGTCATTTTTCAAAGTTTTAAATTTTTGGAGAACCTAAAAATTTTGACTATTTTTTTAATTTCAACTATTTTCAAAATTTGTGTCGATTCTTAATTTGAAAATTGAGTTTTTTTTAGGTCAGACATTTCTTAAACCTTTTATTGAAAATTTCGACTGATATTTCGTAAAATTTCGACTCCGTTTCAAAACTTCGATTTTTTTTTCAAAATTTCGACTTTTTGAAAACTTGACTTTTTTTTTAAAAAGTTCGAAATTTTTTTAAAATTTTATTCGTATATTTTTTTAAACATTTCCAATTAAATTTTCGACTTAAAAGAAAAGATTTTTTTAAACTTGAATTATTGAAAATTTCGACTTTTTTCAAAATTTTACCTTTCCAAAATTTCAACTTTTTTGATCATTACGAATTTTTCGATAATTTTGAGTTTTCTCCAATATTCAAAAAATTCAGCTTCTTTAAAAATTTAATTAAAAACTCTGCAATTAATTTTAAATGTCGATATTTTTCCAAAAATTCGTCTTCACATTCCCAAAATTATTGAAAATGTCGACTAATTTAAAAATTGAAAATTTTTTCGAAATCATAATTTTCTTTTTTTTTTATTTCTCTCTGAAGATCACAGCTTGGCTGTCGAAACGCGTTAGAGCAACCTTTGTTGTGTCTTTTAATTTTTCTTGGTTTCAGGCGACAAGTTCTGTGTTTCAATTATTTTCTTTTAAAAATTTGACGTTCTATGAAAATTTCAAAATTTTTCAAGATTTGACTTTTTTTAAAAAAATTCGACTTTTCTGATAACTTTAGCTTTATTTTTTAAACGTGGTAATGTTTTTCTTTTTAAATTTACATTTTTTGAGAAAAATTTCGACATAACCCTCGAATTTAAAAAAAATAATTACAAACATTTCTTTTTTTAAAATTGTGCAGTTTTGAAATAAATTCCGAAAAAAAACTTGCATTTTATGTACAAATAAATTGCCAAAATTTGAATTTTAATCACAAAATAAGCTGGAATATTTGATTTTTGAATTTCTCTGGAACTTTAAAATTACTAGAAAATAATTAAATTAGAACAGTAAAGTGTTAACGAATTTTGATTAATTTTAATTTCGAAATTTCGTGACTTTTCTAGAAATGTTGACTCTTTTTTTCAAAAATTTCAATAATTCCCACTTTAAAAGTCGAAATCATAATAATATTTTTGACAATTAATTTATTAAAATACAGAACTTGTCCTCTGAAACCAAGAAAGATAAAAAAACATAACAAAGGTTGCTCTAATATAGTTTTTTAATCTTTTTTGGTTTCAGGGGACAAGTTCTGTATTTCAATTTTTGAAGATAACCAAAGACCAGTCCATCAAAATTAGTTTATGTCAAAAAAAAATGTTTTCTTTAATTCCGAAAATGTTATTTTTTTTAAAATATTGCTTACTAATAAAAAATTTCTACTTTTTCTAGAAATATGATCTGTTTTCTCTTGAATTTAATCTTTAAATTTCGATTTTTTTTTATCGAAATTTGAATTTTAAATTCGAACTTGAGAATTTCAAGAATAAATTTACCATTTCTAGAAAAGTTCTAAATTCCGATTTAGAATTTTCTTTGCTCCTCCAGTAGTAGTAATTTTTTAGAGAAATATCAAATTGTAAAAAAGGTTGAAATTTACAAGGTTCATTTTTTCTTAAAAGTTCAATATATTTCCCAAAGTTTTCTTATTTTTATGCAGATTTGACGTTTATTTTCCCTAAACTTATGTTTAACAAAAAATTTCGACTTTTTTCAAATTTCGATATTTTTCTCTAAGAAATTTTGCTTTGTTTTCCTAATTTTTTTTAAAATTTTGAGTTTTTCTGGAGATTTTGTCTTTAAAATATTTTTTCTTCTACAAATTTTAATTTCTCTCTAATTTGTTTTGGAAATTAAAAATTACAAAATAAAATGAACTTTAAACTATTAAAATTTCATTAAAAAAACTTTTAAATTTCCAAAACAAATGAGAGAGAAATCAAAATTTCTACAAGAAAAAATATTTCAAAGACAAAATCTCCAGGAAAAGTTGAAAGTTAAAAAAAATGTTTGTCTAAAATGTTTAGAGAAAAACACAAATGTTTTTTTCAATTTATTTAACATTTCTTCGGCCCAGTTTGGAAATATTTAAATTTTTATGGTTTGTTAACAATTTTCTAAACAGTTTTTGAAATGCGACTACGTGATATTTAAATTTATTGAAAACGTCACTTCATGACAGTCAATAAGGGTCTACCATAAAGAAAAAACACAAATGTTATAGGAAAAAAAAGCAAATTTTCTTAAAGAAAATATCTAAATTTGAAGAAAAATTTTGAAACATCTTAATAAAAAAGTCGAAATTTTTCCCAAAATGTTGAAATGTTTATAGAGCCTTCAGGGTTTTTTCCAAACATTTTTTGTCAAAACTACAAAATAAAATGAACCTTACATTGTCCAAAGTGTCGTGAAAAAACTTGACATTTTTAAAGCAAATTAGAGGAACATAAAGAAAAATCTGGAGAAGTTGGAATTTCTACAAGAAATTTTAAGAACAACACTTTCAGAAAAAATGGAAATTTCGAGAAAATCTATTTTTATAAAATATGTAGGAGAAATGGAAACTTTTCAGAAAAAATCAAAATTTCCTAAAAAAATCGAAATATCTAAAAAAAAACTCAAAATTTTTATACAAAATGAGATTTGAGGTAAAATCTCGAAGATAACGTATAAACTTACTTTTTAGAGAAATAGTAAAATGCGAGATGATTTGTATTTATTTAGATTTTTTCTTGAAATTGTAATTATTTTCTCAAAATATTGACATTTTCAAAGAAATTTGAATTCTTTCTTACCATTTTAATTTCTACTCGAAATAATTTCTTCCTCAAAACTTTTACAAAAATTAGTTTTTGAAAATATGATTTTGATTAAAATTAAAAATAAAATAGGTTTTTAAATATCGTAACTTGGTGAAAGAAAACTAAAATTTCTATAAAAAGAAATCAGAGAGGATTTAAAATTTCTACAAAAAATTGTGTAATGAAAATTATTCAGAAAATTTTGGGGAAAAAACTCGTAAACGAAATTGGGGGTGCTGCAGTTCCACAGTGCCTATAAGCTAGCCGCCACTGCTTGAAACCAAGAAAGATTTGTATTTCAGTTCCTCTACATTGAATATACTCTAACTGTAAGAAGCGGCGTTAACAAGAATATTTACATTTAATATCACGATTAACATAAATATATCACGATTAACATAAATATAACATCTCGAAGGTGCAATAAATGCAGCTTAGTTACCTAAAAAAAAAAAGACTTCCCTCGCATGCAATGTGTGCCACAAGCAGAATTTTCTTAGTGCTTCACTAACTCACGCACATATCATTTTACGGAGGCGATCATTATCAAACGATTTCTATCGATAACTGACTAGTTTTATTACGAAACGCAACTGGTCAGTCAGCATTATAAGAATACACTAAAAAGAATTATTAATGAGGTTTTTATGTAAACAAGTGGATTTTAAGGTTCCGTTCCATTTCCAGATTTAAAAAGAACCGTTTTATGTATTTGGTCAGATGTGTAAATTCAACGAAACATGTTTTCTAAGTTCTAAATATCGCGCGATATTTGAAGAGTTTCATAAACGATATTCGTTCAAATATTTGTCGAACGTTAATCAGAGGCCACGCAATACCGTGTTTAGCTCACCATTATGGGTTTTTGAAGGGAAATTAGCGAGTTACGTTGTTAAATATGCCAGATAAACCGCATTTCGTTGCGCCATGAAGATTAAGTTTTTTAAAACACGAAAATTTCAGTGAAACGGACTGGTCCTTGGTTATCTTCAAAAATTGAAATACAGAACTTGTCCCCTGGAACCAAGAAAGATTAAAAAACACAACAACGGGTGCTCTAATGCGTTTCGACAAGAAATGTTTTAAAAAAATCGGATTTATAAAAAAAAAAACTTGTCTTAATAAAATATCATTACAATCTGTAAAAATAGGTTTTCACGTTGAAAAATAATGCACTACGCGGTATTCTGTTGGACATGACAGGACATTAAAACGGCACAACAAAATCCAATCGACCGAATGCAATCTGCTGCCTTAAACCGATATCAATGAGGCATAAACAAATCAATCCTCTTTTATAACTTTGACACGAATTCAATAAGCAAAACGTGCTTAACCTACCACAGTCAATTGAAGAAACAGGTAAGCTCTACATTGGTTTTAACTTACCGCATAACTGTACCTTACATTAAGTGTAGATGTACAAACGGAATCAAAAATAAAATAACAAAATGTGTATCATCAGTTGCGGCGCATTATTTTCAAAAATTAATCACATTCTGGTCGAGATGCATTAAAAAAAAATCAATCTAACGTTTAAGAAAATATAATGTATTTAGCGTTATTCCCCCACCCCTACCCCTCTACTCATGCAGCAAACTGAACATTTATTTAACTGCAAAGACTTTTTTTTTAAATCCCTCCTTCGAAAACAACTTTTGTGAAAAATGACGAAATTTGAAAAAAGTCAATATTTCGAAAGAATATTTCAAAGAATAGATATTGTAACGCAATGTAAATAGATGGAATAGAATTTAGAATAGAATTGTATAATTTAGTAAATAAAAAAGTTTCTAGAAGGATCTGATAAGGGGAAAGCGGCCGCGATAACGAAACAAATGGCAGATAAGCGTTCCAGAAATTTCGGCAAACGATAAGCTTTATTTGCGTGATTTTTCTAGAAGCCGGGAGCCAAAACTATATAAGGCGGTCAGCTTTCCCTAAAGTAAGTTAGTTAAAGTCGGTGTAGTTAAGTAGTGAGTTAGCAGTTAGAAGTCAATAAGTGAGTTAATTGTTCAGTTGTGGTGATCATAGTTAAGTTTGAAAATAAAGTGGGTATTATTCAGTTCACGTGTTAATCAATTCGAACCGATATGCGCGTAACATTATTTTGCCAATGATCTTCTGAGGGGACGTTTGTGAACTTTATAAAATATTTCATGACAAAACAGCTGCAATACTGATAAAAAACCGCCTAATCTAGTGATAAGTAAAAATGCAAAGTCTAATTTCAAAATGGGCACCATTTATAAATTCGTATGATTACTTATATGATTAAAGAGCTGGACTTTTTAAAGAATTTTCCTTTGTCCATCTGGTCTTCTGTTTATCTGTTTAGATAGACAGTAGTGGAGCTAAGCAACTTTCAGTGGAACGTATAGTAGTCAACTATCCAAAGTTACAAACAGTTTGTACAAAGCTACAGTCGATGTGAATTATTCTAAAGTTATTTATTTTTTTGCTTAATTTCTTCTCTTTGAATTTTTATAGTTACTTTCAACCACTTAAGTGAATCATTATTCCAAGAAAGTATAATAAAAGGATACCTTTCAACGACAAATGAGTAGGATTTTTTTCGGTTCGTAGCAATTAAGTCTGCGATATTAATTTATTGCTTGCGCGTATGCAGGTACACATCGTAATTGTTTGAACTAAACTGAAATTTCGGCAAACGATGAGCCTTATCTGCCGAAAAGTTCTAGAAGCCGGGGGCCAAAACTATAAAAGCCGGTCAGCTTTCCCTCGAGTTAGTCAATTAGAATCGGTGTAATTAGTGAGTTAGTAGAAGTCAATAATAAGTGAGTTAATTGTCAATTGTGGTGATCCAAGTTGAGTTCAGTAATAAAGTGGGTATAATCCATCACTTGTAATCAATTCGAACCGATAAGCCCGTAACAATATCCTTCCTTTGAAATATTCTTTCGAAATATCGACTTTTTTCAAATTTCGTCATTTTTCACAAAAGTTGTTTTCGTTTGAAATTTGTCATTGTTATTATTATTTATTCATAAAATTCGACTTCTTATATCAAACGTGACTTTCTCAAAGTTTTCGAAGTTCGTCGTATTTTTTTTGCCCAAATTTCGCCATTTATCGAATTTTTCTGAATATTCCACACGATTGTTGTTGTTGAAAGTTGGAGGGTCGAAAAGGCGGTTCTTTCTTAAAAAAGGGGAACCTCCAAGAAAATGGAAATTGGTCAATTTGTTTAACTCATCATAAATATGATGACCCTTTATGTTTCATTCAGAATTATTTTGTAAATCTGTCCAATGGTTCCAGCGTTCCAGAAATTTCGGCAAACGATAAGCCTTATCTGCCGAAAAGTTCTAGAAGCCGGAGGCCAAAACTATAAAAGCCGGTCAGCTTTCCCTCGAGTTAGTCAGTTAGAATCGGTGTGATTAGTGAGTCAGTAGAAGTCAATAATAAGTGAGTTAATTGTCAATTGTGGTGATCCAAGTTGAGTTCAGTAATAAAGTGGGTATAATCCATCACTTGTAATCAATTCGAACCGATAAGCCCGTAACAATATCCTTCCTTTGAAATATTCTTTCGAAATATCGACTTTTTTCAAATTTCGTCATTTTTCACAAAAGTTGTTTTCGTTTGAAATTTGTCATTGTTATTATTATTTATTCATAAAATTCGACTTCTTATATCAAACGTGACTTTCTCAAAGTTTTCGAAGTTCGTCGTATTTTTTTGCCCAAATTTCGCCATTTATCGAATTTTTCTGAATATTCCACACGATTGTTGTTGTTGAAAGTTGGAGGGTCGAAAAGGCGGTTCTTTTTTAAAAAAGGGGAACATCCAAGAAAATGGAAATTGGTCAATTTGTTAAACTCATCATAAATATGATGACCCTTTATGGTTCATTCAGAATTATTTTGTAAATCTGTCCAATGGTTCTAAGTTTCGAAAAAATGGTTTGACAATTTTATGGAATATATGGAATTGTTCAAAAATTATATAGTTGTAAGACTTCGAAGGGCTAAAAAATTAGATTTATATGAAGATGTTGATATAGCTAGTAGTCGATTAGTTAAACAAATAAGCGGATAAAATTACAAAGTAATACACGAGTTGTTGTAATTTAAAGCTTTTATGAAGTATTGAAAACACAATGAATGTCAATATATCCACACTTATACAACTACAAGCAACTAGGCTAGAGTTAGAAGCCATTTACATTAAATGATGGGTACTTAAGTGAGTAATGAATGTCTCACTTTGATTAACAAGGATTGCGTTGCAAGTAGATTTTATTACCTGTGCTTTATCTATAACACAAAGCATGAAGCTTTTAACGATGCTGATATCCACTTTGTAAGGAGCAACCTTTTCATTTGGCTATTATGTATGTAATAGCTTTATATGTATGTAATAGCTTAATATGTATTCAAAAAAAATATATCTTCAGGATGATTTGCGTTTTCTAAAGCGAACCCGTAGATTTGTTGATTCTAGCTGACGAATACTGAACAAAAAATAGTACAACTGAAAGCTCAATTGACATCCCAGATTCGAAAGTCTCACGTTAGAAACCACTTTGATTTAAATTTGAAAATATTCACATAGGTGCGAACTGATTTTGCATTTTGTTGAAAGGATGAAAATTATTAACCATCTGATTATTGACATTAAGGCCCTGAAACCAAGAAAGATTAAAGAACACAACAGACACAACAAGCTATCATCTTTAGAGAGATACTCTCTGAGGATCCTAGCTTAGCTATCGAGAGATAGTCTCTGAAGATGATAGCTTAGCTATCGAGAGAGATACTTTTCGAAGATGATAGCTAGCTATCGAGAAAGCTATCGAGAAAGCTATCGAGAAAGCTATCGAGAAAGATACTCTCTGAAGATGATAGTTTAGCTGTTAAAACGCGTTAGAAGCAACCTCTTTCTTTTTTAATCTTTCTTGGTTTCAGGGGACAAGATTTGTGTTACAATTTTTGAAGATAACCAAGGACCAGAGAGAGAAATACTCTCCGAAGATAATAGCTAGTTATCGAGAGAGATACTCTCTGAAGATGATAGTTTAGCTATCAAAACGCGTTAGAAGCAACCTCTTTCTTTTTTAATCTTTCTTGGTTTCAGGGGACAAGATTTGTGTTACAATTTTTGAAGATAACCAAGGACCAGAGAGAGAAATACTTTCCGAAGATGATAGCTAGCTATCGAGAGAGATACTCTCTGAAGATGATAGTTTAGCTACCAAAACGCGTTAGAAGCAACCTCTTTCTTTTTTAATCTTTCTTGGTTTCAGGGGACAAGATTTGTGTTACAATTTTTGAAGATAACCAAGGACCAGAGAGAGAAATACTCTCCGAAGATAATAGCTAGTTATCGAGAGAGATACTCTCTGAAGATGATAGTTTAGCTATCAAAACGCGTTAGAAGCAACCTCTTTCTTTTTTAATCTTTCTTGGTTTCAGGGGACAAGATTTGTGTTACAATTTTTGAAGATAACCAAGGACCAGAGAGAGAAATACTTTCCGAAGATGATAGCTAGCTATCGAGAGAGATACTCTCTGAAGATGATAGTTTAGCTACCAAAACGCGTTAGAAGCAACCTCTTTCTTTTTTAATCTTTCTTGGTTTCAGGGGACAAGATTTGTGTTACAATTTTTGAAGATAACCAAGGACCAGAGAGAGAAATACTCTCCGAAGATGATAGCTAGCTATCGAGAGAGATACTCTCTGAAGATGATAGTTTAGCTATCAAAACGCGTTAGAAGCAACCTCTTTCTTTTTTAATCTTTCTTGGTTTCAGGGGACAAGATTTGTGTTACAATTTTTTAAGATAACCAAAGACCAGTCCGTTCCACCGAGATTAAGGCCATCTAAGGTTAAACTGACAGGACAAAAAAACTGCTAAAGTTCTTAAGTGGTCATTTTGTTTCTGCAAAAGTGCTATCCAACTATACTTTTTTTTTGTAATTCACAGACCAATTGAACATTTATTAGATTCGACGTTTGGAATTTACGAAATCTTCAATGGTCTGTGCATTAGAATCCTTGTCTTCTGGGACCTTCTTAGAGAGCAACCACTTTACTAAGCGTTTATGGTTCAATCGTTGGTAGTTCGATTACCTATGACTCACGTAGAGGGCTGCATAATGTAGTCCAGGTTGCATTTTATTTGCATATCATTTTTTGATTGATTTTTTTGTTCTAGTCTAACAGCAAACGAAAATAGAAGAGCGATTTATCGCCTAAGTGTAAAGCATACTATTTAAATCAGACCTCACTTTCTTCCGATATTTATTACGTAAATCTTATGTATAATCATTGTTTATTCACGGGTTGTGTAAGAATGTTTTACCGGATGCTAATTTATTTCTTGTCGCCGTAATTATTCTTTGTGTGGCACGTGTGCAAGGCGAGTAACATTTCTGCGATTGGATATTTCTTTTCGCCTTGGCAACTTCCCCGATGCACAAGAATATCCAACTAATTTGCGTGTGTCAACATTGGATGAATTATACGGTTTCATAATTTGTCAAGATTGCCGGAGATATAGAGATGAGTGGGGTCTGGTGGACATTACCGAGTTATGTGGTCTTTTGCATTGACTGCATCTTATGTGGCCTTCTGCATTGACTGCATTTAATGTGGTCTTCTGCATTGACTGCATTTTATGTGGTCTTCTGCATTGACTGCATCCTCTTTTTTTGTGGCACTTCGGAAGAGTTTCGCCTCTGTTATGGTTGACATACTGAGTTACCCCGCTCTTGTTGCTGAAGAAGAGCAAGCAAACACTATTAAGAGTGCTTTTTCGCAGTCCAATCCTAGAAGAAATGGTATCTTTGAATTTTGTCCAACACTGACGACTGTGTGTGGTCTTTTGCATTGACTACATCTTATGTGGTCTTCTGCATTGATTGCATCTTTTGTGGTCTTCTGCATTGACTGCATCCTCTTTCTTTGTGGCACTTCGGAAGAGTTTCGCCTCTGGTATGGTTGACATACTAAGTTACCCTGCTCTTGTTGTTGAAGAAGAACAAGCAAACACTTTTAAGAGTGTCTTTTCGCACTCCAATCCTAGAAGAAATGGTATCTTTGAATTTTGTCCAACACTGACGACTGTGTGTGGTCTTTTGCATTGACTACATCTTATGTGGTCTTCTGCATTGACTGCATCTTTTGTGGTCTTCTGCATTGACTGCATCATCTTTCTTTGTGGCACTTCGGAAGAGTTTCGTCTCTGGTATGGTTGACATACTGAGTTACCCTGCTCTTGTTGTTGAAGAAGAACAAGCAAACACTTTTAAGAGTGCCTTTTCGCACTCCAATCTTAGAAGAAATGGTATCTTTGAATTTTGTCCAACACTGACGACTGTGTGTGGTCTTTTGCATTGACTACATCTTATGTGATCTTCTGCATTGACTGCATCTTTTGTGGTCTTCTGCATTGACTGCATCCTCTTTCTTTGTGGCACTTCGGAAGAGTTTCGCCTCTGGTATGGTTGACATACTGAGTTACCCTGCTCTTGTTGTTGAAGAAGAACAAGCAAACACTTTTAAGAGTGCCTTTTCGCACTCCAATCTTAGAAGAAATGGTATCTTTGAATTTTGTCCAACACTGACGACTGTGTGTGGTCTTTTGCATTGACTACATCTTATGTGGTCTTCTGCATTGACTGCATCTTTTGTGGTCTTCTGCATTGACTGCATCCTCTTTCTTTGTGGCACTTCGGAAGAGTTTCGCCTCTGGTATGGTTGACATACTGAGTTACCCTGCTCTTGTTGTTGAAGAAGAACAAGCAAACACTTTTAAGAGTGCCTTTTCGCACTCCAATCTTAGAAGAAATGGTATCTTTGAATTTTGTCCAACATTGACGACTGTGTGTGGTCTTTTGCATTGACTACATCTTATGTGGTCTTCTGCATTGACTGCATCTTTTGTGGTCTTCTGCATTGACTGCATCCTCTTTCTTTGTGGCACTTTGGAAGAGTTTCGCCTCTGGTATGGTTGACATACTTAGTTACCCTGCTCTTGTTGTTGAAGAAGAACAAGCAAACACTTTAAAGAGTGCCTTTTCGCACTCCAATCTTAGAAGAAATGGTATCTTTGAATTTTGTCCAACACTGACGACTGTGTGTGGTCTTTTGCATTGACTACATCTTATGTGGTCTTCTGCATTGACTGCATCTTTTGTGGTCTTCTGCATTGACTGCATCCTCTTTCTTTGTGGCAGTTCGGAAGAGTTTCGCCTCTGGTATGGTTGACATACTGAGTTACCTTGTTCTTCTTGCTTAAGAAGAGCAAGCAAACACTATTAAGAGTGCTTTTTCGCAGTCCAATCCTAGAAGAAATGGTATCTTTGAATTTTGTCCAACACTGACGATTGCGTGTGGTCTTTTGCATTAACTACATTTTATGTGGTCTTTTGCATTGAGTACATCTTTTGTGGTCTTCTGCATTGACTGCATCCTCTTTTTTTGTGGAACTTCGGAAGAGTTTCGCCTCTGGTATGGTTGACATACTGAGTTATCCTGCTCTTGTTGCTGACGAAGAGCAAGCAAACACTTTTAAGAGTGCCTTTTCGCACTCCAATCCTAGAAGAAATGGTTTTTGTGGCACTTCGGAAGAGTTTTGCCTCTGGTATGGTTGACATACTGAGTTATCTAGCTCTTGTTAGTAAAGAAGCGCAAGCAAACACTTTTAAAAGTGCCTTTACGAGGTCCAATCCTAGAAGAAATGGTATTTTTGAATTTTGTTCAACAATGACGACTGTCGTTTTCTATATGTTTATAATTTTACTTGCGAATATTTACAATTTACTTTCAAGCTTCACAACTGCAATTAAATTTTAAAAAAAATACTTTTGATAATGAGTTATTGATTACGCTTAATTCGGTTAATGTACTGAAGCAGTTGCTTTTATTGAGTATTCTTGCATATATCAGTGGATAACTAATGCAAATAGAGCCCTTGTCATTGATACATTTGCTTTTATGTATTTATCTTGTTTAAATTACCATATAATGCCACTAGGAATCGCGACAAGAATGCAAATGCTGAAATCCCTACGAACATGAAATTAGACAATGTTCAAATACCGTTATTTTGTCAAGTAGATAAGCAATGCATATCAAATTCTAAGTAAAATTGATGTTTTTGACCCTTACATGGTGGAAATGTTCGATATTCATGACAAACTATTTAAGAATAAGTATAATAAAAATGATGAATATTAAATTTTATTAACAATGAATAAGCAATAGTTATTAAAAATTCCACAATGTTTCGATAAATATTTGCTAACACTGGACCAGGTTTTGCTTTACTGCATCAGCGGTTATACAAGCCATTTGTTTAGAAGCAAGGGTTGGAAGTGACAAAAAGGATGAAGTTTATATTAAATGAAAGATTCGTTTAGTCTGTAACGCATGAAGTTATTTGTCCACTCTTTTTGTCAAACTTTTCATAAGCAAAAATCAGATATTGTTTAATTTCAGCTTCCATAATTATCGTTATGTAAAGTAATTAATCTCTTGAATAAACCTCTAAGCACTGCGTGTCACAGACAAAGCACAACCTAAACGGGTGAGTCTAAAAGCATGAAGTTACACACAGATGTTCCCCATAGTACGTAGGTGAGCACTAAGAGAGGATTTTTCAAAATTCAGCCTCTAAAATAATAAAAATGGGCTTTAATGTATGGGCGATTATAATAATAATAGTAATAATAGTAATAATAGTAATAATAGTAATAATAGTAATAATAGTAATAAAAGTTCACAAGATAGTATTTAAAATTGCTTAAATACATTTTTTTTAAAGTTTAATCCACTCCCAAAGGGTAAAGCACTGCGAGTAGGATGTGGAAACCATCAGATGTTGATGAACCGCCTTTCTAAACAAGGATAGTGTAACGTAATGTAAATAGATAGAATAGAATTTAGTGCATAAGAAAAGTTTCTAGAAATATCTGATAAGGGGAAAGCGGCCGCGATAACGAAACAAGCGGCAGATAAGCATCCAAAAATTTCGGCAAACGATAAACCCTATCTGCGTGATTTTTCTAGAACCTGGGAGCCAAAACTATATAAGGCGGTGAGCTTTCCCTCGAGTAGGTCAGTTAGAATCATTGTAGTTAGTAGTTAGAAGTACATAAGTGAGTTATTGTTCAGTTGTAGTGATCCGAGTTTAATTTGGTAATAAAGAGGGTATTATTCAATGTGTTAATCAATTCGAACCAATAGCCCGTAACAATAGGTTGTTTAGGGAAAATTCCTTTCGGTAACGAGTTCCATAGCTTGGAAGTTCTATAGAAAAAAGAGTCTCCGTAGATAGAAGTCAAGCTGTGTCAAGCTGAATCGCACAGGAATTTGCTGTCTCCGGCACTGTCTTGTATGCCTCAAGAATCCTTGCCCTTGGGGGGGATCAATCCTATTAGTTCCTGCGAGCATCTTCCATAATAGTACTTGTAGAAAAGCGACAAGTCACTAACCATCCGCCTGTGCTCTAACGTTTCGAGAGAATCGGTCAAACTCTCGTCATCAATTAGGCGAATCGCTCTACTTGTCTGCGCTTGTCGCTCTTCTGAATTGAATCCAAAAGAGCTAAAGTGTGTTTTAAGGCTGAACTCCAAACATGAGAACAGTATTTTAGTGTTGGCCTAACTTGACCTAACCTAACCTAACTTGTATAGTGTGACTAGCTGATGAGGTGTGAAATACTTTTTAGCTCTAAAAAGTACATCATAATTCTAAAAAGTACTTCATAACTCTAAAAAGTACTTCACAATTAGAAACGTGTTTTGTTTGATGGCGCCCCAAACGTTACAGTTTTGGACAAAGCTCTAAAAAGTACATCATAATTCTAAAAAGTACTTCATAACTCTAAAAAGTACTTCACAATTAGAAACGTGTTTTGTTTGATGGTGCCTCAAACGTTACAGTTTTAGACAAATCTCACTAGCACACGACTAGCATTTTTAATAAATTACTTCGCTATTAGGTAAAATGATAAAAATTTACTGTTAGAAGGGAAACGGTTACATTACTATTCTGATGTAGCACTGGCTATTTAGATTGGCTTAAGCATAAAAGCGTGATTGATATTAGTCAGGAAAAAATTTCAATCTGTTGCTTTAATCGACAACACTCAGCGCTGACATCTTGTAATTAAGTTGTGATGCAAAGTTATGTACTGTCACAACTTGTTACAGTTTATAATTACTTATTGTGTTGAGAAACTTGACTGGTTGATAAAATATATTGTTACATGCAACGTATATTATGTCTTATGGTAATTAGTCTATTCGACTTCCTTAAGCAGACTTTGTTTAATTTTCGTTTGTTTCATTTCGCAGTTTTATATATTTATATTCTTATTTTCCCTCATTTTTTTTAAAATTAAAACAGGGATTCGAAATTTTACAAATAAGATTTTTTTTTTGTTGTCAGTGAAAAATGATCAAGGATCTGGCGTTTTGGGAAAATAAACCATTGGAGATAAAAAGCCAAATAAAATAAATGTGGCGAATATCCGGTGTGTAAGTCTGTTGACGGTAATTCCCCGCTAGTCTCTGTTCCCTCCAGTAATCAACGTACAGACGACGTATGTGCTATGCAGAGCTAATGTGGTCTGCTTCCATGTAGCTGGTCTGTTTCGATGCAACTGGTCTGTTTCGATGCAACTGGTCTGCTTCGATGCAGCTACTTTGCTTCCATGCAGCTGGTCTGTTTCGATGTAGCTAGTCTGCTTCCATGCAACTGGTCTGCTTCCATGCAGCCGAAGTATTTTCCTTGATCAAAGGCCACATTCGTATTTTACCCAAAGCAATTACTTTGTTGCCAGTGGCGGCTGGTGACTTTTTGACAGGGGGTGCGTAGATGCAAAAATATTGGTAGCTAAGAGTTTAGGTGACTCCAGTGCCAAAGCAAGGTATTAAATTTAAGAGAAACAAAAATGATACAAAAGGTGCTGATATTTAATATTATTTTTAAGAATTCAATTTAATTAACATTTTATAGCCTCCAAAATATTTTTGGATTATCATCTCTAAATTATTTTCATCGAGTACACAAAAAAACATCGACATTTCTGAGCCCCTTTAAAGTACTCTGTACGGTTGCACGTCGTTACGGCTCTGGGTTACTTAATTAAAATTGTTTGCTTTCATAAGAATAAAATTATATCACTTTTTCACTGCATTTGAAAATAAAATATATTTTATTACAAAGTGCTAATTAAACTCTACAAAAACACAAAAAAAAAATTTTTTTTTAAACAAAATCCGCTCTACGATCTTTTAAAGAAATAAAGTGTTCATTACTTTCTCGTCAAAATTGTTTAAATCCAAATTTACAAATTAATAATTAGACCCTAGAATGGGTACTGCTATCTCTTTGTGAATAGCGGTACTGTTGGCGGTTAGGTCTTTAAGCGGCACAATTAGCAATCGCAATCAGATCAGCCAGAACCTACGCATTTAGCATCATAAACCGTTAATACACACTCCAAACTCTGGCTCGTTCACAATTTGGCAATATCGCATAAGCGCGGAGCGGCGTACCCCTGACTAGCTTTAACGTGGTGTTCTCTAGTTTAATTCTCCGTATCCCGTGGAGGCCTATTATATTAAAATTTGACCGAAATGCGTCTACAAAGTGGAGTAGCTCCGACTGTTTTTTTTCTCACTCTCTCTCTTGTTGAAAAACATTGGTCATGTTAAGCGCACAAGAGATTATCATAATAGTAATTGCAGCTTAGTAATTCTGTTGAAAGATTACAGAAAACCCACCTGAAACATTTTTAGATTTCTCCTACATCATCTTTTTCGTAAAAAATAGGAATTGAATGCACTAAGAAATGACATTAAAATTAAAGCAAATCAGTTTTGACATTTTTCAATAGGTGTTTAATAGCCATATTTATTTACTTCGTTCGTCATTGGTAGTAGAAATCCATCACTCCTGATATCAGGAGAGGGTACTACCTACTCTGTAGACGCTTTTTCGACACAGTTTTTTACGTTCGTGCCTTATCCTACTTCTATCATCCGTGCTCCAAACTCTGACTCGTACTCATCATTTGGCAATAGCGCATAACCTCGGAGCGGCGTACCCCGCGCTAGCTTTAACGTGGTGTTCTCTGTAAAATATTTCTCCGTATCCTGTGGAGGCCGTTGATAGGCATCGCACGGCAGCCACGCTAGGTGCATAATTCTGCGCGCACCAACTTATTCAAATTTCCTTATAATATTTAATATAATGGAATCAAACGTTTGCGTACTTTATTCCAAGTCACTCACAAGTATTATTAGTTAATTAGTATATCATTATTTTGTGTTTAAAAATGTGATAAATCCACGTTAAACAGAAAAGAATAGATCGCTCATTTCACGAGGACCGCGCGCTCTTGCGCTCTTTAAGACCAGCCGCCACTGTTTGTTGCTGTTCATCAAAGATCTATTAGTATTTGGTCATGATGGATTATCCCAGCTACTTATAATTTGATTATAATTTCTGCTTCAGCTCTATCTAAGGCATTAATTGTCTAACGTAAGCTTGTTCAGGATACTTCCCGAGTATATTCATAATTGATGCACCTTGTTACAAAGCACTGTAATGAACTAATTAAATAAAATTTGGTAATTATGCCCGAGGACAGGAAATTGATTTATTCTAAATGATAAGAATTGTAGACATTCAGGCCCGTAACCAGGGTTTTTTTGTATGGTTGAAAATCAATTTATAAAATTAAATTTTTCAGTAATATTACAGAATTTTGGTTAATTATGGTTAATTAGATTCAGTGTTATTCAATGTTTTTATAATAAACACGTTAATGTGACTTGTTATTGCTGAAAAGCAGAAAGGTTTTTTGGATCCGTTAGAAAGATTAGCATTTAAGATAAAACACCATACGTGATAAAACCTACTCATAAAAACTTTAAATATGCAAGAGTTAATGCATATAATCCAGCAACCGCAACAGCCAATAACTAATTCAATTTCTGCTTTCATACCCAAGTTTATGAACGTTTATGGCGAACCGCATTGGGTTTTGCAAACGATGATATTTGATACGGGATTTTAAAAAACTACTAAAAACCGTTTCACTAGTTGCATCTGTAAGCAAAAAATGGTTGACTATTGGAAAATTATAAAAACAAAAAAATCAAAAGTCGATTCGAGACGAAGATCTTTTACGTTTAAGTCCAATGGAAACGGAATTAGGGTTTAGGTTTTTAGGTATGGTTGAAAATCAATTTATAAAATTAAATTTTTCAGTAATAATACCGAATTTTAATTGTCTGAGAGTCACACGCTTGACGTTCGTTGATTCTTTAGTACTTGTCGGAACATTTGTTAGCATTCGAGTTGGATATACCAAACTGACGAGATCTAACCGGTCTTTGGTTTTCAAACTTCGAATCTAATAAACGTTCAAACCTATTGCTCTGTGCTTTAGAATCCTTGTCTTCTGGGAACTTTCCTAGTGAGCAACCGCTTCGCTAGGTGGCAGTGTTCCTTCTGCTAAAACTAGCTTGTCTTTGTTTGCGTTTAGGTTAGAACTCAGAAGCCACGGTCCAATACTACTTTACTATTAATATTATTATTGTCTAACTCTTACAACAAAGTAATTTAACAACAACGTTGCCTAAATATCTTAACTTAATTTCCAAATAAAAGCAGATGTGTGGGTCAGATGATAAAATTACTCGAAACATATTCCTTTTCTAAAATTTATCTTTGACTTCTATAACCTACAGTTTTGTATGAAAAATGCCTAAAGAAAGTGCTCTATTTAAAGACATAGTTTGAGTCAGCTGGAGAAAAACCTTTTTTTTTAATTTTTTTCAAATTTCAATCAAATTCATAATTTTAACTTTTATCCCAAATTTAAAGTTTGCACCCGGACATTTAGAATTTGGATATTCTTTCTAAACTCTGGAAGATTAGATGTTTTTTTTTTAAGTGCAAGTTTCGCGTCCAATTGTTTTTCTAACTGGCAACAACTTCAATTCTCACGTTTTTTATTTTGGCCAATTTTGGGAATTATTATTGCTATCTGAATTTGCATGTCGAAATGCATTTGATTCTTCCGAATTTCGAAAAGTTTTTGCTATAAAGTTCTTTATCGTTTTTTTATAAGTTTTACCTTCAATCTTAAAATTTCGACCTTTTTTGGAAATTTTCAAATTGAATTAGGTTTTTTTGCTAAATGCGAAGTATGTTAATACTTTTACTTTTTTTTTCTTAAAATTCAAAGTTTAAAATCTTGGTATTTACTTCAAACCAACAAATATTTTTTTAAACTTCGATTCTTTCTAGAAACCTAAAAATTTCGCCAAAATTGTTGTGAAAAACGTCAGATATCGAAATTCTGAACTTAATCTTGAGTTTTTTGAATTTGGAATACTAATTCGAAATGTCCAGAAAAGTCTACATTTAGAGTGGACAAACTCGTTCTAAAAAAGTTCAATTACGACCCTGTTTATACTTAAAAATAATCAAAATTTACTATTAAACATTTCTGAAAATATTAGCTTTTTTAAAAACGTGAATTTCCAAACAAAATAAGGTTATGTTAATTCTTAATGTGACCTGTTCGAACTCGAAATTTTTAGTTTTTTAAATTCGAAAATTTAGAAATAAGTTGACATTTAGAATTACTCTCTAAATCCGAAGAAAAAAGAAGCCATAATTTTTGAAAAAAAAAAATGTTTCAAGTCAAAATTTCCAAAAAAAAAATTATCATTTCCAAAAGATAAAATCTGTTAACAAAAACTAATAACACTCAACATTTTGTCTTGAAACAAAATTTAAAAAATAAACTTTGATATTTCCTGAAACTTTTAGTGTTTTCTCAAAATGGCCAGGGGATTTTGTATAAATTAAATGTCTAGAAAGTCAGAATATTTTGAAAAAGTCTGAATTTTGAACCAGTGCTAATGTAAAAATTTTGAAAAATAAACCTAAGTCATTAAGCTCATTTTTTTTTCAAAATTTCGACTTTAATCTTGACATTTGTAAACTAGTCGTAAAAAATTGTAAAAATTTTATAAATCAAATTTTTCTATAAATATAAATTTAAAGTTGAAATGTCGTGATTAAAAGTAAAATAAATTTTTAATTAAAGTTGATATTTCATAACTAAGATAGAAATTTCATTATTTTTTTGGAAGTTTTCACTTGGAATTAGAATTTTGAAGAAAAAAGTCGAATTTGCGTCGAAATCGTAATCGAAATATAAACAAATCAACTTCATAACAAAAAATTTCGAATTAAGCTGATGGGTTAAGGTTATTAATAAAATCCTGAATTTTCCAACTTAAAAATGTTCAAGTTTTAGTGCAAAACGCGAAATTTATAAAAGAATCGACATTTTAGACATTTTTTTAAAGTTCAATCGCCATGTTAGAAAAATTATAGAAGAAATTCATTAAAATAACTTATTAAAAAATATCTTCTCAAAATAATAGCCTATAAGATGTTTTGAAGTTTTAGTAAAAGGCCTAACATTCAAAATTTTATTCAAAAACCGAATTAAAAATTTAAATTTTTAAATTCCAAAACTATAAAACTATTATCAAAAAATACAAGCTTTTCTCAAAATTTGGTGTCAAATTACGAAAAATCGCTTGTATAAATTTCCAGTTCTTAAAATTTGAATTTTTTTTCAAAATAGGGAATTTAAGCTTGAAAAACTTGCAAATTCGACATTATTTTAATAAAATTCAAAACCTAAGATTGAAATTTCCAATAAAAAAAGAAATTTCAAGAACAGTTTAAATTTTTCTAGAAACGAAATCTCAGATTTAAAAGTCAAAATTTTGGAAAAAATTCAAATGAGTTTGAGGTAAAAATGTTAAGGTTTAGGGCGAAAATTCGAGAATGAACTCGAAATTTTAAGAGCTTCTTCAGTTGCAAATGTTATACTCCTTTTGAATACCCTGAGTATAACCTAAAATTTATTATTGTTTCTAATTTCAACTGAGATATTAAAATGTTTTTTTTTTTGTTAATTGTTAGTTTTGGCCTGTTAGTGTCTTAGAGTATTTCACCTTTTTGGTGCCTTCTTTAGCTTTCCGTTTTTGCCTAATTTAACATTTTGCTCACCTTTTTACCTCGCTTGATTGTGCTTAAAATCCGGTCTCTAATAAAAAGAAATGGCGCCACACATCCTTGCATTTCGGTACGAAAACAAAATGATCCATTAAAAATGGTTATTAAAAAGGTCGCACATATGGAAAATTCAGTTCTATCTAGTGTAGAGCCAAAAAATTTCGGCGAGGGGGGGCTGCAGCAGCCTAGCCTCCCCCTGGTTACGGGCCTGCATGGAAATAGTGTTTACAATTCAAGAAGTTTTAATTATCGAACCAGTAACACGCAACGATATTTTCAACTGCAGCACGTAGAACGACACCTAATTCATTTACTATTCAAATTGGAAGTGTATACAACCACCGTACCATGCTGACGAGGCCAAGGAAGGTTGCGGTTGTACATATTTTTAATTTTAAGCACGTTTAACTGTTTAATTACAGAACATTTAATTGGTCATTTGTCAATACTATTCAGTTCCCAATTTACAGAACTCTTCAGAATGGTGTTATCTCTTCTGGGACATTTGAGATTCATGCAGCGGTACCCCAAGGATCTATCCTGTGTATCGCTCTTTTTTGCATACAAAACGATCTCCTAGCTTTAACTTCCAATCTAACGGTACGTTTATACTTTTATTCTTCATGGTAGACCCTTATTGACCGGAAATATTATGTTTTTTTCAATTTATTTAACATTTCTTCGGCCCAGTTTGGAAATATTTCCAAACTGGGCCTTTTGTCCAGTTTCATAATATCTCTAACGGTGGGTTTACACCGGACATCTTATTCCGTACATTTCTCTCTGACATAAAATACATTTTCTCTGTGACATAAGTATTAGCTATTCTGAGAGAAATCACTTAATATTGTTATAGTCTTTAGAAATTGTTGCAATAACAAAATGGTCGTTTGAAATTTTCTTATTTAAATAAAAATACGTTGTCGTTGCCATCTCGATATTCTTGAAATCTGAACATTGTAGGAGTATGCAGTCTCCTCCCAGCTCTGTAGATAAGTCTCGGATAGGCCCTTGGCCCCCAATCCCTCCGTCGGAACTAGTTTCTGGTCGGAACAGTACAATAGTGCTGGAGCACTATTGCGAGCTGTTTTGCCTGAAACATAAGAAACAAAACAAAATTTTCCGAAATGGAAGTCGTAGCCTAGAGCACCATCCTTGGTCTCCTAATCCTGGTTGGGATGTTTGGATCGTAATCCACTGCCTATCGAACTAGTTCGTTGGGATGCGTTTCCGCTCTCGCCATCGCTCTAGAATTAATTTCCCTAAGAAAATCTATTACCAAAGGTAGTTCAGCTTCCCTATGAAGTTGATTGTTTTTCACAAACCATGAAGCGTCCATGGCTTGTCTTAGAAAGATGTTCTGGAACAGCTGGAGTTTCTTCATCTGATTATCCGTCGCCTGTGATCGAGCTACAGATGCGTATGTCATCGCTGGTCTTATGATTGCTTTGTATAGTAACACTTTAAGTCCAATGGACAGGTTACTATTTCAACCAATCATCGCTTGCAGTAGTACCTTCAGCATTTTGGCTTTGGACACTGCATAATCGATGTGTGCCTTGAAAGTAAGTCCTTTGTCAAGAATTATACCTAGATACTTTGCCTGAAGTTTCCAGTCGACGTTTTGCCCATGAACATTTACGTGTCCATATGGTTGGAGTCTTCTTTGGGTGAAAAAGACTGCTTAGGTCTTGTCTGCGTTAACTTGGATTCTCCATTGACCGAAATAATCTAGTAGACTATTTGTTGCCTCATGAAGTCGCCTAGTGACCACCTCTGGACTGTAAGAGTACGCCACTGTGTCGTCTGCGTAAGTTGCCAATAAGGTGTGGTCGATTGTTGGATTGGTTCTCGGGATGTCTGCTATGAACAGAGAATACAGCAAAGGTGACAAGGCAGAGCCTTGAGGCACCCCATACTGTAGCCTAAACTGGTTTGATAGTTCCCGCCCCACCTTCGCTCTGAATGAGCGCTGGTCCAGGAACGAGCGCTGGTCCAGGAACGGGCTTACCATTTCAACCATCGCTAGAGGTATTCCAAATCGGTGCATCTTGTAGACTAATCCTTGGTGCCAAACTGTGTCAAATTCGTTGGAGATATCGAAGAAAATAGCTCCAACTACCTGAATCCAGTTCATGCGTTAAGTGATTGTTTCAACCACTCTCAGCAGCTGGTCTGAGGTAGAGTGCATAGGTTGCAACCCAAATTATTTCTTAGGCGATCACTGATGATATTCTGCAGACGTTTCCCCAAAATCTTTTCCGCCACCTTACCCAAGTTAGATAAGAGGCTAATTGGCCTGTAATTTTGAGAAAATTTCCCATCCTTACCTGGCTTAGGAATGAAGATAACGTTTGCAGTCTTCCATCTGGGAAAATACCGGTGTTTAAACATGGAATTGACTATTGCTCCAAAGTATTTGACAGCTTTGTCCGGAAGAGACTTGGTTTCGAATTTCGTCTGGACTTGAAGACTTTTTCACGTTTAGTTTGTGCAGAAAGCATTTCCTCCTCGTTAGTCGGTTGGATGACGTTGTCTTCTTCTGGCACTTCCTCCTGAAGAACTTGAATCTTATTTTCCACCTACTCTACGAAGTCTTAAGTCCACTTCTTCAAGTGTGGCCTGACAGTGTCGTTCAAAGGTTTCAGCGAACGCTACGGCCTTATCCTGATCTGAGTAAGCCATTCCTTGAAGTCCGTGGATTGATGGGATATGTTTCCTATCTCCTCTTAGAGCTTTGGCTGTGCGCCAGAGATCTGATGGAGTTTCGAGGTGTTCCTGAGCATTGACAAATAGCTTCTCTCAAGATTGTTGACATTTATATCAGAGAGAAATGTACGGAATATAGTGTATAATCTAATCGCACCCTAATATTTTAAATTCTCAAGGTAATTATTAAAAATGACGCTTAATAGTGGTTGTGGGGAAATTAAACTTTGTAGACAATTCTGTCTTTAAAAAAAATCTGTCCTACTGGCTATTTATTGGTCGTTTACAAGCGCCGATGTTTGAATTGAACACAATACTAATGCCCATCATGAAAGTAATTTATTACTGGCTTACTCGCTTTGTAGAAATGATTTTATTGGGTCATTCAAACTCAGGCCTATTCAAAGTCTATACTTTCCAGCTCCTTAATCCACCTGCTTATTAATATACCTTTCGCGATTTATAGCGAAGGCATAAATTATGACCAAAGATGAATTAATTCTCTAATACGTTTTTGATGTTTTATTGCATACATATACGGTGAGTATTACATACATGTACAAGAGTGTGAGAACTGATGGGAACAGGCAACATTCTTTGATTAATTACAAGTAGCGAAAAAAATACCAGTCTTTGGCCTAATTTACTTATTAAAATCAGATTTTTTGACTTTATTGAATGTTCTGTATTTTTTTTTTCATCACAACCATACGTATGGGTACTTTTTCTTGGTGCCATAGCTCGTATTATTTAGAAATATGAGTTAGGGGAAAACTTATGATTTCGCGTCCCATCACGCGTTACCAACATGGTCTAATGTTATCACTATTATGTAGCTACGACTAAGACGCGTAATAGCAAAATGGCGACGCTAAATCATAAGTTTTCCATCTCGTTCAACGCCCAAAGTTATGAAAAATGCGTGATCGACCAATACACATGATTAAGCTGAGTTCAAACTACGACGTCGGCATCAGCAAGATATTTTTCTTTTATGGAACGAACTGGTCGTTGGTTATTTTCAAAAATTGATATACAAATCTTCTCCCCTGAAACCAAAAAAGATTACAACAATTGGTCTAGAGTCTAGACCAACTGTTGTGTTTTTTTTTTAATCTTTTTTGGTTTCAGGGAACACGATTTTTATATCAATATTTTTTTTTATATTTATATATTGTAGTAGGCTTGCGCAGCCCATCATTTGGTTTCAAAATTTAATAAACACTATAAAAATATATTCAATTGTTGCTCGAAATGCCAACATATGTGGAAACCAGACTTTAAAATTTTCTGTACATGATATACTTCTTCCGAAATTGGATCGTGTCAAAGAACTGCTAAAAGTATTCACTTTTAGTAGTTCTTTGACGCGGTCCAATCCCGGAAGAAGTATATCCTATACTGACTCTGGCGCCGTGGAAGTCTTCGTTATCAAGACCAATAACAATCCACCATAAAGAGTGAAAGTTCCAAATTTAATGGTTCATGTTATCAAAGAACTACTAAAAGTGTTTGAACCCTTTTAGTAGTTCTTTAACACGGTCCAATCCCGGAAGAAGTATATCCTGTACCAACTCTGGCGCCGTGGAAGTCTTCGTTATCAAGACCAATAACAA
Organism: Dastarcus helophoroides; assembly: GCA_028583605.1. Taxonomy (NCBI): domain Eukaryota; kingdom Metazoa; phylum Arthropoda; class Insecta; order Coleoptera; family Bothrideridae; genus Dastarcus; species Dastarcus helophoroides. The sequence goes on along the minus strand of CM053336.1, from coordinate 997,081 downwards.
TCCACCATAAAGAAGGAAAGTTCCAAATTTAATGGTTCATGTTATCAGTCAAAGAACTACTAAAAGTGTTTGAACCCTTTTAGTAGTTCTTTAACACGGTCCAATCCCGGAAGAAGTATATCCTGTACTGACTCTGGCGCCGTGGAAGCCTTCGTTATCAAGACCAATAACAATCCACCATAAAAAGTGAAAGTTCCAAATTTAATGGTTCATGTTATCAGTCAAAGAACTACTAAAAGTGTTTGAACCCTTTTAGTAGTTCTTTGACACGGTCCAATCCCGGAAGAAGTATATCCTGTACTGACTCTGGCGCCGTGGAAGTCTTCGTTATCATATTTAAAATTTTCTATTTAGAAATTTTGAGATTTCAATTTTTTGATATTACAATTAATTTCAAAGTAAAACCACTCTTGTTTCCTACTTTTAAGTTTTCACTTCGATCGGCAGTCCCCATTTTTTTATGTAAAAAAAAAGAAAATGTGACGTTTCTCTAGGATTCCCTCACTTTTAACTCAAAATTATTTTCACGATTTTAAAGTGGAATAATTCTCTTGAAAATATCATTAAAGATTAACATAACTCCACCTGCTCGTTCACAGGCTGTTTGTAGGCGGACTACTTCTTACTTTGTAAGTTAATTTCAATTTTTTGTATCGGAAGCGTTCCACTTCACTTTGTTGTCTATATGCGAGAAAATAGTGTACAGATTGCTGGTATAATGAAACTAGTAATTACAAGTCTCAAGCTCAGATGATAATATGGTTTAGATAGCCTTTGAGGTTTACCACAGTGGTACGTGATTAGGATGACCGCACACATCAATACGGAATACATGGCGCATTCTAGGTTCTTAAAGAATCTTTTTTTTAAAGTTGTGCTGTATACGTTTATGACCACAATAACTTTGCTTTTTTTGAGCTAAATACGCCCATAAACATTTTTTTTTTTTTGGTGGAATGAACTGGTCTTTGGTTATCTTCACAAATTAAAATACAAATCTTGTCCCCTGAAACCAAGAAAGATTAAAAAACACAACAAAGGTTGCTGCACTAGCCAAGCCATCATCTTCAGAGAGATATTGATTATATCTCTTTGAAGGTGAGAGCTTGGCTATCGAAACGCGTTATTGTGTTTTTTAATCTTTCTTGGTTTTAGAAGACAAGAATTTCAAGCCCATAAACATTGATAAACATCCTTATTAATATATAAATGCGAAAATGTGTTTGTCTGACTTCATACCATTTAATCACTGAAGCGATGTAAACGAAAATTGTTGTGGACATTCCTTACAAAGCTAGACTACTTTTTATCCCAAACCTATTAGGTCCGAAAGCTTAAATAACCAATTTTATACGACGTAAACAATCCTGGAGAAAGTCATGTGATCTTTATCTTAACAGCGACCTCTCTACAAAAGTCCTCGAACTATTACCATAAAAGCAGGCATTTGTGTTATCGATTTCAGTAATAGCACGTCACCCTCTTAGAATTTCAATTGAAAATTAACTTCAAATTGCATTTAATGGAAATTCTTGCAAATTTAAGATGTTTTTTTTTTCTGATTGCTGGCATTTCCCATATAATGTGTTTATTTTATTAATTTGGCTATAAACATTTCAATTTAATTCCCCAAGTTTGGGGGTTAAACTTAGAATTTTAATTTCTTTATTGGTATTTTGATTATATGGCAAATTTTTTTTTATTTCGATCTGGATAAGTGCATAAATATAATTGGATTATTTTAAATCAGAATTATCACCTACTAAGCGTTATCTTGTTCAGTTATATTTGCTGCAATGAATCATTAAGAATTAAATGTTAGTATTCATTTTTCAATCTTCCCATCAGAGGAAATCTTTCTAAAGAACACTTATTAGCGAGAATTGGAGAGGTTGATAATAACCATGTTCGCACTATTATAAAATGTAAAACAAGTATTATTGCGAATCCGCATTATCCTATCAAAACGCGAAATAATAAAATAAAATTGTCCAAGATTAGAGACATTCCATCGAGAAACTGCAATAAATTATATTGATTATCGTAATATCCACCAGATATTAAGGCTCTCACATGCTTGATCATAAATTTAATTAGCTGAGGTATCTACAATACTATTTTAGATTTATCACAGAAATTAAATCGCCATCTAACTGCATCCGACAAAATTGTTGTGAATGAATAAACTGTTGCCTTATTTAATAACATTTTTAACATGCATTATTATGCCAAATGTGTAATTAATGTCTACAGGCCCGTAACCAGGGGGGCTAGGGAGCTGCAGCCCCCCCTCCACCCCCCGAAAATGTTTACCTTCATACTAGATAGAACTGGGTTATTATGAAACTGGACAAAAGTATAAACGTACCGTTAGATTGGAAGTTAAAGCTAAGAGATCGTTTTGTATGCAAAAGAGAGCGAGACACAGACGACACAGTGGCGTACTCTTACAGTCCAGAGGTGGTCACTAGGCGACTTCATGAGGCAACAGACAGTCTACTAGATTACTTCGGTCAATGGAGAATCCAAGTTAACGCAGACAAGACCCAAGCAGTCTTTTTCACCCAAAGAAGACTCCAACCATTTGGACACCAGCTGCTGAGAGTGGTTGAAATAATCACTCAACGCATGAACTGGAACCAGGTAGTTGGAGCTATTTTCTTCGATATCTCCAACGAATTTGACACAGTTTGGCACCAAGGATTAGTCTACAAGATGCACCGATTTGGAATACCTCTAGCGATGGTTGAAATGGTAAGCCCGTTCCTGGACCAGCGCTCGTTCCTGGACCAGCGCTCATTCAAAGCAAAGGTGGGGCGGGAACTATCAAGCCAGTTTAGGCTACAGTATGGGGTGCCTCAAGGCTCTGCCTTGTCACCTTTGCTGTGTTCTCTGTTCATAGCAGACATCCCGAGAACCAATCCAACAATCGACCACACATTGGCAACTTACGCAGACGACACAGTGGCGTACTCTTACAGTCCAGAGGTGGTCACTAGGCGACTTCATGAGGCAACAGACAGTCTACTAGATTACTTCGGTCAATGGAGAATCCAAGTTAACGCAGACAAGACCCAAGCAGTCTTTTTCACCCAAAGAAGACTCCAACCATTTGGACACGTAAATGTTCATGGCCAAAACGTCAACTGGAGACTTCAGACAAAGTATCTAGGTGTAATTGTTGTCAAAAGACTTACTTTCAAAGGACACATCAATCATGCAGTGTCCAAAGCCAAAATGCTGAAGGGACTACTGCAAGCGATGATTGGTTGAAATAGTAACCTGTCCATTGGACTTAAAGTGTTACTATACAAAGCAATCATAAGACCAGCGATGACATACGCATCTGTAGCTTGATCACAGGCGACGGATAATCAGATGAAGAAACTCCAGCTGTTCCAGAACATCTTTCTAAGACAAGCCATGGATGCTTCATGGTTTGTGAAAAACAATCAACTTCATAGGGAAGCTGAAATACCTTTGGTAAGAGATTTTCTTAGGGAAATTAATCCCAGGGCGATGGCGAGAGCGGAAACGCATCCCAACGAACTAGTTCGATAGGCAATGGATTACGATCCAAACATCCCAACCAGGATTAGGAGACCAAGGATGGTGCTCTAGGCTACGACTTCCATTTCGGAAAATTTTGTTTTGTTTCTTATGTTTCAGGCAAAACAGCTCGCAATAGTGCTCCAGTACTATTGTACTGTTCCGATCAGAAACTAGTTCGGACGGAGGGATTGGGGGCCAAGGGCCTATCCGAGACTTATCTACAGAGCTGGGAGGAGACTGCATACTCCTACAAGGTTCAGATTTCAAGAATATCGAGATGGCAACGACAACGTATTTTTATTTAAATAAGAAAATTTCAAACGACCATTTTGTTATTGCAACAATTTCTAAAGACTGTAATAATATTAAGTGATTTCTCTCAGAATAGTTAATACTTACGTCACAGAGAAAATGTATTTTATGTCAGAGAGAAATGTACGAAATAAGGTGTCCGGTGTAAACCCACCATTAGACATATTATGAAACTGGACAAAAGTATAAACGCACCGTTAGATTGGAAGTTGAAGCTAAGAGAACGTTTTGTATGCAAAAGAGAGCGAGACACAGGATAGATCCTTGGGGTACCGCTGCATGAATCGCAAATGTCCCAGAAGAGATACCACCATTCTGAAGAGTTCTGTAAATTGGGAACTGAATAGTATTGACAAATGACCAATTAAATGTTCTGTAATTAAACAGTTAAACGTGCTTAAAATTAAAAATATGTACAACCGCAACCTTCCTTGGCCTCGTCAGCATGGTACGGTGGTTGTATACACTTCCAATTTGAATAGTAAATGAATTAGGTGTCGTTCTACGTGCTGCAGTTGAACATATCGTTGCGTGTTACTGGTTCGATAATTAAAACTTCTTGAATTGTAAACACTATTTCCATGCAGGCCCGTAACCAGGGGGAGGCTAGGCTGCTGCAGCCCTCCCCTCGCCGAAATTTTTTGGCCTCACACTAGATAGAACTGAATTTTCCAGATGTGCGACCTTTTTAATAACCATTTTTAATAGATCATTTTGTTTTCGTACCGAAATGCAAGGATGTTTTTTTTTCAAATTTGGCGCCATTTCTTTTTATTAGAGACCGGATTTTAAGCACAATCAAGCAAGGTAAAAAGGTGAGCAAAATGTTAAATTAGGCGAAAACGGAAAGCTAAAGAAGGCACCAAAAAGGTGAAATACTCTAAGGCATTAACAGGCCAAAACTAACAATTAACAAAAAAAAACATTTTAATATCTCAGTCGAAATTAGAAACAATAATAGATTTTAGGTTATACTAAGGATATTCAAAAGGAGTATAACATTTTCAAATGAAGAAGCTCTTAAAATTTCGAGTTCATTCTCGAATTTTCGCCCTAAACCTTCAAATTTTTACCTTAAACTCATTTGAATTTTTTCCAAAATTTTGACATTTAAATCTGAGATTTCGTTTCTAGAAAAATTTAAACTGTCCTTGAAATTTCTTTTTTGTTGTTGGAAATTTCAATCTTAGGTTTTGAATTTTATTAAAATAATGTCGAATTTGCAAGTTTTTCAAGCTTAAATTCCCTATTTTGAAAAAAAATTCAAATTTTGAGAAGAACTGAAAATTTATATAAGCGATTTTTCGAGATTTTAAACCAAATTTTGAGAAAAGCTTGTATTTTGTGATAATAGTTTTATAGTTTTGGAATTTAAAAATTTAAATTTTTAATTCGGTTTTTGAATAAAATTTTGAATGTTAGGCCTTTTACTAAAACTTCAAAACATCTTATAGGCTATTATTTTGAGAAGATATTTTTTAATAAGTTATTTTAATGAATTTCTTCTATGATTTTTCTAATATGGCGATTGAACTTTAAAAAAAATGTCTAAAATGTCGATTCTTTTATAAATTTCGCGTTTTGCACTAAAACTTGAACATTTTTAAGTTGGAAAATTCAGGATTTTATTAATAACCTTAACCCATCAGCTTAATTCGAAATTTTTTGTTATGAAGTTGATTTGTTTATATTTCGATTACGATTTGGACGCAAATTCGAGTTTTTTCTCCAAAATTCGAATTCCAAGTGAAAGCTTCCAAAAAAATATTGAAATTTCTTAGTTATGAAATATCAACTTTAATTAAGAATTTATTTTACTTTTAATCACGACATTTCAACTTTAAATTTATATTTATAGAAAAACTTGATTTATAAAATTTTTACAACTTTTTACGACTAATTTACAAATGTCAAGAATAAGGTCGAAATTTTGAAAAAAAAATGAGCTTAATGACTCAAGTTTATTTTTCAAAATTTTTACATTAGCACTGGTTCGAAATTCAGACTTTTTTAAAATATTCTGACTTTCTAGACATTTAATTTATACAAAATCCCATGGCCATTTTGAGAAAACACTAAAAGTTTCAGGAAATATCAAAGTTTATTTTTTGAATTTTGTTTCAAGACAAAATGTTGAGTGTTATTGGTTTTTGTTAACGGATTTTATCTTTTGGAAATAATAAACTTTTTTTTTAGAAAATTTTTAATTGAAACCTTTTTTTTCAAAAATTATGGCTTCTTTTTTCTTCGGATTTAGAGAGTAATTCTAAATGTCAACTAATTTCTAAAATTTCGAATTTAAAAAACTAAGAATTTCGAATTCGAACAGGTCACATTAAGAATTAACATATCCTAATTTTGTTCGGAAATTCACGTTTTTAAAAAAGTTAATATTTTCAGAAATATTTAATAATGAATTTTGGTTATTTTTAAGTATAAACAGGGTCGTAATTAAACTTTTTTAGAACGAGTTTGTCCACTTTAAATGTAGACTTTTCTGGACATTTCGAATTAAAATTTCAAATTCAAAAAACTCAAGATTAAGTTCAGAATTTCGATATCTGACGTTTTTCACAAAAATTTTGGCTAAATTTTTATGTTTCTGGAAAGAATCGAAGTTTAAAAAGATATTTGTGGGTTTGAAGTAAATATCAAGATCTTAAACTTTGAATTTTAAGAAAAAAAAAAGTAAAAGTATTAACATACTTCGCATTTAGCAAAAATACCTAATTTAATTTGAAAATTTCCCAAAAAGGTCGAAATTTTAAGATTAAAGGTAAAACTTATAAAAAAACGATAAAGAACTTTATAGCAAAAACTTTTTTTCGAAATTCGAAAGAATCAAATGCATTTCGACATTGCAAATTCAGATAGCAACAATAATTCCCAAAATTGTCCAAAATAAAAAACGTGGGAATTGAAGTTGTTGCCAGTTAGAAAAACAATTGGACGCGAAACTTGAACTTAAAAAAAAACATCTAATCTTCCAGAATTTAGAAAGAATATCCAAATTCTAAATGTTCGGGTGCAAACTTTAAATTTGAGATAAAAGTTAAAATTATGAATTTGTTCGAAATTTGAAAAAAATTAAAAAAAAAGGATTTTCTCCAGCTGACTTCAAATTATGTCTTTAAATAGAGCATTTTCTATAGGCATTTTTCATACAAAACTGTAGGTTATAGAAGTCAAAGATAAATTTTAGAAAAGGAATATCTTTCGAGTAATTTTATCATCTTACCCACACATCTGCTTTTATTTGGAAATTAAGTTAAGATAAATAGGCAACGTTGTTGTTAAATTACTTTGTTAGAAGAGTTAGCCAATAATAATATTAATAGTAAAGTAGTATTGGACCGTGGCTTCTGAGCTCTAACCTAAACGCAAACAAAGACTAGGTAGTTTTAGCAGAAGGAACACTGCCACCTAGCGAAGCGGTTGCTCTCTAGGAAAGTTCCCAGAAGACAAGGATTCTAAAGCACAGACCAATAGGTTTGAACGTTTATTAGATTCGAAGTTTGAAAACCAAAGACCGGTTAGATCTCGTCAGTTTGGTATATCCAACTCGAATGCTAACAAATGTTGCGACAAGTACTAAAGAATCAACCAACGTCGAGCGTGTGACTCTCAGACAGTTAAAATTCTGTAATATTACTGAAAAATTTAATTTTATAAATTGATTTTCAACCATACCTAAAAACCTAAACCCTAATTCCGTTTCCGTTGGACTTAAACGTAAAAGATCTTCGTCTCGAATCGACTTTTGATTTTTTTGTTTTTATAATATTCCAATAGTCAACCATTTTTTGCTTACAGATGCAACTAGTGAAACGGTTTTTAGTAGTTTTTTAAAATCCCGTATCAAATATCATCGTTTGCAAAACCCAATGCGGTTCGCCATAAACGTTCATAAACTTAGGTATGAAAGCAGAAATTGAATTAGTTATTGGCTGTTGCGGTTGCTGGATTATATGCATTAACTCTTGCATATTTAAAGTTTTTACGAGTGGGTTTTATCACGTATGGTGTTTTATCTTAAATGCTAATCTTCCTAACGGATCCAAAAAACCTTTCTGCTTTTCAGCAATAACAAGTCACATTAACGTGTTTATTATAAAAACATTGAATAACACTGAATCTAATTAACCATTAAACTAATTTCACTTTAATTAGAGTCGCTCGTTATTATAATGACGTTTAAAGACAACCGCTTTCGACTTAAATAATTTCGTTCTACAATAGGATCGTGCTACAATAGGATCGTGCTACAATAGGATCGTTCTACAATAGGATCGTTCTACAGTAGGATCACTTTTTCCTATGTTTTTTTTTTACTTGTTTTTATAGTTACAGTTAAATAAACGCTTGCAAAAATACAATTAAAACCTCAGTCTAGTTGTAAAGTCGGCCTTAAATGGGCACATAAAAATCATGTTAACTACCCTTTTCTATTTTATGAAATTAGCAAGCACCGGTCTAATTAGTAGCTGGAGATACCAATAAGAAGACTCTATGGCTATTTAAGTGAGAATTGAACAGTTTGAAGCACTGATTGCGCTAAACTATCAGCGGTTTAATTAAGATAGTAAATATATATGCTTCCGGCTGCCATAATTATACTATTACAAGAAACCAATCAATTGAAAATAAAAGAGAGCTACTTTGAAATACACTGAAATTTCTAACGTTAGCCAACCCCCTCGACTTTGCGTGGATTTTAAATATAGGTAACCAGTATCTTTTTTTTTTGTATTTATAACGGTCATAAGTGATTATAAATTTATCCTCTATGGTTGCGTAAAAATAATAATATCAATTCGTAAAAATGATAAGAAAAAATCTATAAGAAAAAAAAAAGTTTCGACCCAAAGTCGCTGAACCGTAAGAAGCTTTTTAAATTTTCTTATAATGCTGCGAAAATCCCAGCACATTTAGATGACTAGTTAAAATTGACCTTGAAAATAACGCACCACACGCGAACACTTCAAGAAAATATCCAAACCAAACACATTGTAACAACATGTCGACGAAGCCAGCGTTCAGAGGTTGGTTGAATTGAAAATAAAGTCGAAGTTTAAATGTTAAATTCGAAATTTCGATTTTAAATTCGAAATTTCGATTTTAAATTCGAAATTTCGATTTTAAAGTCAAAAGTTCGAGAAAAAAACATTCGAATTCTTTCGTCATCTGTTACTATTTGTCTGTTTCATATCTCGGGGTCGAAATTTTTGTTCTCTGATTCTCCACGCTCAGCTTCATTCTTTTTTGATGCTCATTCCTGATCGATATTTTCGTTATTCCTGATCGATATTTCCGTTATCCTTTTTTTGGTGAAACGAATTGGTCCTTGGTTATCCTCAAAAATTGAAATACAGAACTTGTCCCCTGAGATCAAGCTGAGTAACGTTTGTTGTGTTTTTTAATCTTTCTTGATTTCAAGGGACAAGTTCTGTATTTCAATTTTTCCGTTATTCCTGATCGATATTTCTGTTTTTTACTGTGAGTAATCGAGAGAAGCGTTAAAGACTAAAGAGAACCAAAGGGATCTAAATTTCGACTCAGGAGACCCCATTAATTTTCGTTTACTGGCTCCTAAATTTCGTGCGGCCACATTACAATGACCCGAAGTAGGTCAAAACGCAATATTTTAAAACGGTAACACGCGTTTCTTCTTTCGAAGGATCCATCGTAAGTTTAATTTTTAAAACTGCTGGTCATAC